>JARQTG010000150.1:0-471594 GCA_030142615.1 Syrista parreyssii
AGCGCCATCTGGCGGAATTTTCCGGAACTAACGAAAAATGCTCCCTGCGAAAACTCAGAATTCGAAAAATTGTTACATGCCCCCTGGCGGAATTTCCCGGAACTACAGCAGGTGCTTAACAGTGCCATCTGGCGGAATTTCCCGGAACTGACGAAAAATGCTTCTCGCGAAATTGCAATTTTAGGAAATATTTTGTTGAATGCTCGTTCCACGCCCCCTAGCGGGATTTCCCGGAACTACAGCAGGTGTTTAACAGCGCCATCTGGCGGAATTTCCCAGAACTAACGAAAATTGCTCCCTGCGAAAAATCAGTTATCGCATTATTTCACGCCCCCTGAATAGAAGGGTAGAGCAGGGGAAAGAAGCAGCGATGCAGGAGATGGGTGTGAGGATGTTATACAGTAATAGGGAGGATATTGGAGAGATGGAGAAAGGACGTAAAGAAATTACAATTAGGAAAGATGTAAAAGATGAGATTGGATAATAAACAGGTACATAGAGCAAGGGAGAAGAGATATGGAGAGACATGAGAAAATAAAGAATTTGGATGAGTCGGGAAAAGGATGAAGAATAAAACAGGAGGAAAATTCAAGGAAGAGAGAGCAAAATTAGCCCTACCCCGCTGATTTTCATGAAGTTCTATCTTTCAGAAGGGAGGTACGATATCGCCGCGGCCTCACAGGAGTCCGTATTTTTTTCTTTCGATAGAGGATAACCCCGAGTCCTGTGTCCTTCCGCGCACAAGAATAGAGGAAAAAATCCACAGGAAAGAAAGGAAGCCAACGATATTTGACGATACTACCTCTGCCACTTCCCACCGAGCAAACTCAGTGGGATACGCGTGAAAAACTGCTTCCATGGCTCAGTCCGACCAATGAAATAGGGAATGTAAGACAAGGACAAAGAGAGTAGAGCGAAAGAAAGAAGTCGAGAAGAAAATTCAAGAGACCAATATAAAAGACCGGCTCTTGGAAGAATGAGTGCTTCGAATCCACGCACCCCTTTAAATACTCCCCCACTTCCCTGGTTCTGCGCGGTAAGTCTGCGCTCCAATAAATTTTGCAACTTCCAGCACTTCTAAGGTTTCGTCATCAGTTTTGGAGTTAAGTTTTGGATGACATTCAGTGACTACGTTTACACCACAGTCTTAAACCGGTTTAGTTAGTACAAATCTAAAGGAATTGATCAATCCCAAATATTCCTTAGAAATAGAGATGCCTGTAATTTGTCATTTCCATTAAATCAGTATTAACTAAACCGGAATATCTTTTATTTTTTACCTGATTTCGTCCATCTTGTTGCCGCGGTTCACCCAGCCAATCACCAATCGCCTAACTTGGAACACAAGCACTACGAGTGGAGGCTACTGGCACTACTAATTAGAATTCCGCTAGCGACTGAGTGAAGGAATAATTTCATGAAAAATGGAATTTTACGCAGAGTAATATCTGTGCCAGTCTTCTTTCCTTTATTGATTTCAATGGCGTAATCAATAATAAGTACCAGCGATTATCCTCTTACAAAGAATTAACTGATGCAAATTAATTATATTCTTAAATTCTACTTATGATCCAATCTTCACATACTTATAGGATCAGTCATACGTGCCGGAAATTTATTGAACAAGTCTCCCAATATGTATGACTTGAACGAAGTTGGAATGATGTCTGTAAGCAATGTGGCATTATAACTATTTGTTCAAGTTGAATTTGACGCAACCCGACACAAGCATGGCTACTGGTTAGTTCTAAAAGAAAATTTTCAAAATGGCCAATGATGCGACTTTGAGCTGGATTTTATCGATTCAACTTGGGTAAATAGAAATCACCCAATATTGTATATTTCTTCAGACCAGACATTTATTTTTATTAGAAAATAGTGTCAAACTCTATATTTCTAAATATTATAGGGTTGTTTCCTTGCGGTAGTTTGCACTATTGCAACAGCAATAGATTTTTCATTTGGATCCTGAAGTTTTCAAGTGAAATTGGATTAGGATTAGGTTAGCTTTATTAAGGAGTGAACCGGAAAAACGGTTCTTCGACAGATAAAAGAACGTGAAGATATAAGGTTACAGCAGCACATACAACATTTTCTTCAGTGAAAAAAGAAAGTAAAATTATATAAAATGAGACTAACTGAATATCTAATGGTCCGTGTCAGCAAGATGACCATAGAAGACAGCAATTTGCCGGGGAGATATATAAAACGATCAATGGAGCAGGTAACCTTTCGAATATTGAAAATATTAAGTATATCATAAACTTAATGCAATATATTCATTAGGTATATATACGTACACCCCGTGGAAAGCCGCAATTTCTACCAAGAACCTATGAAAAAAAGAACTTTCGTTTCACTACCAATCGACCATGGACAATGCCATTTTATTTCCAAAACCTGCCCAATGTTAACCGCAAGAGTGTTCTTGTTGAACCAATCAAGGACTGGAGCATATTCCGTGGTGATCGGGTACAAAGAATTAATTTTTTCGAAGGCTCTAGTAGCAATTTATATTATTATAATTTTTGTTACATTTAAAATGTATCTGCTCGAATGTATGGTATCTTGTGATTACAGGTTGAAATTCTTGTTGGTAGGGACAAGGGTAAGCAGGGTATCGTCAATCAAATAATTCGAGAGAGGAATTGGGTCTTTGTAGAAGGTCTTAATACGCATCTAAGGCATCTGGGAAAGACAAAAGATTTCCCAGGAGTAGTTGTTCAAAGTGAAGCTCCACTATTGGTGACTACCCAGGTGTCATTGATAGACCCTGCAGATCTGTAAGTTTCTAAAAAAAAAGTTATGATAATTTCAGTGTTACTAATTTCATCATATGCTTATAGGCAAGCAACAAAGATTGAATGGCGATACACAGAGGAGGGTGAAAGAGTTCGAGTCTCATGTCGAACAGGAAGAATAATTCCAATTCCTGTTTCATCCACTGAAACTGTAAACTACAAGTCCCCAGAACTCTATAAGGAAGGTGCAAAAGACACACTTAAAGAAGATGTGCAGAAGAAAACCTTTAAGGTAGAGCCCATATAAATTTATGATTTTTGTGGTTTCCTTTTAACTTAGTAAACTCATTTTTCACAGGCAACATTATCTACATTTGAAATGGATATTATGAAAAAAATGGGCATCAAAGATGACCGTGTACCTAAACCACTTTACTGGTATTAAAGCACATGTGTAGATAAATTGATAGTGTATAATAATACAAGGGAATTGCACTTTGAAAAAGAATTTTACTTTTCCTACATATGAATATTATTTATTGTTATGTAGAGGCTACATTTGAATGCATCTCGTTGACAAATAAACAAATACACCAAAGGCCTTTAATTGAAGGAAACAAAAAGCAAACGTAATTAGCCGGTAAACTGAATACGAACACAGTAAAAAAAATATTGAATGATAAATTCACACGTGTTACGAGCAAATAGATCAAACGGATATAAATTAAAAAATTAAACAAATGTTAGCCACACGCCCGAATGTCGCAATATATCACAGCACGATTTTTTCACCAGCACGCCAAAAAAAAAACAAATAAACCCAAACGACAATAAATTTTCGCATTTAAATACTCCGACAATACATTATATATTTTATATATATATCGCTTATTATATTAAACATCTTTATATTATCTATATATCGCCCATCTATCTTTCTCAGTCCCTATTTACAACATACACTTTCGAAGTTTCTTCTCAAAACCGAGTATCATTACTTTTTTTAATTCAATGGTACAAATTAGTATAATATAATTTTTCAACAAATGGCCATGTTCTCAAGTATCAAGTCCAGTTTCCTTATTACAATAAAAGTCTCCAGATACCAGTCTCCAACACCAAATTCCACCGCACGTCATTGTTACACATCCGTTTCTATAAATTATTACTACAAAGTACAGAATAACTAAGAAACAGACGCATAGATTTTACTTCCAAATAAATTTCTCTACTCGACTGTAACCATTGCAAAAAAAATGGCTCGGTAATAAGTCTGAATGTATCCCTTCGAGTTTCCTGAACAAAGACGTCGACGGGCACCAAAAAAGACGTACCTTTCTGTAATGGACCACGCAGTGCAGGAATGTACATTGCGCAGTCAACGGGAACAAGACGTATACAATTATGAATTTTATCGCGTAAAAGCTACGTTAACGTTATTATTGCACTGCCAGCACTGTAACCTGTTAATAAACATCATTATAAAGTGTTATCTAGGAGTTTTTCCTACTCGCCAATAGGAATACAGTTTAGAATTTGTTATTATTTACAGGCGAGACTTGTCTGGCTGCCGCGGCAGTCACCTCATATTTCATTCATTCATCAATCTATTGTTAACACAATAAAGACCTAATCGATATCTTTCATACGTTTTGTTTATACTCTATGTTGACTACCATTCACGATGACTTTGTGGCAGGATGCTTGACTAGGAGGTTCACTTCCCCGTCGTGGAGTTTCTTCATTAAGGACCAGGCCTCTATCCTGGACATCCTCGTTACGTCATTTCCGTTAACTTCTAGCAGCTGATCTCCTGCCCTCAGGGCACCCGTTTTCTCGGCAGCGCCACCTGTGCGACAAAAAAAAAAGAAAATTTTTAATTGTTGATTAAGGTTTTTTATGCATTCAGAGTCTCACCAGTAAAGATTTTCTTAATAACCAGAGGCCTGTCGCCTAAAGGACTGTCTCTGCCACCTTCCAAACTGAAACCAAGACCAGCGCCATCTTTGTAGATAGCGACAGTCGCAGGAGGACCCCATGCCGTATTCTCCTGGTGTCCGTTCGTTTCGTATCCTGAAAAAGAGTAGATTACGATTAGTACAATGACACTAGAATATTAATATATAGAATATAAGATGGAGATATACCTTCTACTATAGTTTCTACACTTTCCGTTCGTGATCTTAATCGACAAGAATCATCGTCCTTGGCTCTTGAGACTACGAGGACCACTTCTGACCTAGGTTGCTTAAGAACAGTGAGACTCTCCCTGTGGGTGAGTCCTCGTGTGCTTCTGCCATTGATACTTAATATCCGATCTCCTCTCTGTACACGGCCATCTTTATCTGCGATGGAATGCGCCAGGACTCTGTGAACTGTAATTTCCTTAGCTTCGCAGTCTGACCCACCAGCCAGGGCTATTCCAACACTGCCAGTAGGATTTTCTTTATGAAGAAGAACCACCACAACGTCATGAGCTCCTCTGGCTTCCTCTAAGCTAGCCTCCTCAACTAGTTGTGCAAGTTCCTGTTGAGAAATTAAACTAGTGCTACTTGCAAGTGAACTTATGCTTCCAAACTGTTCTCCACAATAGCGTTCAGCTTCAGCTTCTACTGCTGGAGTCCTTGAAGAGTCCTCCACGCTACTGTCCAAGCTCGGAAATCGGTTGTGGGCAGTAGTGGTCTGTGGGATTTGACCACTAACTATTTCCGGTTTCTCAAACGCTTTCTTCATATCCGTTACACTGGCGCTACGACGACCCAGTGTCCTGATTGTTGGGATTTTTGAAATTCTTGTCGTGTCCGACGTCTCCAGTAGTTCTTCCAAATTCTCGCTAGGCTTTGATCTTTCGGGTGTTGGAATTTTCGACGTGAATGATTTTTCCGCCATCCAGGATCGCGTTGAAGACTGCACAGGAGTATTGCGAAATTCAGTACTCTTCGGCTTGATTTCCGGTTTACCAGCTAAAATATCCTCCAAACTCATTTGACCTCTAGATTTTCCAAAAGGTACTTCTTCAGAGTTAATAGAGGAACGCGATCTTGATTTCGTAGATAGAACTGTGAGTACATCATTGCGTTCGTCTGAAGATTTCTTTAGAACGAGACTCGACCTTGATCTTGGTTTTGTTAATTCCAGAACACCTATTTCCGGTTCAGCTATAGTCGCTCTACTTCTTGCGTTCAAAAGACTTGCCGTTAGTTGGTCATCCAATGTTAGAGAGGTTCTACTCCTCGGTACTCGAATGTGAGGTGGAAGGACATCCTCCTGCGCCAGAACACTTGGCTTTTCTTTTTGGAATATTGATTTTCCAACATCGAAGTCCTCTGAATTTTGCATCTTAGTTCCAGTCCATGTCTTCATGGCTTCCACGACTTCCTTTTTACTATTTCTAGCAGCAGGAAGTGGAATATTCCTATTACAGGTATTCGTATCCTCCTTCTGGTCTATATTATTATCATCATCCAAGGATTCAGTAACTTCGATGTAGGCTATCTTAATATCCTGTTGTACCACGGTACCCGTGCTGCCATTTGATTTATGCTGAATTTTATAAATTCCATTTTCCTGTGCCAATTTCGAAACCGGAGTTTCTTCATCGTCCGAGAATTTCCTTTGAATCAAAGGAGATCCATTAAGATCCCTTCCACTTCTGCATCGCGCACTAGCAAGAATATTTTTCCTATTAATAGCCTCAACACTCTGCGGCTTGAGGACCCTCCTCGACAAGGACTCAGCACTAGCTTGAGAGCCTGAGGTCAAAGTAGAAGATGAGCTACAATTAGTATCCGTACTGCTGGATCTCTTCAAAACCTGCTGAACAGGTTGAGATGTCCTTGCCAGTACTTCCGGCGGTTGAGGAGACAGTGGATTGGGACTACTACTACTGCTACTACTACTTGAGGATGACCTGTCTGACCTATCAGATGATCCAAAGGACCTTTCACTAAGTACCCCAGTCCGAGAGTTATATTGATTCCTAGAGGGACTCTCCATGTTAGAGGGTCTCTGATAATTCATTTCAGTGAACAAGTATGACCTCTCCGAAGATACTGTTGACCTCTCAGAAGGAACGGGTGACATGGGAGGACTGAATCCTCTGGAGATGCTACTTTGCGAGCTACTCACTGCAGAATCATTATCAGAGTCGTCATAATCATTTCGAGTCTTCTTTTGGGAAATCTTAGGTCGAGTCTTCATCGCTTCCGGTGAACTGGAAGTCGATACGAAGTCAAAACTATAATCACTCCTGGTTGGGCTGCAAATACTTTCTAAGCTTTTAGGAGCCTCGGACACTGCCACTGCTGTTGGAGCTTTCAGGCCGGAAGTCGATGAGCCACAGACTGTAAGGCTCTTCCTCTTGAAAGCTGGCGAGTACTTTGACATTATTTGCGGCGCTGGCATCTTAAACGAGGATGTCTTCATGGGTGCACTAGCTGTGCTGGTAATACTAGCCAAAGAACTCTGAGAGCCCCACTTATCGTGAATCGGAATCTGAAAGGTATAATTTAAATTATTCGATTTTCTATTTCCTCTCTGATCGAACTAAGAGAATTAAAATTATGTAGTTACATACCTGTTGCAAAAGTATCGAGTCTCTCGATTTGATTTCCGGTAAATCAATTATTGGTTGCACCACAGGAACAGCCTCCTTTTCCGGTATAATTAACCCGCGAAGTTTCGATATTCCTTTTCTTCGTTGTTCAATCAATTGATTAAGACTCGTCCTTCTCATGTCCTCGTTAGGTCTTTTGAAGAGCGACGCCAAGGAATTGGCTCTAGAAACTTGTGAAGTTGCTGGTACTTCACCGAGCGATTGAGATCTCTCGTGGACGCACGCACTTCCGCCGGAGAAGCTCGTAGCCTTTGTCAATCCCGTCCCCTTGACCGGGGTGACACTGGCAGTAGCAATTTGAGTGACACCATAATTCTTGACAGGCGATAAATTTTGCTGAATATTTTGAGTAACACTGCTACTGCTATAAACTTCAGGAGCGGGTTTACTCTCTGTAACGGAAACCTGACGAGTCAGACTAGTCCTGGTGATATTCTTCGGCGCGAACGAAGTAGCAGCAACTTGACTATTACCGGATGTCGCGTTGTACTTTCCTGCAGAGGTGACATCTTGATTGGAAGTAGCACTGAGGTCGAACGAGCTCTGAGTCCTTTCCGTAAGGCCACTGCCTTTGTCTTTCAGAGCAATCTTCTTGTCCTCGAAGACGTCCTCCGAGGATTTATACTTGGACAATCTCCTGGAAGCCAAAGACGGGGCAGTTCCGGTGCTCGGAAATAATGGAGATTCCAAGCTGCTCTGAGAAGAAAACATGGCAATCTTATCCCTGACTGATTTTCCAGATTTGTCATCCTGCCTCCAGGTATCGCCATTCAAAGAAAATTTCCTTGGAGACTGTTCCGGGATCCTCGTCGACGTCAAGACGGAGTCAACTGGCGGTGGTCTCGTTGCTGGTAACGGCGGAGGACACTCGTCCCTCGTATCCTTAGTCAAATTTTGACAGTCAACCGACCCAGCATCCATCTGATAATATCCGCCGATCTCGATCTTCTTCTCAGAAACCACAGTACCGCCATAAATCGCATAATTATCCAGGACACCGGATGAATCCCGAACATCGAAGGACTCTTGATCCTTGACATTATCGCCGTCGCTTGGAAGTAGCTTGAAGGTTTCGCTCGTGGCGAATGCCTGGCTCTCCCCCAGGACGAGACTCCCATTCGAGGACATCACACCGGAAGTACGGCTGTTAGCACTGACATACAAGTACTGCTGGGATGATCCGAACTCCTGATACGCTGCTGGAAATTCATCCCCATCAGGGGGTAGGCGTTGACCCCCGCCACAATTATCCATTCTACCATTTACCAGATCTGAAACAAATTCAAAAAATTATTATCACGCTAAACAACGATTCCTTACTGCGAGCAGAGAAATACAACATTTACATCAACCAGGAAACGGAATCGCTATTAACGAGTAGAGTCATCGATCTAGCCGGGACAGTTCCTTTGCATGATTATGAATCGACCTTGCGATACGGCACTGATAAAACTGCACTTTATCGCAAGGTCTATGCAACGGATGGATACAACGTAAGAACCGACTTGGCAAGATAAAGAGAGTGAATAACTTCCAGAAAATCAAGATGAGTGATTTTGCAACGAAGCCGCTGAGCTAACAAGGAAGAATAATTTTCAATATGGTTACTGTCATAGTACAACAACAACAACAAAACAGAGAAGGACCGTCCAAGCATAGAACAATAATAACATTAAAAAAATAACAATAGAGACCCAGCAGAATTACTTTGCAATGCAAAGTTCGACTGTTTCGCTATGTGGCGGAGCGACGTGGAAGGTCGATGGGCGACAGTGATTATTCTTGTGAAAGGCATTCCTGACATTTCTCCTTTTCGAAATGCTCCTCAGTCCCACCCACTTGCAGAGACACGAATAAAATTATCTAATCCAAGATCGTACCATATCTACATATATATACACATCAAACAGATTTCACTTTCCAAGATCCCAGAAAAAATACTCGCGAACCCATTTGCCCACAAGCAACACGAGCAGAAAACAACAAAAAAAAAGAGCAAAGCCCACCAGGCCCGATAAACGAGAAAGACTCGTCAACCTGTCATTATCAATAAACAATTAATGTCAATCAACGCGATAGTAGTAACTAGCAGGAAGATCATTAATACAAACGTCAGGGAGCCGTCCGGGCGTTCAAGTAATATTTTTTTAATCGCCGTAATTCGTTCCTGCCTTTAATTAACAAACCTATCCACCAGGCCCTTAACCGTAACTTCAGCAGCGTCCATGCCGTTGCCCGTGTTAAACAGAAACCGTAGACTACATACGAGCGCGCGTTATATATAACTGAATAATAATTCCAGCGTCCCGGAGCCAAGCCGAACTCAAGGATTTCTACATTCTAGCTCGATGCAGCCCCATAAAGTATATTTGCATGACTCTTATCTATGCTCTCCGTACAGGGTGTGTCGTGGAAAAGTGGCCAAGGGAACGTATCAAGCATGTGCGTCAATACGCGTCTATCAAAAATTCCACAGATGCTCACAAGCAGGGAGTTGTGATCGGAGTTGGCATTAGAAGTCCTAACCGGCACGACGCGTCCAACGATTCTTATCATTGTCAACAGTCTAAGAACTTTGCATACATCAACATGTACTGTCATTAGCTGACTGACCAAACTTCATAGCTATATTCGTCGCGATAGTACGTTATGCGTCATCATTAGCATTTCTGTCATCGCCATATGGTGTGCATGATTAAGGATGACGAGACGAACGAAAGCAAGTAACAGCAATAATAGAAACGAACAAAAGCGAAAGCACTGGCCGGTTGGGCGTCGAGTTACAAGGATTACGCTTCTTAATTGAACGCACAATTTTATTACCGAGCCTCGCCGGCGAGTTGGCGAACCGTCCGAATCGAGTGGTATTATAATGAGCGTGCCCATAAGAATAATGTCAGCCATTATCCTTGAAGACTCCGTTTAAGGACCACTGGTTGTCAGAACCAAATGACAAATATATCCCGGGTCTGTAGTATGTTAAACAAAAATGACTTGCCATACCGATAAAATCGATGATTCAATTCTTCATAGAAATCAGTGCGAACGTTCAGCACACAGCCTGTCACTTGATTTCCCTTATTATTACAGTCCTCGACGTTATTATAGTTTTATTCTCAAAATGCTTCGTCCTTCTCCCTCATCGTCGCCCGGTCTCTCCTTCTCTCTCGTTTCGTTCGCTGTGATCTCAATTAAACAAAAAAACTCTCACGACGTTACTGACAACAACACATTTGACAACTGGACACCGACGATACTCAGCGGGAATATATTGTAACCGACTTGCTACCGGCCAGAAGGCTACAGTAAGACTGGACGACATTGCTCGTTCGAGGCCAGCTTCCGTGGTTAACACAAGCAATGTATCCGTAGAAGGGATAAGCCTTATTATACCCCACTATATGTATGTACGGTACAGTAGATTTCACTATAGGATCCAGCAGTATGCTATTCTGGGTAGTAGTTATGTGTATTGTGTATATGTATTATATGTATATATATATGTATATATATATATATATATATAGACCACGTCACAAATCGGGTATAGCATGGCACTGTACATATACTGACTAAACCATGCACAACAGTGCGCAATGCTATTCTGTCAAAGGCCACGAAAAGTATGATTAATCTTCTAGGATGGAGCAGTGATGTCAAACTGACTCAATCAATAGGTACGCCATTTTATCGTCAATGGAATGTATTGAGAAAAACAAAAAAAATTCTCGAGAGACCTTTAAACTCTTTCGGACGAGAGCAACGATCTTGTGTATAATACAGATATCTTTTGATTAATTTTTTTTTTTTTCTCTTATTTCACGCGGTCGCGTCACGAGCAGTAATTTTTGTTTTAATTGACACGAAATTCCGAGGAATTCACGGCTTCGCTGTGATTTGCATTAATAGGATGAGACTCTGTGGTGAAAGCGATCGATCCTGGAAATTTGGAATCGCACGAGAGTGGCGATGTTTTAATCGTCTGGACCTTGCGTGTTTTTTCTTTTTTTTTTGCTTCCTCTTTTTACTCTTCCTCATCTTCGTCATCCACGGCTCACCTCGAATATCATTTATGAAGTTACGTCAACCGTACTGAATTTATTAGTTATACGAGCTCTGACCCGATTTTTCACACCGCTAACTATTCCTCGGTATTGTCGGCCACGCAACTTCGAGCTTCTAACTGGAACGTGGAGATCGACGATAAAAATGGCGGATTCATTAAACGATATGAATCAAAAAGAAAGAAATCCACGGTAAAACGCGTTGCGCAATGACGAACGAAAGTGTCCCGCACGAATTTCGGAAGCCACGCCTGACGTTTACGTTTTCGTCAAATAAATACAAAATTTCTCCGCAACGTTACGTCACCGCGACAGGAAGTGTCTTCGTAATTGACGAATACGTGCATGTATATGTATATATATATATATATGTATTTCTTTTATTTTCGTCATTAATTTCGAAATAAAATTTCAAAAAGTTCCACATGAATGACGTCCGTGCCAGAGTTCCAGATGATCATCGAGACGTTAATACCTCCCAAATGTTTCATTGCTCAACGCGTAAACGAATTTCATGCCAATTACATAATTGTCGCGAAACATCAATTTTCCCCCGAATCCATATTCGCACCGTTTCTCGTCGCGCTACGTCGTCTCTCGAATTTTCGCGCCAATCGGTACACTCCCGTGCAAAAATAATCAACCGTCATTATACATTCCACGAGCGCATTATCAGTCTAGGAAGTAGACATTACGCAGGGTCGAGCGTACCGATAATCATTAAAACATTAAGCAACTGGCCAACTCAGTCATCGAGTATCGCGATAAGGCAATCCAATTGCGAAATCAGACTGTTGACCGCACAGTCTGATTCACGCGTTACGTCATTCATTTGCTTTTCTTTTCGTCGTTCCCTTACGATTTCTCACTTCATCCGATTCTCAACCGTCTACGTGATTTCGTACTGTACCGCTGTAACATGCAGAATGCAACAACGTGCATTTTCGTCTCAGGACTAAAATCCCAGCTGAACATTGCGTAAGAGGAGTAGCCTGGAGCGAGAACGTACGCCATGTGCCAGCATGACAGAAATTCGACTAGGAGTCATCCGACGACTTCCTGAGTAGCGTACGGACGAGAGAAAAAAAGAAGGCAGGATAAAAATAAAAATCTTAGGAGAATATGAAGAAAAAAAAAGTAATATATACAGATATACATAACATATTGACCGGTACGCAAGACAGAAATGAGATACCAGAATGCGGAAACACTGGCATCGACTTCTGCTGCTATAACCGTACGTGTCGCGGACGCATCGATGACTTTGCTGACTTCTACTGTATTAAGAGTTACCGAGTAACACGGGATTGCGCAGTTTCAATTAACTCGGCGGCAACGAGAGGACAGAAATAAAACGATAGGATGAAGAAAAATAGCGTGGCGAGCAAAAGATAAAGGAAATCGTTAAGAGACGCGTATACTTTTATGGTTATCGTTAAATGCGAAGAGAAAATATATATATATATATATATATATATGTATATACATATACGAGCAATCAGTCATTTCAAATAGTACAAGATGGAGTAGGTGGTACTCACTCGTTTCCGGTTTGATATCCTGATTCCTCGACTCGTTCACGAAATCCGGTTCATCCTTTCCTAGGAGGACAGAAAAGAAGAGAATAAAAGAATGTAGGTTAGGCGATCGGCAAGCGTCAAACGTAAACGGGGGAGAAAAATGGCGCGGTAAGCAAGTGCGGCAAACGACAAAAACGGTGTCAGTGATAATGATTCGTGATATAAACGAAATGGACGCGAGTCAATGCTGCTGGATACACAGCTGCACGCTTGACACCAGTTGACCCGTATTAAAGCCAGCCGAGAGATACAAGCTGGTCTTTTCGGATCTTCCACTCTCTATCCGGATACGGTGTCTTTGTTGTGTTGGCAAACTTGTGCGCCCGATGGTCGTCGGTACAAAAGAATTTAAAAAGAAAAGAAAAAAAATGGAAAAGACAAAGTTTCAAGAAAAAGTCAATACAGTCGATTGAATTTGATATTGAGTGCCATTGTTGCCATTTACGATATCGACAGACCGAACCAAAGGAACGTTCCTCGATTCACGACTCGAAACGACGAATGCCGTGTTTCCGTCTCTCTCTTACGCACGCGCAACCCCATGCATCCCTCTCTCTCGCACTCACGAGCAACATAGAAAACTCTCAAATTCTAAGGCCTAGACCTTCACCGACGTCTCGTACGTACCTCGCGCCTATATTATGCGCCAGCTATGTTCCTCGAGATTTATCAATGTTAAATTTTATACTCCACTTTCTACACGTTCTAACGACGATTATCTACACTCTACCCAGAATACAAATGTAGCGCATTCTCGCTCTCGCAGTGTTATACAAACACTTGAGAACCAGTCGGTGTACACTGTACCTGGGGTACACGGGGTGGACGAGGAGGGGGACAGGGGACGGGTAGAGGGGGTCGTGCAGAAAATTTTCGTAAATTTTCATTGGCGCGTGTTACACGTAAGCACATAAATATACGTGCGTGTGTATATATATATATAGGCTGAGTGCATCGACTGAATAAGTAGTGGCTAGGGAGTCTAGGCAAAAAGGGAGAGAGTGAAAAGGGAGCAAGAAAAATAATAAGAGTAGCTATCTGGCAAAGAGGAGGCTGGGAGCGGGTGGCCTTGAGCAGGTCATCACCTCCGGCTGCGCCGATGCTGCTCGAGAGCTGGACCATCTTAACTTCTTACTTCTCCTTCTTAACTCTCGCATAGCCTTTCCTCCTCTCTATAGGATACTCTTTACGCTTCTCCATAGGGCCCCAAGGAGCGGGGCCAAACAACAATCCGTACGCGCTAACTCTGCGTCGGAGCGAGTCCATATACAAGAGCAAGGAAGGACCTGGCGCGGTTGTGCAATTTTATTTTCTGAATTTCGCGCGGAAAAAATGTATCGCGACGGAACGAAAAGTTCACGGCGTATGAAATCAATGAAAAATTATTTTATTATCGCGGCCAATCGATTAATCGCGGATAATAGCGCGCGCGTGTCCGTAAGCGATTATACCAATACCGAATGCGTGTTCCTGTTTTATATCGCGTTGCTCCCTTTTTAATTCACGGAGTCAAAACGGGTCCTAGACCGATTGCAGCAGTACAGAGACGGGCGATAGTTGTATCGGCGTTGGTGGCGATGCTGGGTACGGACTTAAGTGAATGAGCAAGATAAATACAATAATTACGGCAAATTACGGGCTGCCGCTGCTGAAACAGTGGAAAGGAGCAAAAGAAAGTCGATGCTCTTCAGCGTGTACGAGATGGAGCGAAGGTGGAGAGGAAGAAGGGTAGAGGTGGAGGACGAATGCGTGAAGGTGAGGCCCCCTCGAACGGCCAAATATAGACTAGGAGGTTATGGTAAGATGGAAGAAGGCGGTAAAGGATGAGAGAGGAAACGAAAGAGAAAAAGGCGTATAAAAAAAAGAAAACAGGAACAGAAAGAAGATGGTATCCCCGGAGGTACAAAAAAAAAAAAAGAAAAGGGACGAAAATAACGCGAGAGAAAGAGACCGTCGAACGCGCAGATAAAGACGAGGGAGCAGGATAGAAAAGAAGCGAGTGAACAAAAAAAAAGAGAATGAAAGAAGCTACGAAAAAAAAGAGAGAAAAAAAAGATAGAAAAAAAAGATAGAAAAAAAACAACAAAATAAACGATAAATACTCCCGAGAAATTCTTCAGAGCGTAGAAAGTGCTCGCCCCGTGTTACTCTGAATGCGATGCGATAATTTCATTGCGGATTTACAGACGGTTACCGTACGTTTCACTCCCGGCGCCATACCTCGCGATAAACTCTACATTACGGTACGATAATAAATCCCAATATAAGAATCCCCTATACGTATTGTATCGACCGCAGAGAAGCAACATAACAGAGAACTCTGAGGCTGGTGGGTTCGTAACTCCTCGATACGATGTATATCTATATATATACATATATCTATAACGCGTACAAAACGTACGCACACGCAACGCATACGTACTGTTCCGATGAATGGGCTAATTGTACTTCGCGCGTCGACACGACCTTCTTCCACGGTTCTTCCACCTCGTAATTCTTTTTGTTCCCCTTTTTCTTTGTCTTGTTTTCACATTTTTCCCATAACCCCCCGCGCACCGCAGTCATTCATTCCTCGCGAAACACTAAATGGTACGTACGCATTGTGCCTCTTGTTTTGCAGCTACGTTACGACCGTCTACAGTCTACCGAACAGCAGTCGCTTCGATATAAACACAAGTATATCGCAAAAGTGATTGTCGTCATAGGCGTCTGGCGGTAGCTGTGGTATTCGGGGCCATATTACAATTGCGGAATTTCAAGAGCGACCCAGAACGACCCCCCATCCATATTCGTAAGATTCTAACGGGGAAATACCCATGGTTAGCATGTCGATGACGACCAGTGGCGAACTTCAGAGTGTTATGTACGAAAACTGGAACAGCAGGGCAAAGTAACGTTCTGTTCTTTTTTTTTTATTTTTTTTTCTTCATCCACATAGCCTATGTCACTCTTCATCAACGTCGCTCTCTCTCTCTCTCTCTCTGGCTCTTTTCAACTCTCGCACGCATACACTTCATCGCGTTCTATTCATCTTTATATACTCCGCTATCTCCTGGATATCTCGAGGCTCTCGGTACTCGAGCGCGCACGCCATGCCTTGCGATCTTCGGTCATGACGCAATCGACGGGAAAGGAACAAAAGACTTTACCGAGTGGTAAAATAGCGACCGGGAAGTGTACCGACGTCTCTGTACGCATTTCTCTGGTGGAAGTGCGATCGAGGAAGCGAGAAGTGGGGACGCATCTTCGTCGTCATGACAATTGAGCAGTGATTGCGTTTGCATTAAAGGATACGTGGGCGAGGACAAGGAGGATGCGGCCAGTAGAGTAAGTATAGTTTAGTGCAGCCAAGTTGGTACTACGCATGGGAGACACGCACGGGTGATCGGCAAACATTTTTGGGCAGGTGTGACCCATCTGCAGTGGCAGCTGCCTTTGGTAGAATATATATATATATATATATAGTATATATATGTATATACTATTGTACATATAATGTATTACATATAGATGCTATACCAGGTACTACATACAATACCACTTGGCATTCCGATACAGTCGGTTGAAATTTGAAAAAAAACACCACGTGTCCTGTGCTAATGTATTATTCCTTTTTAACTTCTTCGCGGTTAAGTAGAAACACTAGAACTTGATATAGCGTTAATTTAATACGTAGACGATGTTTCGTCAATTTTATCTCGTTCAGCTTGGAGCAATTGTGCAAGCAAAATTCCACTTGTAACCTAAACAAACGTCTACGATCGGCTACTACATAGGATCTTTTGTGAATAAAGAGCTCGCGGCTGTGTCGAAAAATGTATTTCTTATTCATTCAACTTCTCTTACCTTGACCAACGGGTGAATTTGCCTGGTTCGCCCTTAAGCGCCAATATACGATTCCGAGGAAATCACAGGGCACCACTGGAGAACGCGGAGGTAAAATAGTCAACGAGTATTTACGACGCTCGAACGTGGTTCTTATTTTAAAAACTGTCTCGAGCTAACGTGGGACGACGAATCGTTCAGCTTTACCGTAGACGTCACGTGAGCGAGAGAAGGACAAGGAGAGAAAAAAGGATATCGAAATTGTGAAAGCGCGCCAAGGAGTTTCGATACGTTTTGACTTCGAGCGACGAACTGAGACTGGCGAACGTTTTCAGCCTGCGGGACATCTCCGGTACCCTTTCCACCAATGATCTTGCTTCTTTACCGGTCTACACGCTTTGCGGGGCCTAAGGTATCTACAGTGTCTTTGCCATAACTTTCGAACGTACCCCTGGACTCGTTCGTTTGGATGAAAACGAAGAAACGCAAATAAAAAAAAAGAAAAACAAGGGTCTAGCCGAGATCAGAACCAGCAGGTTCGTGTCCTTGCTATCGCGAATACCAACCACACGCTACCTCTTTATCGATCGTTATAATCATTAAGAAATCATCTGTCGATCATACGAAAAAAGAATTCAATCATAAATTATAGCAATTCATGCTCAAGCGTTATCCTATATAGCTATACGCGCGTTAACTGACCCAATCTGCAATGCGGGCACCGTGACAATATCGCATAGGGTCGCCCGAAAGAGTATATCTTGGTGATCGCAGTTAACCGCAGTTTTCGTTCGTCCGCATACTCTCTGTCTAATCAAGTGTGACCCTCTCACATCTGGGCAAAGAGTTAAGGCCGTATCTCGTGACAACAATCGTCACAACGATCGGCCTGACGACAATGCAAAGAGCGAATGTCGTATCGAGTAACACGTATACGTGAAATACCAAACGATAAATAACATGGGTCTGACAAATCGAGTACCGTCAGGAATAAAAATTTTGTTTTCAAGTTAAATTAATAAAAATTAATCAGTGTGCACAAGCATAATATATAATGCTGTATGCGCTATCGAAGACTGAGAACCACTAAAGAGCTTTCGCCACAGCCCAGAGTCTCGAGTAGCCATTAAAAAAGGGAATCCTTAGCAGGGTTAGTAGGAGAATGTGGAAGGTCTTTTGAATTTCGTATCTCTTTCTTTTCTACCCAAATATTCACGACCGCGTATACCGCCTTGAAAACGATCTTCGTAAAGCTTCGAAATTGCCGTAATTTTCCGGGTATCCTTTTTTTTTCTCTTTTCTTTCTTTCGCGTCTCTCCGATCGTCCTCACCCTTCCTCTTTATATAATCCTTCGTTCCTCGACGTGCTCTCGGGCATTGGAATTGATCTCTGAGCGCATCGATATTATTGTGTTTCACGTAGCGTTTTCGGTTTACCGCTACACGCGTATTCCCATTAGGGATTCACGGAAGATACGAGTATCCGTGAAACGTGATGAAAATTTCATATTCGCCACTTGGATGCTCGCTCGCTCTGGACTCTTACCGAATTGTATTATCTCACCGTGAATAATACGATTTTAACTTGAAAATCAGTAGAGCCTCTATTCATTCCTCGTTCCTCTTTTCCCGTCGCTCTTTCCTCGTTCCTCTCTCGTATCTTCGTTTCTGTAATCTTTACAAATGTATAGTCGCAATCACAACGATTCATAGCTAAACGACGAATACTGCAGCAACGATCAGGTCACGGCGCGACGACCGTTAAAGATTTGAATACCAAATGATAATTTCAAACGATCACATTGGAGTATCGGAATTCGCAAAGACCCCGCGACATCGCCGCGAATTCCATCAGACGCCAAGTTCTCGCCGATACGTAAAAACGAAATAAAAACCCAATTAATTCCGAGTCCATTAAAAACGTACAAAATATTCTTAAAGAAACATCGAGCGAAAAAGAAAAAGAAAGAAAAAAAAAAATTTCAGAATAAAATTACAATTAAATTTTTCCACGGGTCATAACTAACCCTCGTCTATCTATTCTGTCCCTGCGCGACGTTAAATATCGTAACGTTATTAGCTAGCGAATTAAGGAATCAGGCCCGTGGGCTAGACACATCTTTAGGTCAGTATACTTCAGGATAGACACGGAGAGTGGTGGCCGCGCGATTCTAGCGCAGTGGAATGCTGTTTCTTCTCTTGGTTACGCTATACGTATGCCTTTATATGTTTAGTATATAGATATATATGTGTGTATACGCATGTATATAGGTATAAAGGAGGCAGGTATTGCGGTCGGTTCGATTGGGAGTGAACAGAGTGAAAGATCTCGAAAGGGAAGGCGATTAAGGGGGAATGGGACCTTGAAAGCGGTCAGCCATTGGTGAGCTCCATGGCAATGCTGTGCCTGTGCCGTGTTGCACTTGGAGCAACGGCAAGCACCTCTGAGACCCGCGAGACTATCTTGCCTGGAGAGACTTGCGAGACTTTGGTGCTACGCCATATTGTTGTGGCTACCCAGAGTCTTACAGTAACCCAGGAACCCACGACAGACTCCACCTACACCCTGGTACCAGATGCTTCACCGAGACTGTAGAATAAATCTCGGCTATACTTGGAATACGACTGTTAATCGTGTAGACTCGTGAAAGATCGGAAACCCAGTCCATGTAAAAAAAAAAGAGAGAAAAAAAAATCTCAATGTCTCCGGCATATAAAAGGAACAGTTTCGGAATGACTCAAATGGCTTTCTCAATAATTCCGACTCTGTGTATCAGTG
The DNA here is from genome assembly GCA_030142615.1 of Syrista parreyssii. Taxonomy (NCBI): domain Eukaryota; kingdom Metazoa; phylum Arthropoda; class Insecta; order Hymenoptera; family Cephidae; genus Syrista; species Syrista parreyssii. The sequence continues at coordinate 19,605 of JARQTG010000150.1, forward strand.
TAATTTCTAAATATAGAGCGTATGTCAGAGTGACAAAGGATATTGGACTGATATTATACGTATGCCGTATGAAAGACTCGGAGCACCTTTCCAATCTAACCAACTAACTAACTAAGTATTAACTAACTAACATGCAGTGGGATGAAACGTGGAGAATTCTAGTTCCAAGTAGGCGTGCCAAGTGCACGCCTTTGTCTTGCAATTCGCTTGCATTTCTCCTATGGCATTTCTTACGTCGATGTATATATTTGTATTTCATTCTGTATTTCTGTTGGCCGCAACGCTGCGCTCGACGAAACCTGAGAGACCGGGTAACGCACTGGGATTAATGTGTAACCTTTATGAAGACCGAGACTTGGTCGTGTGTGGTCTGTCACGTATATATATATAGTATAGTATATACAGACAGGGCGTACCTGCCGGTTATTATATAGTGTTGCGATGTTATAAGGAAATGAGATTAAAACATGTACTTACCGGCCACAGTCACAGCAGCAGCATCAATGGCGTTGGACTCCTCCGGCTTGATCGGCTTCTGTTTCTCACAATCGTGTTCACTCGGGGTCTTGTTGTTGCTGCAACGAGAGAAAATCACTTGGGGTATGAGATCGTCACGATTTCAGAGAATTAATTATTCCGTGGTAAGCAAACGGGAGAAAGGAGCGAATTAGCTTAATTAATCCATAAACCGGCTCGTTAGAATAAAATCAGGCCGAAATATCGTGATAATCGGCGTTACTCTTTGGTGTACTTGTGTTCTCTGTCTTTACTTTGTTAGTCTATTATCATTTGTGTTACTCTGTTTCTCGCAGTCTTTTTCCCCACGATGACGATTAATTTTTCATTATGGTGGTAACACTTGCTACTGACCGAGACTGTGGATCGAATTAGGTTTGTGATTATATTGCTTTGCACTCACGCGTTCGTGTATTCCAACGAGTTTGTCTCCTCCTCTTCGCCAATTGTTGCCAAATTACTTTGCCAGTAATAGTCGTCGTCGTCCTCGCTGTCATCGGTCGTGTCTTCGTCGTCGTCGGGTGATTCCGAGTCCTTGTGAATCCCTTTAACATCAGATAATTTAAGGTCGTCCTTAACTTCGTCCAAGGAGCGATATGTCTCTTCGTCCTCGAGATCCTTTTGGCTATTTTCTTTATTAGATTCGTGATCCGTGGATTTTGGGAAATCCGTTACTTGCACAGACATTCCTTCTTCCTTTTTATGTGCAATTTCGGCGAATATATTTATTGAAGTATCCAAATTTTCGACTGACGGATTTACAGAGTCTTCGGGAAGATCCTCCATTTCTAAAGACATTGTACCCATTCTTTGAAGACCCTTTGTCGTTTCTTTCTTCACTTGGTTATTAGACGTCTCGTGTTCTATTTGAATATTTTTAATTCCAGGAGACATACCACTCGTGAGAATATTCACTTCGTCCTGAGTTATCATGATGGTTTGTTTCTGAGGTGACAATTCATGAAGAGCTTTAACCTTCTTCATCTCTATTATCTCCAACATTTTATTAGTTGTTGATACCTCGGCCATGTCTTTCTTGACTTCCGGTTTTCGCAAGACGACTTCCTGCTTGACAGGACTCTCAGGATCGTCCTCACTTGAGGCATCAGTGCACCCATTAAAATTACTATTTCCTGTCTCCTGAAGATCGTCAGATTCCAATGGACTTTCTCCATTAATATCAACTTTCTCATTGGCAGGATCTTTGGAATCCAATTCAATCCTTGCCATCCTTTCAGGACATTCACCAGTAAGCGTCTCGATGCTTTCCAGATCGTCATCCTTATTCACTGTAGACTCGTCGTGTGTACCTGACATATTGTCATGTGGTAAAGGACGTACATCTCTTTTAGAAACTTTTGGAGGCGGTGGTGGTGGCGGTGGTCTTTTCCTTTTAACTTTTATATCTTTCCTAGGTAATGGTTTAGGTGGCAGCACCGGAGCATCGATATTCTCTACTGCGTTAGCAGAATCTTGATTGACGTTAATCCTATTGACATGATTCCTCGCGGGTAAAGGTGGTGGTGCCTTGCTGAGATTTTCTATATCGTTTTTATCATTACTGTCACCATTAACACACTCGACAATGGCGGCGTCATCCTTAATCGGTCTAAAATGTGTCGCCGAATCAGCGGCTAAGTCGGTATACAATAATCCTGGACGTGTCTCGTGTCCGTAGCTCAATGGAGCGTCCTGAAAGCTTAATGGTGGCTGAAGCGTGATCGTTTCTTCAATTAAAATCGTATTCGGAGCCACGACAGCAGTCACTCTTTCTACTCCACTATCGCCCAATGACTCCACGTAAGTAACGGCTTCTGAATTAGCTAATCTAGTCAGCAAGTAGTCTTGGTGATTCGATGATAACTCAAAAGGTCCCAGAATTCTTGACAGATCATCGGACGCTTGATCAATGAGATCCTTACTGGAGACTTTCTCGACAGAATCCGCTTTTGATGGATCCGATATGGTCGATGCTGATGAATTCGTAGATACTGTCGAGATTCTATCCGACATAGAGAATCTATCAGATGTGGAAAATCTATCTACGACCGTTGACATTGAACTTCCGGTATCATCTGATGTGCTTCCGTGGGTGCTGGATCCGTCTTGTGATCTAGCATCCAAGTAGACCATTGCTTCTGGTGGTTCCTGAAAGATTCAAAATAATTTTTTATAACTACAGTAAACGATTAGAAAGTTGATTTTTAATTTTTTTTTTATGACTCATCTAGTTACTATATTTATACCGAGTAAAAGCATTCTTTTGTGTGGCTAACGAGTTCATCATTTAAGGCTGTCAGTTGAGATACATTGAATGAAATTTTTCACTACCAAAACTTCACGTTACCTAAATACCAAACAGTTTAGAGAATCAAAGAGGGAAAAAAAGTCGTTTACATTAATCGAGCACCAGAGTGAAAGCTAGAAACGGTTAAGTACAATTCTGTATAATGATGGGGCAATCATCTACGGTCTGCCGTTACGACTAATAACAGTCCTGAAAACGAAAGTGTTACCCGCTTGGATTTGTTCAGATCAGGCGAGTCCTGTTTTGGTGAATTCTTCACATTCTCATTTCGAGTCGCTCCCAAATTCTTCGGCGAGGAGTTGCAGCTTTCGTAAGAGGTGGACTTGCTAGCGGTTCGATAACCATTCTGAGACTGCGGTGAACTATCGGATGACGTACTGCTGACAGATTTGGAATTGTCCCAGGACTTTTTGGCAGGACTGGGATTGGCCTCGCCGTCTGCAGATCCTCTGGGTTGTCTAAGTTTTCGTGGAGGAACCGGTGGTGGTACAGACGGTAATTCCGGTGGTACTTTATTCTTATCTGGAGAACACTTCCGCTCGGCGCTGACCACTTCCGGTCTTAAGGCTCCTCTACAACGCACTACCAGTTTAATTACCAATTGCGACTCTTTCAATCTTCGCACACACTCCAGACGAGTCATATGACTGACTGGTACGCCGTCTATAGATAGAATCTAGAAAGAAATGATATACTGATTAATTAAGATTTTAAATAAATATTCTACAGTAATCATACCAATTTCATTAAATCAATTGGATAAATATTAATTGTCCATACGAACCTCGTCACCCTCTCCCAAACTTCCCCAGGAACATTTAGCACGGCTGGCGGGACTCTGCTCGGCACAACTCTGAACAAACAACCTCCTGACCCTCTCAGTGGTTTTGTTGCCACCTTCAAACTTTAATCCAAATCCCAATCGTTCGCCAGGAAGTCTAAAAACCTCGACCTCTTCCTCGAGATGCTCCTGACCTTTACCCTCGACATCCTTCTTCCGTTCGCCAATTGAGAGAACGGTGACGAAATTCTCTGGTTCGACACTGACTACAGTCACGAAGTCCTCAACATTTTGTAGAACCTCCATTATCTTTCTTTGAGGTTTCAGAGGGTATTGAATTCAATCAATCTTCATCGTGCCTTATCGGAACCTGAAAAATATATTGGCAATTATTTCCAGTAAATAAGATACGATACGTCTATATTTTTTAAATAGCTTATGTCATTCTGACGATATTATAATAAAATAACAGCTGGCCGGAAAGACAAATATAAATCACTTCATACCACATTCTTTGACAATACCAATATGTTTTTCTTACTGCTAACATATGTATTATTAACGCGTGTGAAATTCTTTGTCAGGGAATAGCCAAAGGAAACTAACAACGAGCACTTCATTATTTTGTCATACACAGAATGCTCCGGGTATTACGATCATTAAAATTATTCCAGGTGCTAGCTGAGTAACATGCACATGCCAAGCACGTGGATCCTGACCTAACTCAAATCACGTGGTTGCTCCCACTTACGTTCTGGGATGTAGACATATTAGCATTGAAATGGGGAAGTACGTGTCAGTCGGGCGCCAGACCCTGACTGACTAGTATACACCTAAGGCTGATGTTCGATTCTTGTTGCAATTTTATGAAAAAGTAATATCAGTAATGTCGACAAAGAATTTCCGCAAAAAGTTTCAACCATCAGAATATCATAACCTCATAAAAATTACACACTCAAAACGTCAACTAGTTTCTAAAGGTACTGTACCGGCAATGACAGCAGTCGTTCCTATTCGAATATTTTCCTCGATCAACAGACACAAATAATTATACGTCACTGTCTCTGATTATTCTAATCGATTGAGTTGGAAATCATGAGAAAAGTGCAAGTAAACAACGTTTTCTCCGCGAGACCAGTTCGTGAAAGCGTTAATACCATTTGCATCGTACGCAGTACCTTTGAACCGCTCAATATACCATGGAGTAGAAAGTCGATTGACCCCGGGGGTCATTATCATGGAATCATCCCGCGATCGAAGGTTAAGCGTCCCATTGATTTTTCCTCGCGGTTTGTGCTTTTTCCTCGTTCGTCGATTATGCCGCGCACTACGTTACGGCGTAACGTTATTGCCGGAGAGCGAGCGCCATCTGTCGACTGACGGTTGAACCTGGTCGATCGTCGGTCAGGCCATGGACCGGGAAAATTTTCGTTACGGTCAGACTGTAGTCAGCAAGTATAAGTAAGAGCTGGCAGCAAGAGAGTCAAAGAGCCGTACAAGTGCCGTGGCTGCTAACGGAATTTGTAGCCGCGGGCCCACATTCTCGAGACCCCATGCGTATTCCTTGAGCCCAATATCTCAACGTGCAGCATACGTATATGTATAAATCTTTCGTACATGGCAAAATGAAAGAGATTGTGAAACGTTGCTCTCGTCGATATGCCATACAAGAGTGTATAAGAGTGAGAATAAGGACCTCTCAGTCAGTCTACAATTGAATGGGACCCAATTGGGCCCCAGAATGAAAACTAACTCGCTAGGCGGGACACTTTATTATAGCCTGCAGCCCTCTGTTGAATATCAACCTACATTCTATTATTACGACTCGTTGGATCCTTTTGTAAACAGCAAAAGAATGAACCATACGCATTGGATCCTCGTGGGTACCAAACTAATAAAAATTCACCTAGTTTCGGCACAAATTATTTATCTCCCGTTTTCAACTTCTTGCACGAGATTCATCATTCGATACGCATACTGGTTCGATTGGACTGCAACGTGTTTAAATCTAGGATAGGAGGTTAATCCGAGTCTAGAGAAGGCGCTGTAAGGCTCTGACAGACCCACTGATGATACAGTCCATAATTCATACTATGAAAGAGGGAGCCACTGTCGAAATGACTCACTTCGAAACCAACATCCCAAATATAGAATCCTTAACATCAGAGAATCAGTTAGTTACACCTGCATAACGATGAATATCCTTGCACAAATTTACAAAGAGATTCCGTCTGTTCCAAGAGTCCAAAAATTACCCAGAATCCCATTCCAAACAAGGAACCGTAAAAGTGTTAAAATATTAGGGATATTTTTGGTGGAAGGTTTAGTCTAGAATGAAATATAAAAAAAAAGGATATCCTCCCTGGGAAACCATATGGCGACTCTCGTGTTTCTATTTTTAACACTTTTCAAAAAGAGCAGCGCTACCGTGCTGCATCCTCCTAAGTGCAACAAGGATCCTTATAGGATATCCTTTCCTATCGAACAGAAAAAAAAATAACTCACTCCCACAGATCCTATTCGGTAACGGATACTAAAACAACTGTACCGGAAATTATTCATGCAACTTGACTGAGCGAGTAAAACGGCAATGACCGATACCTTTGAAAGAAAAAAAAGAAAATTAAATATGTGGGCTCATGGAATTCAACATTTTCCCAGACATCGCCGTGCACTCACAATGCAGCTCTTATGCAACTGGCAATATGCACTCTCTGACACGCTTCGGGGCGTTTGACGGTGTGCGGGCGCGCATTCTATGCCCTCGCAAATATCACATTGTATATTGTGTCAAGAATTACGGAAGTATTCAAGATTTATTAATGAACGACTTACTTACCATACGAGTAAGATATCAATGAAAATCGTATATAACAGGATTTTTACAGAGTTTCTTTTCCAAAGTGGACTTAAGAACACATTCTGCAAGGTTAACAATCATTTTGACACCACTTTAGCAATCATCCAAAATTTTTCCCATACAAATTAACATTGAAATTTCTTGATCGGATTACTCGTTCACTTTTGAATCAATTATTACGAAAGTCATGAACTCCATCACAGGAAAGAATCCGGCGGAAGAATCCTGTTATTTACGATATTCGTTATCATTTGACTCGCATGGTAATGCGAGGTGCAGAGTCCCCTTAACAACAACACGGCAATGAAGACAAATCATAACAGTCGATTGCGTAACTTCGATAACTTCGATCGTCTGAAATTTCCAGAGGGATAATTTAATTTTTTTCTACACTCACCCATTTACCGTAATGGCCGCCTTAATTGGAGTACAATTTACCGTGGGAGTCCATCTAGGGATATCAGGAATCCATAGTAAGGAACGACCGATCGCAATAGCTTCCAGCTAGAAAATCACTAGGGTAACGTGAAGTGTTAGCGACTGCACTAGCAGGTATAAGGTGTGCGGGACGACAAGATAGAGAAAAGGAGACAGGACGTTTGAGAAGGTGAATAAAAAATGGCGAAATGCCATCAGCTTTCGAAGCGTCTCTCGAAGCAAACTGGTTTACCACACATTTTCTGTTAATTAATGGAAATGGGAGTCTCCCAATGAATTCCTTCTTATCCGCAAGGAACTCTAACATTTTTCAATTCCACACTAGGTCACCGTCGAAAACCCAGCATAGTGACAATGACAATTACGTATCTACGCGTCGTAACAACAACAAAGAATCATGCATAGATTTCTAGAAAGTTTCAACGAAATAGATAGTAACAAAAAAGAAAGAAAAAGAAAAATACCATATTAATATTATTACACGTAACAGAGAATTTCTCGTTAATAACGTAAATCTCCGGAAATAAACATTACGCAACCGAAGAGTCAGCGACCGTCCACATAAAATATTCCTCGATCGAAATCATAATTGTAAGAATCCAACATACGAGAGTAAAAAGAATCACTCACCACTCGTTAGCCTGATGGTAGAAAGCCGACAGAAATAATTTTCAAATTTTCCCGGTCCTAATGGTTCATACGTCCATATCAAGACTACGACTTCCTGGTGCACACGTACGCCCTCGTATATCGCGAGCACACGGAACGACGATTCTTTATGAAGTAAACTGCCAGATCAAGAAACGTCTATCAACTTCAAGAACTGTGTCCCGTGATATTTCACGTGTCACGTTTGTACCGGGAAAATAAAAATGGAGATGCTTTCGGTTCGACGGGCCGTGCCGGACTGCCTCGACTTCAGTGGGTTGCCTTTCTTCATCCATACCTTTGATTACAAACACTCTAGTCAGTCGCCACTACCAGTAGAATTACCACATCACCATAGTCAAACTGAGCAGACTATAGACACATTGATATCTGTATACAGTATATATACATATATGCATGCATATGGCTAGACCTTACCTAGAAGAGATCCTCTACATTCTCCGACTGTCCCATATCCAGTAGACTTTCCATACCCATTATCCTCCCTCCCTCCATCACTCACTGGTGCAGAAGATATGAAGGAAAAAAAAGAAAAGAAAAAAAATACACAAGAAACTACACTCAATTATGAGGAATCTCGTTTTCTCTAACAATTCGCCATTTTCCATGAAGTAGCCCGGTACGTTCATTCTTTCTTGACCGTCTTCTTGTTCTCAGACTGTCTTTAACGGTACATATCGCGAAGATCTGGGTTGCCGGAACGCGAGGCTACACTGTCGGCACTTTTAACCTCTCTTTCGGCGTCTACTGCACAAGAAGCTAGTAATGAACATGAGTGGCCCTGACTGACGATGTTTATGTAACATGACGTGTGTATAGACTCAAGAAAATGTCAAGGAAAACTGAAGAAAACAGTAACAAGGGTATCCTAATGGCTCCGCGCCGGGACGCCAGACAAGTGTATATGACAATTATGGAATAGTTAGTAAGGCGACGGGGTTAAGGATAGAATTTGCTAGAGCACCATTGGAAAAACGTCGTCTGCTTAGCCTGAGCAGCAAGCACTGACGTGCCGCGTAGTGGCGACTTTCGTGAAAGCGAATTTTTTTTATGTCTCTTCTACAGGAGCAACGAAAGGAGCATGAGACGCACGTAAACCAATCAGCTTGTAAAGACTCTAAGAACGTAGTGCGAACTATGCGGTCGATCTCACGATTATCATCATCTAGGAGACGAGGGAGAGCTCGGTGCCGGCACGAGGATGAAAAAGAGGCCAGACGTAGCGTCGAGGTTGCCGGTATCTCCCGCTTGGCGTAAGTCACCTTTCCTCGTTATTCTCACATTTTTCTATTTCTCCGAGCCTCATCCATATCTCCATTTCTCTTTTTCCCTCTTGCATTTTTCAAGACGACCTGCGACATCCCAGGTCGAGTTCTCGCCGAGGAGCCGATTGGAAAGTCCTGTGCGGATGTGCCGTCATCTCAGCACCAGGTCATCAGGATAGTTACATGCAAATAGAAATTTTTTTTTTCAAATATAATAGCCAGCTGAAGGTACACAATGGTAAAAATTTTTCCTATAACCTGCTCGGAGATCAGTCGGTAACGTCGAAGGCTGAAAAAGAATTGGCGACGAGCATGGTGCCAGATGCGAGTAACAGGTAGGTGGATTGGTAAGTATTTATTCAAATACAACAGCTAGATGGGGATAGACAATATCAAAGGTCTTTGCCTCTGCCTACACGTATATCGGGCTGTAACGTTGGAGGCTGAAAAAGAATTGACGATGAAGATGGTGGCAGATGAGAGTAACAGGTAGGTAGGCTAACCGGGAGAGGCCTGAAAGAACAGGTGATAACGGTACCCTGGATATTGAGTGGGGTATTTCGGGCCTCCTGGCTATACAGTGCATTCGACAGTCCCGTGCATCATGCATTGGGGGCCCTGGTTCTCACGTTACCGCATGATGCACCACGTACCTTTTGCCCTTCGGGAGTTAACGTTGGCCCCGGTGCAGTTCACCTTGCACCCGTTGATCGAGTAATTGCTAGCTGACTGCACTTCAGAGTGTTCAGAAGTCCGGCAAGTGGCGGCCCGAATCTTCGTGTCACGTTGTCAGAATAGGTTAGGTGTTGACTAAGGGACGAGGGAGTCAGGGAAGCAGTGTGGGAACAAGAATTGCACGAAAATAACCATTGTTTCTTACGTAGATGATACGTCATTGTAATTAGAGAAGGCGGAGAGACGAACGGAATTGGCGAAACAAAAGAATTCACGTACAATTCCCTAGAATTTACTTCGCAATGGCCAATTTCGTAATTGAATGACAGGAAAGGTGTTTCCTTTATATATTTTTTTTTTGTTCGCGCATTATCGAACGTTCATACAAGAATTAATACTTTCGTGATATAATACGATTAAGCAGAGACGTAACTATTTATTTGTTAATGTGAAAACCGCGCATGGTTCTCCCGTTTAACTTTTGTTTCTCGTCATTCTATGTTAATTCATGCGCGAAATAAATCCTAACGTAATGACTCCTATTACGGAAGACAATTTACAGATATACATCGACTATCGATTCAATTTCAAGCGAAAGTAACGCGCTAAAGGGTAACTCAAAACATTGAATACCGATACTGCCATCTATCGGAGTTCCGGCGAAACGGTAACCACACGTGCATTTCCCGCCATCAAAACTCGGTCATCGTATTGCCACGCTTACTATAATTTCCATATCACGTGAAATGTATGTGCAACAAAATATATACAAAATATATAAAACCTAATTGCGCACTCTGCTTCAAAATATCACCTACCAATTGTTTAATAAAGATACAACAAATTTCGTATTACCTACAAGGTACAGGCCAGTTTCAAAATTGCACATCCCCTCGCGTCCTCTCTGTTCGCACTCCGGTGCGCTACTAGTCTCGTCACATTGCGCTCGTGTATTTATTACACAAAATCGTGAGAATTCGAATCTGCTCGGGTTTCCGTACATTCGACAATGAAAAATAAAACAACCATAAACTATGCACAATACGTTCAATTAAAAAGGCCGCCAAGACTTCGATCACGTCAAAATCAATAATCGTCAATTATAAACAAGAAACAGAGGTACCAATATGGAAAACGCATCGCTACCAATATGTCATTCTTTCACAAAAAGCTTTTTATTAAAAATTGGTATTTGGTAAATAAAATTTGTTTTCTTCTTTGCGTACAGGGTAATAATGTATAACCATAGTAGTAAGACGTAATTATAATTGGATATTAATAAGCACCGATAACAGGACGAGAAAAAGAAATAGAAAGAGAGAGAGAGAGAGAGAGAGAGAGAGAGAGAGAGAGAGAGAGAGGGAGAGAGAGAGAGAGAGAGAGAGAGAGAGAGAGAGAGAGAGAGAGAGAGAGAGAGAGAGAGAGAGAGGGAGAGCATAGAGCGCAGAGTATTGAGAGGAGAGGCTAATTTCATTTTCAACAATTTTACATACCGAAGTTCTATTAAAAAGCAGACACCGTGTATACAGATGCCGTGACTCAAGCGTCCGTGTACTTAATCGTTTACGTATATTGACATTAGTCATAGGAAGTTTGAGTCTACAGGAGGCTAAGGGCAGTGGGCGACCTAGTACGGGTAGGGAGAGAGGGGGAAGTGGAGGCTGAGACGAAGATGCAGAAAATGAACTCGGTGCTAAGTAGAGCAGACGAAACAAGGACGGGCGCTTCGTTCGAAATATCTGAATGAGCAGAGTCCGGTGCGTAATTTCTTGCAATCGATGAAAGAGCCGCGATTCCACGCGTCGCTGTATCCGCGGCGATGACGTAACCCGTGTAATGTCATTTGTTATCTTCTAATAATAAATACATAAAAGTTTTATTACGAGAGATACGCCGGTCCCGGGTACCGAAAGTAAACATCGAACGAGCAAATCTAATGTAAAAATGCCAGATGTCGGAGCGTCGGAGCGTCGGGCCGTGCGACGTCGCGGCACCGTGAATACGGAGGGCACCGGAGAATATGAATAGGTGGAGGAGGTCATAGAGGCCGAGAAACTGTTGTTAGAAGTGGAAGAGAAGAAGAACAGTGGTGGTAGTATTAGTATTAGTACTAGTATAGTAGTAGTGGTAGTGGTAGTAGGAGTAGGAGGAGGAGTAGGAGGAGGAGGAGGAGAGGCGAGAGGAGAGCGAGGGGAAAAAACACGTACTTATGTACAATATTAAAATGCAAAACACGTTGCGCAACGTCGCTGTACACGGGCCGATCGGAATGTCTTAGCATTAATAAAATATGAAGTATAAAAACTTATTAAAAGGAATAAAAAAGGAATTTAATGTTTATTCATATCGGGGAAACGATAAAAGAAGCGGAGGGTCTTTGCATATTAAAAATCATAAATAATCTCGGTACGTCCCTCGGCAGCCCTCGCGAATCACTTTATATATGACATCGCTCTGTCTTACCTTCGCTCTTGCAGCATCCCTGGCGTCAATCTCTCGACATCGTCAGAGGCTGCGTTTACGATTCTCAGAAATTTTAATACGCCCCCAGGAAATCTCTAATGTTCCAAAGGTTCCCTCCTCCACCTCCCTCCTCTCTCTCTCTCTCTCTCTCTCTCTCTCTCTCTCTCTCTCTACTCTACTCTACTCAATCTCGCTCACTCGCTCATCGAAGAATTAATATATCGCGCGCTTCGTCATTCATCATATTTCTCGTTTACTCACCAGGGACGTTAGTTTCCCATCCAACACCCGAGTCTCCTTGTTTCTCTCATTTACCATTCGCTACAACAAAGTGTCTCTCGCTTACTCACCTGAAACCATACAAATAAAATATGCATTTATTGACAGTCATAACAAAACAAGAAATCATTCAATATTTATCGAGACAAACAATGCAGGTATCTGCAGTCTCGTAATAACCGGAAAATGTTCAAATTTCAAATCCTACTAAAAAGAAAAGAGGCGGGACAGGGGGGGGGGGGGGGTGATATCGGTACATAACTGTATAAACACTCACACGTATATATATATACGAACCCGATAACAAACTGGACGAATTAAAAACGTCCAATTTCGTAGCGACGGAAATTTCCACATCCTGCCGGAAGAAGCAACGTGCTGGGATACGTGAAGTGGCAAAGAAGTGACTCTGACAGAGAAATGTAAATCCAAGGATCAGATGGAGACGAAGGGTCACGGTTATCTGACTCGTGTCTCGTTGGATAGAAATAGAGGCTAGCGGTGAGAAATACAGGCGACAGCAAACGGACTGGATGAACGCTGACACTCATAGATATAGATATACACCAGGAGCAGCTATTGAAATCGTATTAAAATATAAAACGGTTTGGAGGATTTGCCGATCCGTGAATGTTACGCGCCATTTCAATTAATTCTCTGCATATACGTATGTATACGTCATAGTGTAGAGTCGATCTTTATTCAACGTGATGGACTCTTGGCGATTTAGTTAAACATGAATTAGGCGCGAATCGAGACTTTTTGATTGATCGATATTAAGAACGCTATGAAGATGAACTTATTGATAAGATATCACCGGGTGTACCGTTATACAAGCAATTGTTTTGGGCGAGGTCATTGAAAATTGTCGTGAGCTGGGAGAACGCATGGAAAGGGTAAAAGGGGGTTGATGAGAGGATCGTGGTGGGGGTGGTTAGAATTGAGTCTTGAATTTAATCCATTTAAATGCCGCAAATATCAGGGCTGCCACCCCCTAGTTACGAACGATTCTTTATTGTTCATTTAAATAACCTATATCCGATTTGGGATCTACCCTTGTCGTTACAGTACAGAGATCAAGCGTCGCGACGCATCGTGACGCACTGCACAGTACCTACCCCTAATCGATTCAGGGTTGTTACACGCGGTTGGTTCTTTGACGTCGAAATCCTTTCATTTTTTATCCACGTATTTTTTGACGTCACGTGACCTGTTGATTTATGTAACAATATATGATTAGCCGGAACGCTCTTCCTCGAAATCGCACAGCATCTTCCACCGTGCTGGACCGTTTGAATAGTGGACCCTTTTATTGAAAAATTGAATAAAATCTATTTACTTGTCACTCGTACTGGCACTTTTATTTTTCTTCTGTGAAATTGATACGGGGATGCGGCAATTGTAATATTTGTTATACCAGCGGTAGGGTGGCGGCAGAAAAGGGATGCTAATAATGATGGCAAAACTTAGCACAAGGGGTAGGTAGCTGTAATCTACAGGGCAAGTAGCGTTCAATTGTACCGAAGCACATTTGCCTTTATGTCGAGTGGCTGGTTCGGCTCAACGTTGCCTACTCGATGAGATCCGCTGCGATTCCACCGCACGGCAACGTGATGCAGTGACGCACCGGCGCAGCATCCATCTCTTCATCTGTGATATAGACGAGTGCGTGTATACGCACGTGGCAACGGTCTCAGTCGTAAACGAGGAAATCAGTCGAGTGCCGAAGATTCATTGTACCAGTATTTTTTAATGGAGATTTTTTCCATTTTTTTCCAGAATCCTTCTCAATAGAACATCTACAGGGTGTCCAATGCGAAACGTATTTAATTTACGAAGAAACAAGCCTGTGGGAATTACTCGACAAAATAAGAGACAATTGCAACAGATTGAAGATGAAAAGTGGAAATTCAAGAGTTTCCAAAAAGATTTAACTATAATTGCGATATTTTAGCAAAGCAACAAACGGGGGTTTGCGCCTGTTGGAGTTAAGTGATGCGCGCAGAGATACGAGTGCAATGCGATCAACTCGATGGCTTAAAAGTGCAATGACCAAAGGGGATGAATCTTCATGGGTTACAATTCCTGGCGTGTACCAGGGGGGTAGTAGCATGCTAGGGGAGGGATTTGAGTAAGGAGGAGAAATGCGACTAAGGGTAGACCAGTGGTACTAGAGGGTACTAGGAAGTACTATAAAATACTGGGGAATAGGTACGGGGGTGTAGGACTATTGATAGAGGGTGAAATCGCATAACACGGCAATGAGTGGAATGACATCGAGTAGCGAGCGATATATCGGCAGGATCGCCATAGGTTAACTCGCACGCGCGAGTATGAGTGGAATACAAATATCGCTCAGCTGGTAATGCTGGCTCGATTCTCTCTGGCTCTCCGTCCCTCCTCCACGCCACCCTCTTTCCCTCTCTCTCACTCTTCGATGATACTTCCAATCAAGAAATTATTGACCGGCAGAATTACTGGCTCGCCGTACCACGCTCGAGAGGGTAGCTCGCTACCGACGATGGCTACCTAGGTGGCTGCCTAGGTGGCTGCCTAGATGGCTGCCTAGATGGCTGCCTAGATGGCTGGGTGACTGACTGCCGGAGCCGGTTAGCCAACTGACTGGCTTACTGGCTGGATGAAGTGGAATCATTTGCCGATTCCAAAACCCAGTCCACAAGTCCCAGAACATCCACAAACGGTACTATAAGTGCATTTGTGAGGTCACCGTGTACGATAGGATATACTTAATTAGCCATCAATTACTGATAATACGATAAGGTTATCGATCATGCGGTTCACATGTATATTGACCCTGAAACAAATCTCGCTCCCTTTGAAATGCCCCTGAAACTCGCCCTAAACTCCGCAACTCCATCCATCCGGAATATCCTAATGCGACGTAACGCTACGCTACGCACTGCAGCGAATATACCGGGTGACGAATGAGACTTTGATCGTCAGTTTTGTATCCCGCAATCGCAGCGCTGTTTTCAGGATTTTATCGACGCCGATTTGCCGCTGCTCGATCCATTCGTGATATCGAGAATGAGTCGCGTCGTCATGGAGGCTTCGTATAACCCTTCGCGGCACCGGTAGGGGATGATCGGCAGGGGTAGGATGGTGGGAAGGCTGAAGGGTAAGGGTGGACTAGTAGTTGACGCGCAGGGTGCACGTCCGCGCGACGACCGGCTGTATTGTATTCGTGGCGGCCAATATTGCCGCGGAATTTGCAAATTTGAACAGATTTCCCACGATCGTATGCTATGCATTTAGAAGCCACCACCCTCGTTCCTCTTTGCCTCTCGATCTAACCAGGATTCTCATTCCTCGATGCTCGATGCGTTACATTCCTTCTCTGCTGCGGCGAAACCTCGCATACAAATTTTCATCCGCGTATCATCGATATGAATTTAAATGCGCGATGCCCCAGTCACTGCTCGATTCATCTAACATTACAAAACAGTATTCAATCAGAGCAATTCGATTGTTTGACATTCCCGGCATTCAGTCAATTTCACAGATCGCGCCTACTTCGAAAGTGTCAAGATATAAAACAATTGTATAATCGTTTACAGGCTTGCCAGACGCGACTGGTTCGGCGCATGCGCAATGGGCCACTGGTAGTTCACGAAATCGACGAAGAAAGTCGCCACTGGCGCTGACGGACTTTGATGTAATAATCACTTCGGGGGCCTAAAGTCAATAACGAATGAATAATTAAGATAGCCTGAGTAAGACAAAGTGGGAGGTGAGGGCACGCGGGGAGCGTTAGAGTGGGAGAGAGAGGAGAGAGAAGACCGTGGGCCAAGACAAGCGAGCGTCTTGTGAATAGTTAACCGACCCTTTGTACGCGACGAGGTATCAATGATTCAGCCGTAATTGTGGTTATCGTTGTATTATCGTCCCTTGGCTTACGTGTAGCGAAAAACCCCTTTCTCATCCACATCATCTAACCAACCAACAATGGGCTCTTCAACGTGCTCACCAGCCCTGGATCTCAACCTTAGCTCTACTCGTGTGCAGATCCTCCCGTCTGCCTACCAGCCAGATGGTCAATTATTACCAGTCCTATTTAATTGGTAACGAGCGCAGACGTACGTTACATAAACAATGAACAGTGTAGACGATGGATACGGTACGAATCGTCGTGTCAGTCAAACAGCAATTTTGTCGAAACTATTAAAATAGGCGATGGATTAAATTCATAATTTAACGACTGCCTGTATGTATTGTAATGAAAAATGAATTTCATTACAATATATATATATATAAGACATACCTGAAATATCGTTATCAGGCAGAGTCGTTAAACGGATTGATAGCGAGGGGGTATGTGGGGGGGAGGGAATGGGGCAATATGTAAAGGGCGAAAGGGAGGATGGGGAGAGGGACGAGGTCGAAGGGCGAAGAGGAGGGCAATTAAACGTGGGGCTCTGCAGGGGTAGGTCCATGGCGGGAATACTGGTAGCGGATGAGCAACTGTACCGTATATGATAAATACTATTGGAATATCAACACAATCGGCTGCCGATAACCGCGCGTGCATATCTATATCGGCTCGGACCACATAACCGAGAACACGCGCGTAATAAATGCGTGCACGCGTGCAAGGAGGAAGCGTGCGAGCGAGAGTGAGAGTAAGAGAGAGTGAGAGCACTCGGATGACGCACCACTCATTGTGCTACGCTGCATGCGAAATAGCCCGGCATTAAATACCCCTATTGGCGTTTATCATTTCGGCTTTGCGTTTACGTTCGCGTGTACGGTTACGGGCTGCGATTGCGCGCGTGTCCCATTTTTTGACCCCCCCACCACGCCCCCCCTTAACCCCGCTCACTCTTCTACCCTGCGATGAGCAGCGACGTCGATGCTGCGAGAGCGAGGGATACGAGGGAGAGAACGAGATTGAGTAGGGTGGTTTGAAAGCCGATGCGTAAAATCCAAAATTGGCTGATTTGCAAAGAGAGAGAGAGAGAGAGAGGGGGTAATTGCACAACAGGAATTGCCGCACCCTGTGCCCATTAAAACGCAGCTGTCAAATATTCTTATGAAGAATTCTGGAATTTATGAAAGGGCCGCGTGTCTGCCGAGCGAAGAGGATCGCTCAAGGAATTGTGAAGTGGGAGGGGGGAGGTTAGGGGTGGGGATGATATAAGAGATGGATTGAAGAGAAACGACGAGGGAGGGATAACGAGAGCTAGCGACATCCCTAGGAACGTGGAACGTGGAACGAGGGAACCGTGCTGTAGAATGGGAATAAAGTCTAACGCCTGGAATCCGTCGTTTTCCTGTAAAACGATGCTGGAATCAATAACGCCCGGAGTCATTCGGCAGTCGTCATCAAGCAGCGCTCATCCCGCTGGTGCCTTTTGCGCGTACGTATCTCGCTACCGCGGAGTCCCGTCATCGGGGCGCCCTAACGCTATAGGGCTTGGCCGCGACGTCTCTCTGGCGCACCCTCCTGCCCCCCTCGGTACGACGGCAGGATGCAGCGCGGCCCGCGTACAACAATGACAAACCGTGAAACAATGCTGGGCGCCACTGGAAAAATTCCAAAAAACGCGAATAATAAAAATGAGAGCTCGTGCGGCGACGATGGTAGTAGTGCCGGTGGTGGTGAAAACAAAAAAAAGTGCGGGCGGGGCACTCGGTGCCGGAGGAGACAGGAGGAGAGGAGTTCGCCTCTGCAACCCTACGAGAGACCGACAGAGAGAAAGAGAGAGGGAAAAAAAAATGCAGGGGTAGAAAAAAATGTAAAAGCTCCGCGCGCGGCGCTTCGTCGGGGACAATACGTGGCGATGAATGCCTATTATATTTATCTGTAACAGGCGTTCCGTAAAGCAAATAACACAGAAGTGTAACGAGAAAAAAAAATCAAGCTCTTTTTTCAACGCGACACAGCTACCCCTCCTCTGCTCCTCGTACGCCACAATTCGTCTCCTCTTCCTACCTTTTGCGTCAGAACGACTGACTCCTGTTGGTAACAAAAAAAAAAAAAAAAAAAAAAAAAAAACACTGAACGACAGACTCTCTGACATCTTGCCAATTGCTTTTGAACGGTTTAGCAAACGACGAGTCGTCCCGCGTCCTGTTCTGCCTGTGGGACACTGCGGCTTCGTCGACAGGGACGGAAGCAGCGAGACGCTACAGGAAATACCAGGGGTTTTGGTAGGATTTGAAATTTTGTAAAATAAAGCATACGGGATCATACGATCGAACGAATCAGGTACGCGTGGCCTAAAGTCACACATGCAAATTCGAGGTCACGTTACGGCAAAGAACAATCGCACTCGTGAGAATGAACCGTTTTGCGGATTCCGGCCGACGACTCCTCCGTTTACTCTTCTTCAGGTGTTCTGTGGTAGAAATGAAGCCGCAGCTTAACCGGTTTCTCAGGAACGCGGTCAAAGCGATTATCGAGCCACTAAAGGCCCTGCCTCCTTATCATCCCTGTACTATGGTATCAGACCTTTTTCTCTCGGTCTGGAAATCGACTCGATTTACGAACGCGCGTCGATTACTATTTCGGAGGTTTAAAAAGTCAAGACGGATAACGGGAGAAGCAACGTATTATGCGGAATTGTCGTGTTTCATCGAGCGAGGGAATTGCGAATGGGCTATTTTGAAGGGTGGCGGGGACGTGTGTTTACAAGGGGAAAAGTACCCGTTCATTTCTGGCAGTTGAATTGAAATGACTTTTCTAGCTGACACACAATACCAGAATTTTATTAGGTACAACAGGCAGATTTAAATATACGGATCATCGACTGTCACCATGCAGCTGAGTAACTATTGATCTTTTAATTATTCAATTTTCAAATTTGACGTAAAAAACATGTCAAACATACAGAATAATTGAAAATGAGGAAAAATAGGTAACGTACTACTAACGTATGAAGTCTAGTACGTTAGCGTGGCAATTAATTACGATTTGGTCAACAGATAAGATAAGCCACTATCAGAGTGTTGGTTATAACTCGAGCACCTCGAAGACTGGATTTATCCTACAGTTACGACAAATATAACCCATAGAGTCTCTACGTCCATATCGGATGTTTTATCGAATGAGAATGCGCGACAAAGAAATTACGAAAGTTACCACGTGCGAAATTGACGAGTAAACGAGAAAGCGGTTGTCGATAATTGACAGGATCAAAGAACGCGTGAATCCAGGGTCAACGACGGAACCGAGTAAATCTCGTAGGAAAGGTGTGAAGTTGGCTGCGCGTTGTGCACAGGGACAAAGTGAAGTATACGAATGCCGGGTCGTTGTCGTCTGGTTTGTTTGAGTGCAAAGTGCTTTGGCACGTAGCTTCAGCGTCAGCGCTACGACGGGCACCGACGCCAACGCCAGCTGTGCGCCTTTCGCTCGTGTTTTTCTCGAGAATTTGCAATCGGATAAAGAGAAACGGGAAAGGAGGGAAAAGCGTTATGGAGGATAGAATGACAGATGCCTCAGAGATTGGGAGGGTGGGAGAGGGAGAGCGAGAGAACGTGTGAGCGAAAGAGAGAAGGAGAGAGAGAGAGAGAGAGAGAGAATCCGGGTTAAAGCAGCAGAGGTGTGTGCCAAAAACTATAACCTGTTGCATACGGCAGCACGTACGCCGAAAAACGCCCCCAGCATGCACCCCCTGCCCCCAGCCAACCCCGATGCTAGGGGTAATTTTACGCGCGGCGAAACCGAAATCTCCCTCGGATTTGGCAAAGCCACCCTTACTCTTAGTATTATCCTAATCCTTCGCCACTTACCGACTCGTTGCCCATAACCCACCCCCTTCCGCCCTCGCTATACGGATCTGCTGTTCCTTCGTGTCTGTCGTTTTCTCTGTATTTCCTATCCTCTGTTCCATCCCGCATGCGGGACTCTATTGGCCTGCTTCCCAGCGCAGACGGGATGCTGGATGCTGTAACGCAGGAACGTAATGCCGGAATGCTGGTTTGCTGGATTACTGGTCCAGGGAACGCAGAGGATTGTTATTGTCGAGACAATAAGTCCCTAATGAATAATAGCGCGGCGAAACGAAACGCGACAACGCGAATTCACCTTGTATCCAGGATTCGTTCCAATTTCCAGGTGGCGCCACTCGTAATTAGGAAACCGCGCAAATTTCAGGCAAACCGAGCAGAAGCAGGCAAAAGCTAAGGAGAAGAATCACACGACAAGGATAGCGAATCTATAGACAGAGCATGTGAATTTTTTGTGTAACTGGCTGCTCGATCAGTATTTGCATTTACTTAGCATTCAAGGCTCGTTTTCAATCCGCGACAGTACGCTGTGTATCTGTCATCGGTGTCCCCTTTCCCATGTATTTTTATGAAATCATTGTTTCGGTTGACAATACACCGGGATGAGCAGCGCACAATGACTGCATCGGTAGGCGGAGAAAAGAATCGGGGAATACATGTACACGAGAGAGAGAGAGAGAGAGAGAGAGAGAGACGTGCTAAAGCTAGAGAAGAAGAGGAGATGAGATGAAGTAGTCGCAGCAACGGGCGCAATAGATACAGGCTCGCCAATGCAGAAGAAAGTGGTGGTGATGCTGCAGTCAGCGGACAACGGCGTAAGGGAGGTTTTCGAGTCAGCAAGGGATGGAACCTCCGTTCGCTCGCTCGTTCGTTCGTTCGTTCGGGCTTTGTGATGACTGTCGATGAAACGATGACATATTTTTCCGGATTTTCACTCGCGGCGTGCCCTGCGGCTCCCCCATTCACGCACTCCCCCACTCTCCCCCCACTCACCGACCGAGACTACTAGCTACGCCTTCTTTCACGGAAGAGGATATCATCGTCATCCTGATCACGCACGATGACTAGCAGACTGACTGGGACGACGATGACTTCCGTGTAAAGTGAAAATTCTTTTTCTATATAGAATCGATACGTGTCGATCGAATTTAACGTATAAGGTTATAATGGTACGTAAAGGCTGCTTCTTGTATTCACGATCGTCGAGTCGTATATAATTTTGATGTCATGTAAAATCCAGAAATAAAAATGAAATTTAGCGAGAGAGAGAGAGAGAGAGAGAGAGTGCAATTCGAAAATTTATTAGATCGTTATCGGACCGAGGTTGAGTATCGATTGAAAAGAATAAAAATTGGTTGTTAGTCGTTTGCTCGTTTCACTCGCCCGAAGTCGGCCGAACTCGCCCGAGCGAGCGACACGTCAAAAGCATGAATTTTTATATCGATAAGCCAAATAAAAGTGTCTATCTCGTAAAACGTGGCTTGTCGCGAGGACGATTGGTTATACGCAAAGTCGAAACGTTCGCGCGCAGTTAGGTTACAGCCGCGAATCTACCAGCGCTATATATAGAGACACGTATATAAATAATAGCACACCGTCAGGAATTGACACGTGCACGTGTACACGCACAATCAAAGAGAAGCCAGACTCCACGCGAAGCTTCGCTCCAACACACGCGGCGAGTATTGTATTTCGATTTTTTATCGTCCCATTTATTTGTACCAACCTTTATTAAACGATGAAATCTTTATTGCTAATTGCCATTGCGCAAAATCGTTTTTTTGCGGATGCTCCACAGACCGGTTTTCATTTCAAACCGTTCTCAACGTTTGTCGAAGCCTCGAGGCTGGTTTCACGGTTTCCATAAAAAAAGTAAAAAAAAAAAAAAAATATGGCACGAGAGACAAAAGGAAGTACACACACACACACACACACACACGGTATTCTGTATTTTGGAAATTTTTATAGTCTCACGTGACGCAACCATCCGTGAGAATATTCGACGCGATGACGGGAGGGGTTGCGGCAGCTAATACCGCTGGAAAAAATTCTAGTTGAAGGCGCGAGGGTGAATTATGGGGTTGGCGGCATCATAACGGCACATTATATTCGGGCTTTACGATTCGCAATGCGCGAAAGAAATAAACAGGAAAAAAAAATAACAGTAAAAGTGTCTACGTGTTACACCGAAATGTGTTGGCAACTACGTAGCCGCGTGTCTGCACGTACATTGAGACGCGTACAGGTACGAGACAGGTAGCAGGTTATGTGCGCCCCATACGACACGACCATTCCAGCCAGCAACCCCATTACGTATGGGGTGTGTGACTCTGCCCCGGCAAGGGGGATGTGCACGGGGCTGCAGGACACGAGCGAGTGTATAATGCGCGAGTTTTCATTGCTTTATGCTGACCAACCCTGCCGTCCACCAATATTCTACCCCTATTGTTGCCCTTCCGGAAACCACCCTTGGACTCGCTACTTTTCCAACACTTCAACCCTTCACCCCGTTTCACCACGAAGACGCATGCGTGTTCCGACTGTATCAAAAAAATAAGGTAGCTTTTTATCACGTCTCTCGAGAGGAGGGGATGAATCTCGCTGGATACGCGACGGGGATTGGTCGATTCGCCAGGAGGGCGATGAGCTTACGTTTTAATCATTACGATCGTTAAGGAATCCGTGGATGCGACGTTAAGCTCAAGGAAGCCGGCGGCCCGATGAAATACGGTGGAACATTGAACCCAATCAAGTGGTTGTCATAAATTTCCATCAAGCCACGCCTGGACGTGCTAATGGCCGATACAAAATTGCACGTGCAAAAAGTCACGAGTTTCGTCTCTCCTTGTATTCCTTTTTTTATCTCTGTCCCACACATCGGTCCGCCCAGCGTCCTTCCTCCTTTTTGTGCGTCGGCACACACGACACCGTCTGCGATTTCTTCACGGGGCTGTCAGTCGAATAAAAGATGGCGTCGACTCCCCATATTTCACAGTCCGCGTCGGGCATCTCGACGAAAAGAAACAAAAGCTCAAGAATTTCAAAAAGAAAAAAAAAAAGCACACGAATATGTCCACGAGGAACCAAAAAGTTTCTTCGAGTACGGAACTTACGTGTATTGTCTGTGTTTACATAGCTCGGTATGGTCTCACTTAAAAATCTTGCGAAACCTACAATTCATTTTACTTAAGCGTCGCGTGTTTAATGTACTGTTATGACTGTGAGCCGAGACACATTCTACTAGCAAATCATTATCAGCGTAAGATTAGATCAGAAGCGGCACTTAACCACTGATTACGATAACGCCGAAATAATATAGCTATAATAAGACAGAGGCCTAAAAATCGTTTTTTCAAATCAGAGCCAATCAACGATCTAGCATTGAAAACACGCCACCCGATTACCGCCAAGGGATAAAGGGGGGAGGGGGGTGGGAAAGATGATTTAGAGAAGCGACGATTCAGCGATCCGCCAGTGAATAAGGGTCGCTGAAAAATGTCCCTGTAATCGATAGGGACTCGCGAGTGGGTGTCGAGCTACAGGAAATGGCCTACAGAGTCTGTCCTCGTCTGGATATACCGTAAAACATTGGAAACGATGTAAAAAGTCGTTAGCCCGAGCGAGTCGTGTGTGTCACGTGTGTAGCACGTGTGAGTGCGAGGTAATGTTTATATAGAAATGGTTAGCCTAGAACATATTGAAACGTGTTGTTCGATGCAGATGCGCCCGATGATATATTAACGGCAACTGCGCGGGCCACGATACGCCTCGAATAAATTATACAATTATTGTTTTATCGGTGATCCTCCCCCCCCCCCACCCCCCCGGCCGCCCCTCTCTCGTCAATTCCCCTACGTCCCACGGGAATCGACACTCTTTATTTCCACTCCCATGCAGCGATCAGCCGCTACTAGCAGACGAATCCGCCCGAGTCGACCACGCGAGCGCACAATTTCTTCGTTCCTTTCGAGTACCGTTCAAGATGGCGGCGCATTTGTCCGATGACGTTTGAGGCATTCGTATCCATGGGAGCCGCGGGGCCCTTATCTACTTAAAATATTTACACCGTCCGCCGGAATATATTTCAATATCCCTGTATAAATATAATTTGTCGACGGGTCGTCCTCGTAGCGATAGGCGGGGGAGTAGTTGACAGGAGGGGAGGCGGCGAGAGGGGGGGAGGGTGTCAGAGGGTAAAGGGGAAGAAAATATAGGGGACAGTGGTAGGAGCGAGAGAGCAAGCGAACGTTCTGTTTCCAGAGGCGCGTCCGTGCCTCGCTCGTATCTCGTTAAAATATCTACGCCATAAAGCCACGAATATATTTTAATATTTCGGAATACATTAAAGTTTATCGTATGGCCCTGCGTCGCCGTCGAGCTACGACGACGCCGCCACCTTCTCCTCTTACTCCTCGCTCCTATGCTTCTTCACTCCCCTCCTCTCTTCGTCAGTAGCGCTAGTCAGCAGTCAGGCTCGCCTAGGTCTCCACGATAAATGACCTCGATGTGAGCCACTACGCCGGAATAATTATTCCTTCTTCCGGTAATTCCGAAATCTTTATCGCAATCCCCTCGCCCGCGTTACCCGCGCCCGAGAGTACAATCCTCGCTAAATACACTGTCGATAATGTAGAGCATTCATATCCTTATTTCGTAGCGCGACAAAGATTGCGCGAGCTGCGTAGGGCTGACGACGTAAGGGATGAACTGTCCGGTCGCGCATGGTGCGCGAGGGGTAGGCGAGGGATGGTTAGCGGCGGTACAATAATGCGAGGGAGTACGAAGGAGTGGCGGGGAAAGGTTGGTGGAGTCAAGAAGGGTGGGTGGGGAGGAAGTCGCGGTAGCTGAGGGCGAGAGGGGAAAGGGAAGGAAGCGAAAGAGACCGAAAAGTCTGCCTAACGGTAAGGCGATGAGTTAACGTTAATATATTCCGTCTGTAAGTTTTTATAATATTCCCGGGCATTGTCTGGCGCGAACAACAAAGCCGCTGTTCTCGTTTACGACGGGCGATTTTTCGGCGAGTCGCGATACGCCGAAACCAGGCAAAGCGCGACCAAACCCGAAGACGGACGAGAGAGCGAATTACCGTAGGCAGCTCCTCTCGGCGAATACACCTGCTACTACTGCCTGCCGTCCATTGACTCGTCGGCTACTACGTCACACTCGGAAGCAGGTGCCAGCGGAGCACTAGGGAAAAATTCATTCCTAGGGAATTTCAAGGCGCGAGACTCAACAGCTGACAGAATCGTGTCACTAGGTAAATTCCAGTAAACGGCACGCGGTAATACTTTATCGCCGGCACAGACACCGATAAGGATTCGCTTGACGCGAGTCTCGCACTTTTCCCTTAGGACCGACAAAAAGACCATTGGACAAAGACCGGAAGTAGGAAGCAGGTTACTCCGGGCGATTCGCAGCCAGCGACGAGTCCCATAAGTCACGAGAATGGTCCACGTCGCGAAATCAGATCGGACAGAGGGACGAGTGAGAATGGAAATAAAATAAATCTCCATTCCTTTATCCAGCCACGATAATTCCACGTCTATCCACCTGGGGAGCAACGTGACGACGCATGGTGACGCGACGCGTCACATCGTACATACAACACACACACCTATATATATATATATATAACTACGCAAGAGACACGCATTTACTTATTCCCTGTGTACGTGCATAAGAGTACGTAGAACGAAATACGAGCGAGGAATTTCTTAGGCTGCCACGGCGGCTAATGCCTTCGGCCTTCTTTGTCTTGCAGTGCCATCATTTTTCTCTGGTAATATATTTTATTGCTGCCTCGCTCTCTCTCTCTCTCTCTCTCTCCCTCTCACGGTTTCTCCTTTACGCACCCGTTCCGTTCAGCTCCCCGGCCTATCCCCTCGCCCCTCGCCGCCCGCACCAACCCTCCACCCCCTTCGCCCTCCACAACTTTATTATACGTTTCCGTCTTTCTCCATCTCATTCCCTCGCTCTGTCGTGTACGGCAACATAAAAGGAAGCGAGAAGAGGCGCATAAGCGAGTCGCAGCGAGAGCGAGAAGGACGGAAATATAATTGTATCTAAATAATAATATAGAAATAATAAGAGCCATAACGGCAGCCTGACGCCAGTACAGTCCCAGTCAGAATTTTAGCCAGTCACCGTTTCCTATTGTGCCGTCTGCGCGTATTGGTGCGCACGCATCCACGTGCGTGTACATACATACGTATCCAGTATTGGTGCTGTGCAACCCGCTTATTTTTTTTCCATCTCCTTCCAACTCTCGGCTGTCCTTCCACCGCGACGCTTCTCCGTCGCTCCTGCGACACTGTGTGCCCCACGGTAATCTGACAATCAGCGCACCCTGCGTATTCCCGTCTCCCGTCCCTTTTATTTCTTATGTATCTACAAGACAGTCGCCTCATGCTCCGTTGCACCCTCGACCAAATCTTAGCCACCCTTAGGACAAGTCGTCCTTCACCCCCATTGCGTGACCCGCTTGTCTTTGCAATCAAAAGGAAAGCCACACACGCTCCTCTGCTCCTCCCGACTCCACCCCGCGCCTCCTCGTTCGCCGTCTTGATTTTCTTCATTCTCGAGACTCGAGGTTCGTACGTTCGGCTCGCCATAGCGCGCGCGCCTTATTGTAACGCGCATAAAAAGCATAACGACTTCAAAGATAAATTTCTCGCGGCAAGACCCCTACCTGGAATTCGAGTTGGAAAAGAAAAATAAGCTCGGAAGGAGCAATAATAAAGAAATATGTTTCTCTTCAGCCGGGCTCCCCGTACCCCTCGCCCGCCCTCACCCCTCCCACCCAACTCTTTCTCTGCTGTCCCACTCTCACCCCACCTCATCCCCTAAGTTTCACGCGTTCCACCCGTCGACTCTGGTAACAGCCGTCCATCCCCCGTTGAACTCCTAGACCACCCTTAGACTCCAAGAGTCATTGCTCTGCTGCTACCGTTTCCCCCCCCCCCTCTCTCTCTCTCTCTCTCTCTCTCTCTCTCTCTCTCTCTCTCTCGCTTTTCTCATTTCTTTTCTTTTCCGCCTCGTCACTTCCCACGGACATACACGCGTCTAGAGTTTAGATAGCTGCTGTCTTATCTGTTGTACTTAAATCGAGGCACGGGACAGATGGCGCGCGTGCGCCCAATACCAACACACGAGCCCCACTCGGTCCCCGTCTACGTGTGACTGGACGCCGAGTGCTTCTCTTTCGTCGTAGCCCCGTCGATCTCTGCTCGTCAAGAGACGTCAAGTTTCTCTCGAGTGTCGTCAGCCTAAGCATCTATCGAATGTTTACGCTTTTCCAAGTTAGGCAGCTAGGACGCTCGAATAAAGAGCGCGGAGGTCAGGCCAGGTGTGCAGCCGGGCACTTCCGGTCCTAGGAACGAGCTCCGACCTCTCCCTCCCTCCCCCCACCCTATTGCCTTACCCGACAGAGAAAAAAGCCACATTAACCTCGTAATGGTTTCTCGGAACTGGAGCAATAATAAAAAATGGGAAGGCTATACTTTACATAATTTACAAACTACCGAGCGAGCTTAATGTCGGTTGTGCTAGGCAAGGCGAACGATACCAGCTACGGCGCGCACTACTTTTTCACATTTCATGTCTCTGATGCTGTTCGAACTGCACGTGGAATCTTTGCGTCGTTAAGGCAACGCGAAAAGGAGAAAGGGCATCTTTGAGAAGAAGGACAGGGCGAAGCCATAAGCCGAAGGAAGGATGTTATTCGCGTTGCTGTTACAGCCACTCGTCCCCCACCACCCTCCCTGCCCCCCCCCCCCCAGTCGTACCAATAAGGGTTAAAGTAGGAAACGAGCGACGTTTAATTTTATACGACGACGGAATTGCATTTTCCAGAACAAACATAACAGTAGCGAGCAAACGTCGTGCTAAGAAGAGACCCGGCCGTTAATTGCGCAATTGTCGACTTTTCAACTGCGTCGATGGTAAATATTTTTTTACGATCGCGTTCAAACGGCCGATATACGCAATTCTCGGGTGCCAGAGGCTCACTGACCTACGTGGACCCGAAGCACCGTAGCATTGGGCACAGTAGACGAGAGCACGGAGACGATGGATTCCGTAGAGAGCAAGGCGGCTATTCGGACAGACAGACAGGGAGACAGGCAGGTAGGTAGATACTTGTCGCGGTCGGTAATATACACACATGCATTTAGTACGGCAAGCCAATAATTATTGTTTTTACCCAGCAACGGGATAGCAATTAAAAACTGTTTATTTATTCAGGTCCGGCTTTTTAGCATTCGCTCCGACACACGCACGTGCGTGCACACACGGCGCGGATGATGCGCGCCAACGAGAACACAGCTACGCGTCAGTTACACGTACGCGCCCTTGCGGGGATAAAAAATCCGTCCCTGTAACCTCGCGCTTTTCGGCTTAGCACCGCGTCGCGTTTTCAATTTTAGCAAAATGGTGCCAGAAAAAAGAGCGAGGAGGGCGGGGGGGGGGGGGCTCGATCCATACATGATTTTTTGCAGCAAAGTGACAGCTGTCATCGTATGATCCCTGAATGTAATATCTGGATGATCTCAGGTCTTACAGACGCGTACGATTGCACGGGCGTAGGTGCGTACACACGTGTGCCTGTCACCTGGTCTGATCGACTCCACGTTAAATTGGCTGTCCGTAGCGCGAAGTCCGTAGCCGCTATCTACCGAGGAGATTTATTATTTAATCGCCTGGCGATATTTATTATTGTAACCCCGCGCTCTATAAAAATAACGCGTTATCGCAACTACTCAATAACAAGCTGACGATTAGGTACCTTGCGCAGCGAAATCATTTCTCGCCTCTCGGCTCAGCGATGCCTCGCGAGAGACTCGAAAACAAACGAGTCAATCGTGCGAGGCCGCGCGCGGACGGATCGCCGGGCCGTAGCGGAATCGCCGATAGCCGTCGAGAAATGCATTGGAGAGTGGGAGGAGGGGGGGGGAGGGGGGAAGAAAGAAAAAAAAGAAACAAAGGAATAAACACGAGACGAGGTGGACGGAAAAATAAGTGGGAGGGCGAGAGCAATCGTAGGATGGGAAACGTCGCGACGGCAGCTTGTACAATGGCTCGACATTGCCGGCGCACAACGCGAGCGGCGTCGACGACGTTAGAATAAATAAAGCGATAAAATATAATATAATATCGTATTGCGGCCAGGCGCGCGCGCGCTCGCTGCATTCCAGGGTGCATTGGCCTCACGAATACGACTGCAACCGAGCGACCGACACAAACGGCTTAAACGCTAAGTACCCCCCTTGGTTCCTGGCCTACGTTCTTTCAACACTCCCTCCTGCCCTCCTCCGACGGCTCCCCCCCCCCCCCCGGCCAAGCGTCAACTTTCTCACGATTTTCAATAATCGCCTACGCGACGTTCCTGGAGGATCGATGGGCGATCGTAATAAATGATCAATTGGAAAAAGAATAACTGGAGGAATGACGCAAGAAGGGGTGTAGGGGAGGGGGTGGGGAGGGGCACGGACAATGATGGGGGAACGTTGCAGCAGCGCAAGCGAGTGCATTCGTATAGGTGAAAGAGTACAATGCTCTCTTTGGATGGTGGGGGGGAGGGGGAGGGGGGGAGGGTTGATCGCGGGGGCTGTAATAATAAAATAAAATAAATATACGAGGGAGAGAAAGGGGAAGAGGGGAGAGAGAGAGAGAGAGAGAGAGAGAAAGCAAACGAGCCAGCAATATCCAAGCAGGACGAGGCCGATGTAATGATATACAAATAAAATATCCAGCATGTCTTTGGTAGTCGTGTGCGTATATCCAATATACAGGGTGTCCCACGCAAACTAACTCTTCTTGGTTTCGTTATACCCGGCGTTACGCTCGGACGAGCAAGTAACCATTTCTCGGTTGGCTCGTTACCCTAACAATGAAATGCAATATTTTAGCAAAACTGTGCTATCTCTCTTTCTTCGTACGTTATCACGGGGGATACTCACTCGCTCGCTCGCTCGCTCGCTCGCCCGACGTCAGGGAGTCAACGAACGAGTGTGAGTGACGGTATTACGAAACTCCGAGCGTTCCCCCCATCTACCGTAGTTACAGTAGGAACAATCCGCCTGGAATACATTGTCGGTGAAAAGGAACCTTTGAAGAAGCGGAAAGAAGACAGCTGTATCCCGTTCCGTTGCCGTTCCGTTCCAGTTTCCTGGTTCCGTGTTCCGTCGTTCGATAGCGAGCAGGTGCCAGAGCGAACGAGTAGCCGTCGCGACGATGAGCGTCGCCTCGTGCCACGTGAAGGCAAAGACGCCGCCGACTGCCGTCTCGCGGGCAGATTTACGAGAGTCCAGGCGGAGGCCGATGAAAAGAAGGTAAAGTTAGGAAACGACCAGCCATTAAAAAGAGTCCGTGCGACAAAACATATTTGCACTGTAGATGCGCCCTCGTGATTGCCGCGACGAGACTGGCGACTCGTGCGTTTCGCCAGAATCCGAGGCTGTCAACACGTGACCGGCGTGTCTCGCCCTTTCGTGTTCGCAGCGCGATGATCAGCTGATAATTGATAATCATATAAATAGACGCTGGGCGTCGCGTGGCCGTAGTGCGGATGGCTCGGCGGGCCGTTGGACTTTGGATAATTGATAAATATGCGATTGGCTGTAAGTTTCAATAAAACGACTGACGCGATGAGCGCGAAGGTTCGTGACTGTGAGGCAGGAGGCCCCCCCCCGGCCACCATCCCAGCCTAGCACAGGAGAATCGGCCGGAATGGTCGGAGCCTCAGAGACGAAGGGGAGCAGCGAGGAGCTTGTTCGACACGATTCATATACGTTCATTACGAATGCATACGAGCACGTTAGATTGTACGTTAGTGCCTTGTAATAAAATATTGTAATGGTGGCCTACTTCTGCGCCACACTGTAGCCGGTATAATATCTCCCGCGGCATTCTTACTCGGCGTTATTTATTCTGCGCCGCGCACAATGGCGCCCGTGGCGGCATGCACGGGGTGTGTCGTGTTCGAGCGAAGGCGCGCACTCGCGGGACAGCGACGACGAGAAACTGCACGACTCGGACGACTGCTGGTGACGCTCGGGAAGACACGGTGAACGAAGGACCACGTGGCTGTTTGCGCGGGGAGGACGAAAGGCCAGGATGCTTGGGTATCGACGGTCCGACAGGAGAAATAATTCAAATCCATCACGCATCCGCCGCGAGGGCCGCACGCAGATCCATCTTGGTCGGGCGTATAAATAAAAGTTTATTTAAAGACGTTTGAACAGAGTCGACCGCGGCGCCCGTGCGCGCTGCGCATGCGCGGACCATCCCCACTCCCTCGACATGCATCCGTTCTCCCACTACGCCCCGCATCCAGCCGATTCTACGAGTCTCTCTCCCTCCCTCTGCCCCCCCCCCCCTCCCGCTCTCCTCACCGACTGGCTAGTAGTTTATCTTATAAATTATTATTATCGTATTTCATACGTGGAATAAGATTTATTAAAAGCCTGGGTGTCTGTGTTGGTGGGAACCGTGTACGTGGATCCGATATACAGGGTGTACCGTATTACTCGTATACTCGGCGGAGAATGATGACGCAGTCTTTGAAAGCTGAATGGGAAAGGACTGAATATTAATAGTGCGTAGTGACGGTACACCCTGTACGTGACGGAGTGCCTCGGCGCGTCTTGCCAAAGGTGTGGAAATGCGTGAGCGCGTGTAGGCGCGCATTGGATGCGACGCGTTGCGACTGACTGTCTTGGGCGATTTACGAGAAAGATGTGTGCCTCCTTAATTAGCCGTGCGGGAAATCGCGTGTCGATTTCCAGGGTTATCGCTTCTCAGGACGATCGCAACTCACCGCACGCGCTGTGCTTGAATGGACATCACATGGCATGCGAGTGCCTGGGAAACTGGCCAAGAAAGTTCGTATTCATTGATCAGAACGATCTCCGTCGGCTTCCGTGTCCTCCTGGTAGTCGGACTGCGGGCCAGACCGGAGTCCTTCGAGAGGAGTGCATCCCGGGAAAGGTTTTTCGAGGTCGGCCACGGACGCTACCGCCGCGCTTTGTTCGGTACTTCTGCTCCCTTTCCTGGCCCAGACGTCGTGGCCGACGCGAGGCATTAATACATATCCATGTATAATTCCAGCAACAAACATACATTCATAGAGAAACATCAAAAACGTGGCAGGCACAAAGCGTCGGACGGAAAGAGAGCGACGTGGTGCCGGCGCGACCGAGAGAGAGAGAGAGAGAGAGGCAGCAACGTGGCGTCGTGTTCAGGATGCAGGGAGCACGGGAGTGCGAGAGAGACGGAGAGAAGGAACGAGAGAGCCTACGTACATTAAAATATTATTCTCAGATGAAATACCGGGTGGGGCCCGCCAGCATAGCGTATATTTTTAGACCTTATATAAATACACGAATCATAATGAACGCGCTCACTGTGTACGCCGAGCGTCTCTATCTTGCGACGCTTTGTGTTTCCCAAGAAGAACGTAAAGGTACAGGGATCGCGTCGCTGGGGATGATTCGCGAGGGAGACGCGTGGTCAGGGGGATCCTAGGGGGTTGGAATTGAAGGCCTGTGGTCAGGGAGGTCTCCCTCGACCGGGTCCTGATAAGACACAATCGTTCCTCCGTGGTCGAGGGTCATCGACCGATTAAACGCCAGCTGGTCCTACGACTGGCCCACTCGCTCTGCCACCCCCGGTTGGCTTTGCTCGCTGCTCACTTAGTGCTACGCATTTTACTATTTAATCCACGGTGCGCGTTCCGGCTCGCACCCAACCACTAAAAACTTTAATCGTAAAATTATGTCGCGTTTAATTGCCCGCGCCTGATTTACGGTCGCGTTCGAACCGGCCGGTTTCTAAATTGTCGCTGGAACGGATATCGCGAAATGCCGCTTGCACAAATTGTTCGCGTACATGAACGCGCGGCTTGCGTTATTGCCAGAGCCGACGGTTGGTCGGACTTTTTCAGGGACGCGCGGGTTGTTCCCGCAGGAGCGAATGTCCTTGAGGAAGTAGGCCAGACTTGGCTGCAAGGGTGAATCCTGGTCGGGGAGGGTCGCGATGACGCGTCGGGTGAGGGGCGTCGCGACGCCGGGAGAGAAGGCGGAAGACCGGTAGAGCCAGGGACAAGGAGTCCCTGAGGACTAGAGGGATGGCGGAGCGATATAGGGTGGGGAGAGAAGTATGAGAGGGATGGAACAGAGTTGAGTTTCTGTGTATTAATTACCCTGCGTTGCAGTTATAATTATAATTAATTATATATGTACCGAGTATATGCTCGCTATATATAGAAGCACTATGGCTCGCCATAGTCCCTTATATATAGCCAGCTTGGTATAGTAGTTTGGCATAGTCCACAATAGATATATATGTAATGCAGTCTGGTGCACGGTTGTCTAACTCGCTCCGTCTCTCTCGCTCTCTCGTCTTCTCCCGCCGTCTGCGAACTCCGCAGTGACTTTGTCTCTTTCCCTCGATAATATTGCTTACTTAATTATTAGTTGTGCGCGCCAGAAGCTACCGCGTTATGCCAACGAGACGTCTGGGCCGGAGGGACGGGAGGGGGGAGGAGACCTCCTCGCAGGCCTTCCCGAAGCAAGCCGGAATAACCGGGGTAGAGCAGTGGCGCTCTAGAGTGGCTAGGGAACCCGGAGAATCTAGAGTCTAGGACAGGGTCATAGGCACGTGCGTCTATATACCGGGTGTCTCGGCGCACACTTCCCGTCCCTTGGAACTTCCCGTCGTGACTCCGAGTACATTTTTATGCGGTAAGGGAACGCGCTCCTCCGTCCCCACCCCTCTCGCCCCTCTCACTATCGATGTCTATGGAAGTGGCCGTGAAATCCGGAGCACGCGTACCCACTGCTGCTGTCACGTTAGATCGGATTGCGCGAGGTCAGGCACGCGTCGCGACGTGCCCGACGCGGGAGTCGCGGCGCACGCCTCTCGAAATACGTGCGTCAGTAGACGTACACCTAGGCAGTCTAGGTATACGCGACTCTGTACATGCGCGTATATACAGATATAGACGTATGGTTATACAGTTAGATATATATGTATATATAGACACGTATGCATCGGACTGCATAACAACTCGACGCTACCGATATCCCGTCCACTTGTTAATTTATTCCACATATGTTTGACGCGGTCCGTTGGCCAATTTAATAATTGCTGACTGATTCAGTGACTGAGCGCAGCCCGGGCTGCTGCGCTCGCGTCATTATTGTATAGCCGGGCCATTGTCAGGTATAAAAATGGTATTCGCGCCGCGACGCTCCCAGTCGCCGTCGGCCGATTCGAGAGACTCGACGTCGCCTCGGTGGTCCAGTGGTCCAGTGGCGCATCCCGCGCAGCCTCCTCTCGAGTCCTCGACTCCGGATGAATCTTCCTGTAGGACGGACGGACCCCAGCAGCAGTCACCAAAAGTAACGGGAACGCGTGGACCGACCCTTAGCCAGGAGTCTCGGCAATGAGTCTAGCGTGGGGGATGATTTCATCTTGGAGGAAGAAAAAAAAGGGTGATAGGGGTAGAGGGTGGGTCGTGGCAACCCTAGAGGATTGCTCACCAGTGCCTGTCAACGCTTCGAGAATTTACCACTACTCCAGGCATTCTTTGCCTTTGGCGACGGCGACGACGCTCGTCGTCGGGTAGATTCATTTATTAACGATGCATAATCGCGGCGTTAATTGCTCCGCTGTTGATTGTCGATTTCCGCTATTACGCAAGGGCTGGAAGAGAGAGCAGAAAGAATGGTGCATTTCTTATGAGGCTGAACACGAGCCAGCCGGCCGGGCCGGAGCCGGCGTGATCGCCATCTCGCCGTCTTCTCCTCTCTTCTCCGTCTTTCTCTTCTTTTCTCTCCTTTGTTTCCCCTTTCATGCTCGAGTGTCTCAAGTCGTACCTGAATCCTTGGAAGCCGATTTCCTCTGGCACCGTCCTACGTTCTCTAGTACTAGCACCTTCCTTTTCTTCTTTCCCTTGTTCTCCTCCCCGTAAAACAAAGACACAAAGAATCTCACGGTATCGTCTCCCTCCCCTCGCCGACCCTCGCAAACACTTCGTAAGAAATATGGAAAAATACACACGCATGACGGATAATTGTACGTTAATAGCTCTTAATTTATGAAAAAACTAATTATACGAGACGCGGCTAGGGTAGACGGGAATGAGAGTGAGAGAGACAGAGAGTGAGCGAGGACAGAGCGACAGAGTCAAGGGGAACGAGGAGCGATACTAGAGAAGCGCATAGGCGCTGGGAGCATCGAGCGTACCTAGGGGATAGGAGTGAAAAAAAAAAAAAAAAAAAAAAAAAAATGAAGAACCGGAAGTAATCGTAACTGCCTCGCGATAAAATTATTTTTACCGCTCCGGGACACTTTTCCACTTTTCCCGAAGAAGCGTGCAAATTGAATGCAGTCCCTCGCGTGGTGGACCACCGATTTCATGAAAACGCCAGAAATTGCGTTTATTCTTTTTTTCCAAAATCTATCCCGCAGCAAACACAAATACAAATATCAAGACCGTAGCAATAATTACGGCCGATACGAGAAAATCCAACGTTTCGCCTTAGCCAACCAGCAAAGACGTAATGACAAAGGTAGCACCAGCAGCTTTCACCTTCGTCGCGTCACCTCGTTAATTTTACCTTAGTTTCTATTACGCGAAAATCCCATTGTCTGCCGCGCAAACGTCGTTATTTCCGGACTGGATAAAAGTCGCGGCAAACTTTCCTTCTTTTCACGATATTTTACCTGTTCAACAGCGGGCTGAAATCACCTCGAGAACTTCGTACCGAGTCGACGTGTCGCGCGTCACGGAATTGAACCATAAGACAAGGACGTCGCGGAAACGTGCGACGTCACTGAACGGAAGAATCTACATTGGGAACATCCTAACCGTGCGAATGACACGAGTCAGATTTGTGCCAATAAGCCACATCCTATCAGCGAGATCATTTGTCAATCCAAGGGTCGAAGCGTCCACGACGACTGACGTAGACAATTACGCCCAGTGAAACCAGCAAGACGCGAACGATAAGCCGATACAGGAAACAGTTAAAGATCGACAGAATAAAACGGATAAGCGTACATAAGCGGCACATGCGAGCCAGAATATAAAGTGGAAATAAGTCAGAGAGTAAATTCGACCCACTTAACACTACTTAGCGCTTACGCTGAATACGTTATGTTTTGCACAACATTATATCAGGACGTGTCTGTGTCCATGTGTGATCGCGCGTTCGCGTTACGCAACAGCCCTCTTGCTCCTCCTACGTCGAGACGCACAAGTGCCACCCCCTCCCGCCCCCCCTCACGCACCACGATCTATCATGCCCGATAATTACGATGGTGTTAAAGTGTCAAGAGAAAAAGTGTACGAACTGAGAAGGAGAGGAGAAGAGAGAGTGAAAGAGGGAGGGTCGACGGGGGGGGGGGGGGATGAATATTGAAAGGAATCAAAGGGGGAATAATAAAGGCACGTCCATTAGCATTCGGAGTCATCGGAGACTTTTTATGGGAAGAACGGAATTGGGAACGCGTAACGGGGCGCGGCAGCTCGAGCATAGAGACTCTGTGTTAGGTGCACGTGCACGTGCGACGCGTGCATGCGCGTACGAGCGATTGCGCGCAGCGCACCGAATCTGCATATAATATTGATGCAATTTGCCATTAGAACGACGCTGGCACGGCTCTAGGATGTGGGCTCTATTCTGTATGCAGTGACTGAATGGACCGTTTCAATTAGAGAATCATAAGTTGGCCTGATGGGGCCATCCTGCAGATATTACCGCGTGCTGCCCGAACGAGAGGAGGAGGACGCGGAGGAACTGTGAGCCGTGGAGATGCTGGAGATGGTGCGGTAGGTCACGGGGGAGAGATGGGGGGAGGGGGGAGGGGGGGGGGGAAGAAAGCGAGACAGTGCGGATACCCAGCCGCAAGGTGGATGCTGGATCAATCGGTAGGCTGGATGGAACCCGCGAGCCCCCAGGACCCTCGTCCCCTGGACGTCCCCGTCCTGGCTAATGATAGGAAGTGCTTCTACCTCAAGAAGGGTCCAGGTGAAGCGAGGAATATCAGCCGCAAGGGATGCCAACCTACGAAACAACCTACGCCGTACGTCCACCTTTTATCGCGTTCCTGCAGTCCGCATCCTTCATACGTCTTGACGAGGATGAGGACGCCGCGGACCATCCGGCCGATTCTCAACGGACTTTACGCGCAAACACGGCGTGCGCGTCCCGTGACGCCTTCGCTCTCGTCTCTCGGACGTTCAAGCGCGAGGAAACAGCCCGAAGGCGTCGCGACGGATACCTGTGCCCGCAATGGGGGAAAGACTGCTATCCGGAGATCCAGTTGGTCAGCTTGAGAGTATATTATGTATATATATGTGTGTATGTATACTATGACGTATTATAAAAATAATAAGAGGACAAGATAAGCCGCAGCGCGTGTTCGCCTTTGGGAGAGCAACAAGGCGCGGAAGATGCTGGGAGAAAAAGATGCTGTTGGAAGTGCGTGGACCGAGGTGGTAAAGAGGAACGGTAATAGATTTGATTATCGGATTGCGATGACTGGGGTCGACTGTTGTCGACTGGGGTCCAGCGGGACCCCGACGTCGCGGCGCCGTCCACGTAACGACAGGCAGATGTTCGCTCCACGTCCGATTCTAATTACTATCGTTACCGTATTTGCAACTTTAACCTATTTAATAAGTCGCAATCTTGCTCCAGTTGCATCGGGAGACCAGCTGTGTCGCGGAGCACTCCAGTTCGGATCCGATCTAACGGGTGTCTCGTAAAAGAAGAAAAAGAAAAAGAAATGCACACTCCTACGTTCATCCGCGCCAGCGACAGAGAACCGCTCTCCGTCGGTAAATGGACATGGACTGCGTTCGGGAAAAGAGCGAAAAAAATTCTGCCACAGCGTCACCGTCCCACGTGATACAATAAACAAACAACACCGGTGTTTTCCAATTCCCAATTTTCCATCGACCACAGAGTGCGCTTCTCGGTCCTGTGGTGCGTGAGTACCTATTACAATATTCGAACGGCACACTCCTGGCCAATTCGCGTGGATAATTAAAAACACCCTGTACATATGGTGGCAATAGTCAAAATTCGAAAGGGGTGCAACATCGCTCAAGGGTGATGCAGCCTGCGACCACCGACTGCAGGTGCACCCTGAGCAGCGTGGGGATTGCTGCACCCTGGTGCAAAGGGGGTGATAAAGGGATAGGAAATATATTCAGGCGTTATTACTACATACCGGGTGTTTCCTATAATTCAGGAAGTTTCCGCGGCATGAGAAAGAGGGACAGAGAGAGAGAGAGAGAGAGAGAGAGAGAGAGAGGCGACGGAGCATATGTTGCGAAGGATTCCGCGTCGCGACGGGCGCCGTGGCAACGCAGCATCTGCATCGAGTCTCGTTCCGAGAGTCGGGTTATTAATGAGCACTGGATAATTAACTTATTAATATTTAAAGAGGCCACGGTCGAGCTTAGCGCCATTTTAACAACGTACGGGAGCTTCCTGTCATCCGACAGCCTCCCATCTTCCTCGGTACTTCCACTTCCCGACCGGAAGTTACTTTACGTCTGTCTCCTCCAACTGGGACAATGCGCTTCGAGCCTCCGATACTTGGCGGATCGCAGGCTACTAGCTGCTACTTTAGTATCACGAGACACTAAATTAAAAGAGAACAGAACGAAGGTGAAGAAACGCACGTACTTTACTCGTACCCAGCTCATTCTCACATAACGGGTGAACCAATTGTCCGATCGGCAAATTACCGACCGTGCAGCAGCGTCAGGATATTTCCTAATCAACGAGAATCGACTATATTATTTATTACGAATCAGCCATTTTTCACGCGTGCGTTCAACTGCAACCGAAACCACGCAGAGACATCGATTACTCTCAGAAATTTCGAGTTTAGATAAATCTCACTAAATCCCCGTAAACAAAGAAGTCTTATCAAAAATTAACTGGCTCTACCGGTACATAGTCGAGCCTCGGCTAATCCGGCGTAAAATTCTATTAGCAGTTGGCAGGACTGAAAAGAATTCAATAGCGCGAGGGGGACATGTTGAATTTCCGCCCAGTCGCCTTCTCCAAAACTGACAGATCCATTTCGATATTGTTCTTCCGAGCCACCGCGACTCGATAAGACTCGCGCAATAACGGTCAGTCGGTATACTCGATAATCGTAGAGGATTGATTAGGCGATTATCGATTGGTGAGACACCCACTATATGCCGTCACGTAAGTGCTTGGTGTGCGTTCTAACGCAATCGCAAAAGCCCGCCGTGCGTGTTTCTGCTGTCGTTCCCGATCCCCATTATGCATAACCAAGCGCGGCTGACATATCATATATTAAAATTTGCTTATTTTACCAATCCATCACAATGTCCGATGCATATTTTCCTTTTTAATTGCGCAGACCGTAATCGCGAGCCTCTAAATCATGCTCGCTCCAATTTTCGTGCGAGAAGAGGGATACTGCCCACGTGACCGTAGCTTTACCCACGTAACATATACATATATACGTTAGAGAAAGACGTGCGTCTCTCAAAACGCAGAAATCTTCCTTACCGACACATCGTATCCACTCCTGCGATTGCTGCGGATGCAAATAGTTTTCATACGTCTTTGCGTCTTCACTCGAGAGAAAGTAAAGCGTGTCGCGGATTGCACATGCTCCTCATCTTGCGAGAGTACGTGCCGCACTGCCGATACAAAGTCGGCTCTGTGTGCAGGTAGCACAGAGTGCGGACAATAAGAAGGAGGATGCGAGGGAAGAGCGAGAGGATGAAGAAATGGTATGAGAAGGTGGGTGGCTGATGATAAAGTAGAGAGGGAGGGCAGGAGGAGTCGGCCCGTTTGTAACAGGCTAAGCAAATGAGTAAGTCTCTGCATTCTTTAGGGGGACAGACGCTTGTCGAGAGCCCCACTCTGCCATCTTGCGTCTCTCTCTCTCTCCCTGTCTTTCATACTGAGAAGGGAGAGAGAGAGAGAGGGAGGGATAGTGAGGAAAGACAAGTGCGCGCAGCAAGTGGATGGGATGGGCGAGAGAAGAGAAAGAGGCTGCAGGATGGACCAGAAACGCGAGAAGAGACACGCGCTCGATTGTCAGCGCGCATCCACCCACCGCTTCCTTGTCCACTTTTAAATATCAGCCCTAACCACCCCCTGTCCGCGCGACCCTCCAGCCGTGTCGCTTGCCCGCGATTTTCCTCTCGCGACTCACGAGGAACGCGGAGACAGTTTGACGCTTGGGACTGCGATTACGGCAGTTGGGAAAAGGATTGAGATTTGGTCGGCGGGTCTAGCGGGGGGCGGGAGGGGCGAAGGGTACGATAATAAGACTCGGTGGATACAGTTGCATAACTTTGACGCGCACGCGGGACTTATTTGTGAAGGACCGTTAATTGTCTCTCTCCCTCTCCTTATCGTCACTCTATTCTGTTCTACGCGTTTCCTCTCAATATCTTTCGTGTTTCTCACGATTTTTTTTTTTTTTTTTTCCCGTTGTTTCTTTCTTTTCTTCTCCTATGCCGCTCAGACACACAGGCCGCCGGAGGTGTACGGTTGGTTTCGCAAGGCTATGCTGCGAGTCAACGATATCTATAGAATAATTTAAAGGCCCCCCCATAGAAAACACGGCTGAATGCCCTATTCACGCGTACATTCGTGGCTTAAGTGTTAAATAATAAAGGCTGGAGTCGCGCGCGCGACGAGCCGAGTCCACGGGGTGACGCAAGTCACGAGTATTTCGAAGATATGCAGCCGAGGTACGTAGCCCATCCGCGCGGGGGCAGACGCCTGGTATTACTAACGAGAATATAAAAATTCTCAATCACTCAGCATTATCGGAACTACTCCGTCTTCCCTGGTCACAGTTGCGCAACGGACACGTTGTACCGGTGCTGTAGGTTATCTCGGGTGAAAGCACCTACAAGCATACGAGAATGGAAGAGAGAAGGAGGAGCAGGAAGTGGAGACTGAAGACCAGCTCAGTTCCTCCTCGCAAGCTTTTCAGGGTTTCCGCGAGTGGGGACGATGACGGCGGTGACGTCAGTCTGAATATTTGAACGAGCCGAGACTTCAAAAGAAACACGTGTTAGCGCGCTAGGACGTCAGTTAAATAATGCAAAGTCAACTTACACCTGCCACCCCCTTTTCCCGCTCGGCCACTCACCACCCACCCGCCGACTGTCGCAGCGTTCCTTAGCTGCAGCCTCTCTCGCCATCCAACACCCCTTTTTCTCTCAGTCACTTCACGACACTCTGTGCTCGAGGCTTCTACTTTTCTCACTCGTCTCACTTTCTGACGACCGATGCTACGGCGCGGCTCGAGATGCACGTGCGCAGCCGTCCGTCTCTCTTTCGATCGTAGCGCGAGACATTTATCGGACTCTTTTCTTCTTCGATTTTTACCATCTATCAAAGAGCATCGCGGTACAGGACACGTAACAGCTGATGAAAATTTGACAACATACTATTACGTCCAAGCGAGGATCCGTCGCAGCATCTCCACTACGAGACTCGGTTTACCCAAATAACTATAACGTTCATTGTGGACTTACGTTTCCCTAGAGGAGCACGTGTCCGAGGGAATTGCCGGTCGATTGTTTATCGGCTGTCAAGTTGACAGTGACAGCTGACAGTCCCAGCGACTCTTCGAGCGTAGACTCAGCTGACTTCTGACGGCAGTCAGCTGAGACGGTGACATTTATTCTTCATAACGAAATACCGATCGAACCACGATTGGCCTCCCGTCACGATGTGATTTTGGCAAGTGACTCTTTGACGATATAGCACGTGGGTGCAATTCGCGGCAGGGAATTTGGGCAGTTTGGATTCTAATGCGAAATCCGCTGGGTCACGTGTGGATCCTGCGTTCCACGTGGTGCAGGTACATCGAGAGTGGGGATCGGAATTCACGTGGTGGCCTGTCGCCCGCGCATTTAACCCACCCCGACACTCGACGGCGCAGGATTATGGAACCACCCCTATTCCAAACTTTCTATTTTTATCGCCTTTTTCCAATTGGCCGAGCGAGCGCTCACTGACGCCCTCGCCAAGTGCATCGCCAAATGCATCGCCAAAGGATTCTGCTGCGTCCCGCAAGCATGCAGTTCCCATCCGTCTATTTCGTGACTCGAGCCGATCCGTAAATTCCGCACGGACAGACACGAGAATAACAATTTTTACGAGGACGCCTTGCGGAGGCCGTCTGAGGATACGCGAAGCGATACGCATTACGCCGGATGAGGGCGTCGCGACGCCTCATCACGTGACAATTCCCGACATGGTATTTCGTGCCTGGTCCTTCAACAAACTCATTAACCCCGTCGAGGAGCCAGGGTCAGTCAACGTGACAGCAGAAACCACCCTTGTTACGTCCACGGCTACAACAGGGTGTTCACGGAGGGTTGTTCCTATCGCCGAGGAAAAGATCAAACCGCGTTGAGGTTTTCGACGTCCTTTCGCTTCTTCACTGGGATGATTTTGCATGTCCTTTTATTGAAAGATTTCAGCGAAGGGGTTGACACGGAGTTAACGGGGTAAAATCGATCGTCGGTCTTCGGACCACGTATGTGTACTTGGCGGGCAACCCCTTGGCTCGCGACTCGCCCAGTGGAAACACGTTCGAAGGGGTGTTTTTGCACGGAGCAACTTTTAATGCAATTACCGAACGACTCCTGGCGCCTCTCTTGGTCTACCTCTCAACCCCTTGGCTCCTTACCGAGCTACTTGCACCCCCCAGCCCCACCCCTAGCACCAGCATACCACCCTCCAGCAAGCACCCAACGGTCGAAGAGGTTGCCTGCCACAGTTTCCCTCCTGCCACTTTATCTTTATCTGTTTTTCGCCACTTTTTTCTCCCCTACCCTCTCCCCCTCCTCACCCCTCACCGCCGCCACCATCCGCAACCCCTTGCGCTCGCACGTCATTCTGCATTATTTTCATTTTATCATCAGCAATCTTGGTTAATGTAATTTCAACCCCTTCGCTCTTCCTCGCCCTCGAACGGGTCCACCTCTCCTCCTTTTTATTTTACATTTGAATATTTTATCGCGTTAGCCAACCGAACTGGAAGCGAGCGAAGCAACGAAGAAGAATTTTCCCTCGAAAATGATGAAATATCCATCAGGATACAATCTTGATCAATTAATTAATAATTCTCGAGAGGTGAGGGGTGGACTAAGCTGTAACTCGAAATCCTATAAATTCGCGTTACTTCGTCATCGACTAACTTCACTCGGACCTCCACACCTATAATCTTCGCGTAAATCTCTCCTAGTAGAAATGCAGTCAGTCAAAATTAAAAACGCCAATTTCTTCTTCGCGCGTCAGAATATCGTCACATGTAAAAAGTGTCACTCGAGAGACGCGCACGAGCACCTTTGTCGTCCAACACGCAGAACAGGCGCGTAGCGAAAATTAGCCAGATCGTCAATTTACGACCTAAAATTGGGTGGCTGACGATCCCCTTTCTCCTCGCACTTGCAAGACACCCTGTATAGATAGTCACGAAATGAGCCGCAAGTCGCGCTACTATCGCCCACGATATAAATGCCTAAGCTAGATTCTCCCCTGTTCCATACTGTCCCGTACTGTTCCGTACTGCGT
Organism: Syrista parreyssii; assembly: GCA_030142615.1. Taxonomy (NCBI): domain Eukaryota; kingdom Metazoa; phylum Arthropoda; class Insecta; order Hymenoptera; family Cephidae; genus Syrista; species Syrista parreyssii. The sequence goes on from JARQTG010000150.1 coordinate 63,217, forward strand.
GCTATATGTACAGACGAGATTTATTTTTCTTCGAGTCACAGTGTACGTATCCCGCGTGTATATACAATACAAGGCCGTTGCAAGACATCGTTTGTATCGATCGTCAGATTAATTTGTAGTCCAGACAATGGGCCGCCTTTCTCCTATCTCCACTCATATACCACATGTAATATTATTATATTGTCTCGTTCGACTTTATCCGGTCCCCTCGCACCCCAGTCCCTTACCCGACATGCACTTCCGCTTCACCATCCAAGCTCCACGCGAACCGCACACTGCGCGGATTTTGCACAAATATTCGAAACAGTTCATCAAAATTCTGCTGGCAATACAAGAAAAGATTGCACGGATCTGTAAAACAGCCTTGACACTCCCCCCTCCCGTAACGCTTGGGAATTTGTATTAATTCACCCTATCAGCGGCCCACGAAGCAACAGCCATCCGGTTGGTAGGTGGTTGCGGAACAAGCAGCAAGGATCGGCACAGCCAGCGTGTGTAGGATTTGTGAATTTGAAAGGGAGAATGGCAATGGTGAGATGGCGCAGGAGCCAAGGGGAAAAGAGGGGCGGGGGGGAGGGTGGGCAGGGACGCGTAATCGAATATCCTACAATTTCATTTCTATCGGTCTGTTCGGTATGTTCGACTTTCATCCAGCCGCTTTTTGTGACAGTCACCAAATCTAATTTATCCTCGCGCCTTCCCCGCCGCCCTCGATTCACCTCTGTTTCGCTCCCTTTTCTGCAGTGCACAGCCACTGGCTGCACAACGCATCCTCCATATCCCCATCGTAATACGCGACCATCCAAGTACCTGCTTGTTAAAGGAAATTAGCCATACTACTTTTCATCGAATGCTCCTATTAAATATCAACGAGGATCATACCACACACACATATATATATATATATATATATATATATATATATATACACACCCCTTTTCACGGTCCGGTGGAAGCGGTGCAAGATAACGAAAAAAAAAAAAAAAAATCAAGGGGAGCCGAGCTAACGTGTCTGTCAGACAGCGGCAATGAGATAGAGAGAGAAAGAGACGAATGCACACGGCAGATGCAATATAAATCTCCTTTTTGGATGGCAGAGTCGGGATGCGAAGCAATCTGCAGAATGGCCCGGTCATCTGTCCATCAAGTTTCTCTCTGGTGTCATAGGTGCGCCGTAGTGCACGCGTATGATGTGCGGGCGTCGGTGTCGCGTCCCAAAGCGTCGCGACGTCCAACGAATCGTCCAACGAATCGTCCAGCGCCCACCGCCACCTCCACCTCCGATTCTGAATTGCACGAGAGAACCGTGAGAGCAGCGGCTTTCGTATTTATGCGTATTTCGATGGGAAAAGGCACGGGGGAGGCAGATTCGGCCGGGACAAGATAATTTCTGATTTACCGCGCGAGCACAGAGACGCAAGCGAGACACCGCGTGCGTGTGGACCAGAGAGAGAGAGAGAGAGAGAGAGAGATGAATAACGAGAGAGTCCGCCGTGGGATGCTGTGTCATTTCGAAAATGAAAAATTCTAAAACTGCCTCTCGTAACTTACCTGGGACGTGGTAGCGTGGGGGCGGGGAGGGAGGGAGGGGGATGATCTCCACTGTCGAGACACTCGAGGACAGAAACGACAGACACGACAGGCGACTGACTACCCCTGTGCGACGTACGTTTGCTCAATGTTTCAAAAGGTTCGATGCATCATTTATTGGTGCGTCACGCGAAAGGGTTTGTCCTGAAACTCGTTCAACGTCGGTGGAGGCTATGGGACGAAGGGGTGCACTTCCGGACTATCGATTCTAATGTCTAAAACATGATCGGCTCTTCCGGGTTCAACGTGTAGCGGGAAATTTCCCATAGTCTCTCTGCAAACGGAACGTGTCACGATTTTCTTTTCTCAAGAAGATGACTCACCCTGTCTCGCGAAATACAATATATCCCACGTACGCGTAACTGTCGTTTCAAATGATAACAGCGCCATGTACACTCGTGCCCAATAATACGACCCGTCCCACGACTATGCGTCTACGTGTGTGACTATATATGTCCGTTTGTGTAGGTTTAGTGCGATATTATGTACACTATAGAGATATTATATGCTATAGCGAGGCGATGGAGGAGAGGTGGGGGGGGGGGGGGCATGAGAAAAGGGTTGGGAGGGGAGTAGAGGAAAAACGAAAAACCCTGTAACAGGGGAAAGACGGTCAAGAAGGACCTTCATGGTGTAGATAGTGTGGCGGGTGGATGGGAGGGAATTGGAAGGCTTAGTTGAGAACGAGAGAAAGAAAGAGAGAAGAGGGAAGAGGTGGGCACGTTAAGTGGCGGAGTGCCTATGTGATCCTGAGAGCGTGGTTACCCCAGGATTATATTCCAAGTATTGCCATTATGCGGAGTTTCCTAGGAAAGCAATTTTCGAAATATTTAAAATACATACAATTACGCGCGCTAAGCCGTCCGTTATTAAAATCAACTCGCGACTCAATGGGGCCTCAAGATGCCCATACGGCATAGGGACCCACCGACTGCCCACGTGATACACGTGTACGAGCTACGAGGGAACAAAAGCACATTATGCGCCCCTACGTCATCTCGATCCTAAAATACCGAACAGTTTCGTGAGATAAAAAAAAATGTTCACAAAAATCACAAACACTCGGCATCAATCCCCGCTCTACGATCCCGTCCTCGTACCCCGTCCCGATCCACTCACGATCACTCACTCAGCCAGCATGCATGCCTTGCCGATGGCGCCCGAGGAAAAAGAGTAGAAAAGCACATTTTAATACATCAAACTTTTCAATTTTCCTGTATCGCCTCTGCAGCTACAGCTTCAGTTTGCTGTTGCTGCTGCTGCTGCTGCTGCTGGAACGTCGAATAGGCGAGCAGTGTTGCTCGGTGTTGCTACTGCAGGCACCGTGCAACGTCCCGTCGAAATGATGCTTCTGATATATCGCTTAGGTACCCGCGTTACGTTGATCAACGTAGAATCAATACGATACAGCTATATATCTACGTGAGCATGTATATATATATATATATGCATCCAGTGTGCATCAACCCTCTGCCACCCCACCCCGACCATCCCTTGAACACCGTCCGAGCTCCCATCACCCGCCGTCAAACCATCGCACCAACCACTCTGACTCCTGCAACATCATCCCCGTGGTGGTCCTGCAGGAGCAAGCAAGGACCAGCAGGACAAGCGACTAGCAGGGTTCGTCGTACGTGGATGAGTTGATGCATTCTGGGTGCAAGTGCATGTGCCTAACACGCGCCCGCATACCACGTAGCTGAACGCCACAGCGTGTCGGTGTGACGTGGGAAAACACAATCAGGGCCGCCTCGGCAAAAACACTAATTTAAACGGAACGAAGGAAATATGTAGTCACATCCGGTGTATCGGGATGAATGGCGCTGGGTTACTACAATTTGCGATTTATTGTTTTCCTCCTTTTTTTTTATCCTTTTCACAGCCTCCGCCTACTCCGACACTTCTACCCTCTGCTACGTGGACCTGGTAGGATGGAAAGAGAGGGACACCCCTGGGCTTCGACGTTTCGTTCTGTTTTCGAGAAAAAGGAGGGCAAACGGGTAACGCGTGATGCGATTCGAGTAAAACTGTTATTGCCAAAAAGGATAACGCGAGGGATGATTAAATTTTTTTTTGACACCCTATACACTCCCTTCTCTGTATCCTACCGTCCACCCACCAGACAACCCCGGTACTTCTCCCGCAAAGTTCCCTTACTCCCATTCGCAACCCTCCTCGGTGCAACCCCTACGTGCATCGAATTGCCGCTGGATCACGATTGTTCTCCTGCGCGCTCTTGCTTTACTGTTTTCTCTCGTTTACGGAAAATCCAACCCAACCTGCATCCACGGCTGCAGCCACCCTAAGCGCGCGGCGTTGAGTGTTTTGGAAATCGACACAGGAATACGTAGCAAGGGCTGCCTGTCACAAAGGAGCAAAGAGAGCTGACGCGGTGTCCTTGTTGATCGTCAAGATCCATGCAGCATCCATCCACACGGAGATGAGATCCGTTCTGATAATGAGATTAACGCAACTGCCAAAAATTTTGGAAATTCTTCAAAACGTTATTACGCAATCAAAAATTGAAATCCTAATCGTAATAGTGAAATCCGTACGATGTAATGAGGGAGGAGAGATGAATGAAGAGCAGGAAAGGAGAAAAAGATCGAGAACTGGTTTGCTTGGAATAAGTTTTATATAAATTATTATATAATTGCTCGGGGTGTCGATGTGTTGTGGGTGGTAGATGGACGTAGGTATTAGCAGCGACAGATAGCGAGCGTCTTTGCGAGTGGGAGCGATTCGCCGATGCGCACAGAGAGAATGGAAAAGGCAGTGCGTTAGCGTAATGGAATTCTACGGAATGTAACCATTGCTATTATGTATCGCGTTGCGTCATCTAGCGACATGTATATACATAGTAAAATTCATTGCGACGCGTGACGCCAGCTATTTTTTCTATTATCATAATCCATTATAACCCTCGAGCTAGTTATCGATCATCGATCGTCGATGATTAACGATGATCCTTCGATCCACGGGCGCATTTCGGCAAAACTGTACGACGGATTGGAGATTTAAGATTTTTGGATACCGAATGAGACATTTTGAAAATGTAAGAAAAGTCGGCTGTCGTTCAAAGATCGTTACCGGCCGACAGTTCTACGTTGCTCTGTCAACTGTCTTTTGATATTTCTCGTGATGACTTTTTGTCGCAGAGAATGTACGAGTATTGGAAATATATATATATAGAGTGGATGGACTTACCCTTTCCTCCTCGCGAATCATCTCGGCGATGCCGGGTTTGATCTCCAGGTCATCTCCAGGCGCTGTTGGGTTCACGGATGATTGTTGAAGATGTTGCTGTTGCTGTTGTTGTTGCTGCTGTTGTTGCTGCTGCTGGACGGGCAGCTGTGACGGCCCGTGTGGGCCGAGAGGGTTGATGGACGCGTGCGAAGCGGAAGTCACGTGGGCGGGCACGTGGTGAGCAACGGGGTGCGAACTCTGATTGGTTGGCGGTGGGGGTGGCGGTGGTGGCAGGGGTAGCGAGACCGGAAGATCCTGGAGATTGATCTGCGGTGTGACAGAGATGCTAGGCGTGCTGGGTGATCCGAGTGAACGTGGCGTCGAGGAGGGTCCCAATCCGTGGGCCTCTGGTCCCATACTCCCTAGATCCTGATCTTCGCCGGGCAAGGTACGATCCGGACTATTTCCGGTGGGCGATCGTTCTCCGGAAATTCTACGTCGCTTCTTCCGCGAAAGTCCACCTGACGCGGCACTTCCGCCGGAACCATCTTCCAGGCTCGGCCTCGACGTCAACTCCTGCTCGTTGTTGACGTCTGCCAGGCCGCGGATCTTCAGGCTCTCAGCGACCTTGAGAAGTGGTCCAATCTGTTCCTGGGAGACGTTAATCTCCCCCTTGTACATGAACTCGACGGCAGCCTTCAGTTCCGGCCACTTGATGTCCTTCATTATGACGATGGGGTGCTGGCAGGGGTTCTCGAAGAAGAGTGCCTGGAAGTAGGGGCTGCACGCCGATAGGACCATCTTGTGGGCTTTGACCGAGTGACCGTCGCAGGCGAGGGTCACGTCGACGAAGCTCTCGCTCTGAAGCAGCTGGTCGAACACGTTGGTCAGGTTGGTCTGATAATTGTTCCAGCGCAGACAAAATTGCTGGGGCGACCCAGCGCCACTCTGTTGCGTCATCCTTCTTCCTGTGGGGCGGCCGCCCTGAGATCTCGATTCCTTGATCCTCCTCGTGGTTCCTGTTACCACCACCAGGACCTCTTGACACTCACTCCTCTATCCACCTGTCGCCCTGCTCCAGATGCAGTTGCAGCCTCCACTCGATCTCCCTGACGTTTATCCTCGTTTGTGTACGTTTCGCTGCTCACTACCAAAGTTTCCACTAGGTCACCAGAGCGTCGCGGCCATCTGGAACACAAATCCACGCGGACCGATGACGAGCACGCTCCTTCTTCCCTTCGGGCTTTACCTAATGTCCCAGAGCTTTTCCTACGCGTCAACCTCTCGGATCGTCACGACGGTTGCCGATCGTCATTACTAAAACAACACCATCCCTTCAGCCAACAACGATCAACTTAGTCACAGTGCTGGCTAACATCCTCCGCCACTGAGAGTCGTCTCTATCGCGCAAGCAAGTAAACACGAGAGCAGCCCGAACGTGGTTCAATGTCCCAGATAAGTGACGAGGTTTCCTGCCTCCTGCCTTCTTCTCTCCACTATCATCCTTCGCACGCGGGATACAACTGATCTCACCGATCGCCAACCGATTCCTCTCTCGACCAACGGCCGAACTCAGTCAAACTCTACTCGCATAGACCGCGCGACGGACCGTACCGATCGCGATTTATTGTTCTCAGCGCGAAACGCGATCCAGCGCGAACTCCCGAACCGTCGAGCGCTCGAGTCAAGCGATTCCTGAAAAGTATCTTTCCTTGAGTACCGATATCCTCGCACTCCAATCAAGGTTCAAGGTTCAGCAGCAGGCTCCGCTCGAACCTCAATCAAGTATAAGATCTCTTAAGAGTGAGACACCACGCGCACCCCGCGCTCGCGCGAATCGCCCGAGTTTCGAGCGCGAAAAGCCAATGGAAACGTAACGTAAGGTAGGACGCGCCAGAGCGACGTACAACGATCTGCACCGCGTGACGAGCGCGTCGCGACTGAGAGACCGAAGCAGCGCTCGCGGTTATCCGGCGCCGCTAGCGACGCCGACGCTGACGTTGACGCTGGCGCCACGCCGCAACGCTGCGCCGATATCGCTCGCTTCCTTGGTTGCATGTTTGCTCGCCTGCTTGTTCGCTCACTCGCTCGCTAGCATCGTGGCGCGGGTGGCCCTGCGCTTACCGCTGCCACCCGCCAGCCAGCCAGCCAGCCAGCCAGCCAGCCTGCCTGAGCGACTGTAGGCGCGTGCCCCCACTACGTTCAGTGCCACCTTCCGAGGATCTCGCATGCTGCCCCAGTCCGTGCCATTTCCTCCTGTACCCCTGGCAAGAGGCCCCGCCCCACGAACACCGCCCCCAACCGCCCCGACGCGTTCTCCAGCTACCAGCGCCACCAGAATCACGATCGATTCCTGCACTTTTCACTGGTATCATCGACTCGCGTCCTTTGGACCTTCTTCCTCCTATCAGCGATAACGAGGAACGATACTTAGGAAGCGAACCGGCTGAGCTCTCCAACGCGAGCGCTATCGCGTCATCCGCCACTCTCTCCAAGCTTCTCTCCGGTGCACCAGACTGATTCCTTCAAACCTTCAAAAGAGACACAGAAACGGAGAACGGATTAGAGCGAAACAGAACTCGCAGCAACATCAAAGAGAGGATGCAGCTGGACGATTAATGCCCTATTTATTTCCGAGCCAAGCGCGAACAGGCCGCCCCTTGCGAACGAGCCGTTAATCGCTTTATATCGTTTCTCCAAGATGTCTGTGAATATCATAACATCCGCTTAGTATTCGCAGCTGATCGCATTACGCCTGTCCATCCCAGACAAGAGCCAAAGATCCTAATGACGCCTGCGACCGAACCACGAGCAACCTCAGCACTGAACTCTCTGCCTGCCTCGTCGGCTGGTTCCGCTATCGCTTGGACGCAACACACAGTCCGCAGCAACGTTACGGACTACTTATTTACGTTAAGGGCGGCAGCAGGAGGCGAAGGAAGGGCAAGGAAAAGGGGAATGCATTAATGAGGCCGCACGCCCGTAGAAATTACGTATGAGCTGGTCAGCTGGTCACTTACGGACGTGGGCAACCCGAGGAACTCGGTTTCGCTATTTAGCTGGGTATGCTTCTCGATAACGAGGTTATGTGTCCCAGCCGGAGAAGATGGAGCCACTAATGAAATTTAGGCTACAAAGAGGAGAGTGACCATCCGAGTCGTCCGTACTCCCCTAACGGCTATTACCCTCTAATTCGCTAACAACGAGCCGCTACGTGAACACGCCGGATCCTCTTTCTCCTTCTCTTCTATCCTTCCCTCTACTCCTCTCTCTCTCTCTCTCTCTCTCCCTCTCGCTTCCACTCTCGTGGCAAGAATACAACTTTGGAGCTTTCCGTGTCCTGACGGCGAAGTGACGTCGGACGTTAGCCAACTCGACGCCAACTTCGAAACAAGTAGCCGAAACTCGGATACGTATAGACGTGTTAGACCGAATCGAGCCGAGCCTGACACGAGCGTGCAAACCTACACTCTCTCCTCTATACTTTCTATACTTTACGGCCGTAGCTCCCATTACACAGTCTTTGTACTTGCAGGTCGCACGGTTTCTTGTTTAAATATCAACCGCGGCTTCAATTTCATTTGCGCCAACTTCCTTGCTGTCTGTCTCTGCCTATACGTCTGTACGCCTATATACGCTCAGGTACCAGTAGACTTTGTGTACCGAACTACCTGTCAATTTTACGCAATGGTCGCTCACAAAGCCATCGGCTGCATGCGCGATGTCCTTCAGGACATTAATATCCTTGAGTGTGCTATGTTTCTGTGACAATTAACCAGAACACATCCCTTATTCCCGAGAGGCTACTGAAAATTATTATAAAAAATACAAGCTGCTGGTTGTTTACGAAAAAAAAAATTTTTTTCACAATAAATATCTCGCTGCAATTGCCATAAAAAAAAAAATAGCGACGAGGTGGATTCTCTTGTTTTCTCCTCACCCTTTGTTTTGCTCCAGTTTATTTCCACAAACTCCAATGTCATGACGCAACATCTACGGCCTACGATCTTGCAGGGTGTTTTTTTTTTTTTTTTTCTTTTTTCATAAAGCTAAACGAAGATATTAGATGTGTAAAAAAGTAATGGCGCACTGTGCGGTAAACCATGTGATTGCCAACGACGAATGAGTAGGTGAGCATCTAACCTAACCCAACGTTAACCAACCCTACCCGACACCATTCGCCTCGTGCGACTGATGAAAGAATATTGCTAGCGCTTTATGGACCTCGCCGCTTCTGATACTCTGGGAACTGTGTTTTTTTTTGCTCCCTTATTCGTGTATCTTGTAAACCGTTTTAGAACGCAACCGCTGAGCTTCATTGAAAAGTTGCAATTTTTTTCGAGAATTTGAAATTTATTGCAAAATTTAGATTGAAACCGTGCGAGAGCAAGAAGATGGTATAAAAGTTAAAATGGCAGGGGTAGCAAAAGTGTATTATAAAAAAATGTAAGTATATCATGGTGTATTACCAGTTGCGTGGGAGGACGGGGGTAGGACGAAGCGAAGGGCTGATGGAGATCGTAGGGCAGCGGTTATAAGGCATTTTTCATATTGCACATTCGTTGATATTTTTTCCCGTATAACGGCGAGTAGGCGCGAGAGTGCCGGCCAAGGGTGGGAGGGGGGTTGCTGGGAGTCATAAATTTTACTACGTAATATTGTTTAACTGCAAACAGTATACCGACGCCCTTCGACATGGACGGGAAAAAATTTCGACCCGACGAAAAAGCTCCTCGCCCCACCCAGCAAATTTTCTAGTGAAGATCAAATGCTCCAATTTATTCAGCCAGGTTCAATATGAATCACAGCTTGCAGACGCGTTAAAGATCCTAGAAAGGTGCAAGTAATTGACAAAAGTTCACCGATCCTTTGTCAAACGTTTACAGGCAGTATTTTCACAGCGTGGAAGCCAGTTATGAAAAAATAGCAGATGGAAAGAGTGCGTGGCGCAGGCGCGTGACGGTGCGGCTTCCACGCACTCCAGCCGCTCCGAGCATCGCCGAAATAAACCCCTAGGAAAAATAATAGGCCGCGCACTACTGCGAGGGTTGAGCGAGGGGATGAGCGAGGACTCGAGGGGTGGAAATCGCGTATGATCATGGCTGAGTGTCAGGAGAGACTTGGGTCTCGTCGCCTATCCGGAAGAGGACTTGAATTTGGCATTGGCAAGTCTGTTCCCACCGAGAGAACTCGAAATGCGCCCGCACCCCCTGCAGGACATTTGCAGAATAGGTAGGGGTGCTAGACTGGCGATAGAGATTCAGGCAGAGAGAGAGAGAGAGAGAGAGAGGGAAAGACAGTAACGTGTAGTGTGTCTATACAGAAAGGTGTAGGTTGGCAAGAGAGGACTGTCACGAGGGACTGATAGGGGGGACTGATAGGGGGGACTGGCAGGGAGGACTGGTAGAGGGGGACTGGTTACCTACTCGGGCTGCTTAATCATTCACGGGGAGAATTTCGCGATGTTGAAATATTAAGCGTATAACCCTTTCCCTCCTCCCTTCTTCGTTATCCACCCAGTTCTCCTTCTACGTCCTACTCACACACCCTCACAAATGCACACATGAATGCATTGACACACGTGCCCATACATGGCTGCTTCTCTCTCTCTCTCTCTCTCTCTCTCTCTCTCCCGCCCCAGTACGCACAACCCCTAGACGAACCACGAGAAATCCCCCTCTGCCCCTGCACTGGCAACACCCCCGCGGCAACAAACCCCTTCCCCGGGAGGAGGCACACGCACAGGCACTGCTACACGCGTGTGCACGCTTAGCCAGGCTGGTTCATCAATATTTCTCTTTGCTCATTGTTCTTGTACAATATGGCAACCCACGGTGTGCCGAGGGAACTCGAGCCGCAGCGATTATAGTGGAAATGGCTAATTTTAAGCCTCCGTTGGATATCCTGAGACGCTCCCAATCGATAGGCATTACGCCTTCTATCCACCTATCTGCCTATTCACTTATCTACCTATGCTCCTATTCTTCATATTCTGCCTATTCTACCTGTTCTACCTGTTCCCTCGCTCAAGCTGCCTACAGGCAGCTCTGTCTTACCTGCCTGTTGTATTTCCTCAAGCCAACTGACTGACTGACTTTCTGCCAATCGATTCCAATCATCCGCGCGATAGCGCGAATCCTTTTTCAAAAATCCATGCCAGGAGCAGCTGTGGTTCGATCCAAAACGTCAGGATCATCCAAAGAAAATGAAAATTGGTCGACGTGAAATCAATAGCAGGTTTCGTGTGGCCACTGCATAGACTCAATGTAACGTATAGCCCACGTAACCCTGTGTACCTATACAGGATATACAATGCTGTGTAGACTTCAGAATCCGTAGACCTGATGTCGGCCGGCTGACCTGCCTGTAGGCAGGTGTCATGCTCTCTCCTTCTCTCTCTCTCTCTCTCTCTCCCTACGTGTCCTACGTATGGGTTACCTAAACTATAGAGCCTATACTGAACGTATGCGACAGTCTCATCGGCACGAGTTAACATTACGCCAGGCGAACCAGCACTGGAAGGGAGGAGCAAGAGGAGGAGGTGAACGGCAAAGGCAATGCACAGAGACGCATGTGGGGGTGCGGAGGGCGGGAGTTTGCTGGAACAATGATATCGGGTATTTGATTTGTAACCGACGACAATACGAACTTCCAGAACGCGACCTGGCTGTATTGCTGCTCCCCTGCCACCCCCTGCCCCCCGTCCTACCCTCCATCTCTCACCATCGCTGCAGAACACTCGTGCACCACCCCTCGTTACGTGATGACAAGGCCGCCAATAGCAGCTAATACAACGCGTGGACCAAAAGACTGTCTTAGCGCCAGGTCAGGATGCTGCCCTCTTTCTTCTTCCTCGAGCAAATCTCCTTGGCTGGGTCAGCGAGAGATCTGCAGATGCATTAACTACGTCTCACTGTTTCTTATACATTTTCTCTCGAAAGATTACGTGACCTCTGTATAAATAAATGATTCGACAGACACAGGTATTGCTATAGGCACTTTTTTTTTTTTTTTTATAAATCTATAAAGGAATAACATTTTCGAGATAAATTCAAGTGGACGTCTCCGTTCCTGAAGGAGCCACTCGATTACCAGACACGATTCTGAACTGCAGCAGGAATCTATTGACGTGTTAATTGCTACTGAATAATAAACGATGACACTTTCGAATGGAGCTGCTCCTTTTAAAATCTCTTCAACTCGCATAAGGGTTATAAATGGCAGGAGAGTAAAATCGAGTATAATCGGGAATATCTAGCGGAAACGTATTCCGTATAAATATAGAGCCGGCGGAAGTAGGGAGATTAGGAGGATGAGAACGATTAAGGGGAAGATCTGGGAAAGTGCATATAGGTATACGTGCAAGGTATCGAGGGGGCGAAAGGCGCAAGAATCGAATGAATAATGGAGGTAGACGTCGATCGAGCCCAGGAAGGGTTGCGAGGGTTACGAAACTCCTGATTGTAATTGTATAAGAATACCCGAGAGGTGGTACGTTAAATATTCACCCTCTGTCATCCCTTACTATAGCGAAACACACTCCTGGAAAACAGTTAAATCATTCATCTATTCCAACTAGGATTTTACTCGTTTCACCTGCATCGCATTCCAAATTTCCTACACATTAAGCCACGCGTTAACCGCGATCTGCGTCCTTATAAATTCCACTGAACTTGTCTTCGCAACTGCAGGTCGATCTGACCCGATCGATAGCTCGTCCACGAGTTGGTTATTGTTTCATAAAGAATATGCATGACGTCGCGCACACGTAATCGAGTGGTCCATTACAGATTTATCGAGCATCGCTGTTCTCAGGATCCCCAGAGTATTTCCCGGAACGTCCACGTGGTATGAACTGTGATTGATATTTAGGCGCGCCACGTAGCACTTAAGAGGATTAATGTCCGCTCGCCAGGAGCGTCCCTGCCGGCGGCAGGGCCTCCCGGTGAGAGGCCTGGCATCGGGATCGTTCTCGTGGCGGGTGAACACTGTACGGTCAAGCTACCAAGGGGTTGTACGTATCCGCCAAACACGCTACAACGCCCAACTCTGATTACAGTTAGTTCAGTCTGCTGGTCTAAACCCTCATAACGCCACGTTTACTAGATACTAATTAGAGTAGATCGCACAGCCACCCTGTCCGCTAGGGGTAGGTCTAGGATCTATGCATGCGAACCTAAGACGGTTTGGTATTGAGGTTGCTCGCTCCTTCCAGGAGCGGAAAGAAGTGGGGCCAAAGGGCCCGTCAGCTTCCCGTGCTGGGCAGTGGGGGAGAGGTGAGGGGTGAAGAAGGTGTCACTATACGATGCAGATAGCTGAATGCAGCTATGAGCGAACATGAAATGCAGTTAATAGACGCAGAGGGTGGTGCAATGACGGGATGAGTCCCTTGGCGATCGAGCGAAGAAAATGCATTGGCTTCATGGTATCGCGATCGAGTCTGCCCTCTCGCTCGCACCCGTCTAGTCACTTGGACTCTCCTCTCTCTTTCTCTTTCGCTCTGCCACCCTTGCGCGCCGCTCTGTATTACTATTTGGTTCTACGGGCTCTCTCGCTCCTCATCGATAATATACGATCGTTCATGATTCTGGTTCGGGTATCACAATGGGCCTCTGGGCAACCCATTCTGTCCAGCTAGCAGCCCACGCACGTGAGACTGTAGTAGATAATGAGTGATTAGGTAATTAGTTGTCCAATATTCGGTCCCCTACACCATATCGCAGAGTCTCTCCTCCCGGTGGTCACAGGTGATTCATATTCACCTTGGTAATTATAATTTCACAAATTACAAAAAAAAAAGAAAAAAAAAACGTTACCATTAATTTCGTGCATAGGACACATACGGTTTAAACGCAATAGTCGGATCTGACGGGTGTTGCGTACGGTGGTTTTGATCGAGCAGCAAGTGTTTCGTAAAACTGTATGCTTCTTATCTGTCGCGAAATAAGTTTTCTAATGTCGTTCGACTTATCTCTAACGTTATTGTTGATAGCCATGCGCAGGAGCGTGTATCTGTATGCACAGCCCATAAATGTTTATCTCAAGCGAGTTTCTCGATAAGAACGACATCCCCAAAGATTTTCTACGACTCGATAGCCATTCCGTGATAATATTAGCTTACTTGGAGTTTTGCGGCAGCGTATCGATTTGCGAAAGGGGTTGCGAATATCCCCTCGCCCAGCCACCCTCTCTCGTCGTCCTAAAAGTTGAGCGCGGGACAGCCAGCGAGGCAGTCAGGTAGGTTGGTATAGAAGAAGAGAGAGAGAGAGAGAGAGAGAGAGAGAGAGAGAGAAAGTAAGAGGGGTGAGCACCCCTTTATAAATATAACAATTAAACATACAGAGGGTAGCCACGCATAGTGCCGGCATGTCGTATACGAGGTAGGGGGAGGTTTAGCAGGGTCTCTGTCTATACATACATGTATAGCACAGTAAAACACAGGGGTCGTTTCTGCAGCCGAGGGTTTTCCAGGGGTGATACGCTGCGAATGCTTTGAGCACTCAAAAGCCTGGAAACGATGGAAGCGATGAAAACGATGGATCCATTTCTATGATTCGACGTTTTATTTTTCTCTTTTATTTTTCACGTGCATCTACGTTTCTTCGTTGCACGACAGTAGAGGCAGTCCTGTTGTAGCCAGACACACCGATCCCGGCCGTCCAACTCGTCTGACCAAAGTCACCACTTATCTCCTTCCACGTATTTATTTCGCCTTATTGCTCGTCGCGACGATTGCAAGCGAATTGTTATTCGTTAAGTGAAAGGCGAAAATGCGACGAGCATAGGCGAAAGAAGTGGACGGAAGTAGCGAACGACTGGTAAGAAGAAGGAGAGACGAGCCTCGTGGGCGGGCAAGTTAATCTACGAAAGCGGTGCAGCGAATTTAATTTGCGCTATTTAACGCGTGATGAAATCGTTCCGTCATTCGGGCGACTAGGTCATAACTATTTAAATGCTCGACGCTGGATAAATTATTATATTAGACACGCCGAGTTTATATTAATATACGTCGCGTCTCTTCTCCGACCTCGTTGCTTTTTCTAGGAAGATCGTGCAAGTGCAGCCGCACTGCACTCTCCTACGTCACACGATAACAATACATTGTTGCTCGGGTAAACAAATGTCTTTGAAACAATAACGTAAACAAACACACACACAGTCGTAAACTCGGAGCGTATATATATATATATATATATATATATATATATATATATACAAAACACGTACGAAACTCACCGGTGTCCATTACATCTCCTGTCTCCTTTCTTTTGCAATCCCATTCGAAGACCCGTGTTTTCCCATGATTCTCGTCCTCTTCTCATCGAAGCCCATCGGTCGACTTTCCACGCTTCTTTTCTTTCACTTTCTGAAACAAAGAAAACAAAGCAAGGATTTTCCTTACTGCCGACTGTAACTCAAGAGTTCAAGGAAATTGTTTGCAACGTACAATATTTGACCGCGTGCTCAAAAGGTCGAGGGTTGAGGTGGCAGGGGGTGGCAGGGGGTGGCAGCCGTGGGGAGACGGAGCGAGGAGCAAAAGGAATAAAAGTAAAAAGGGAGAGAATGGTTGCGCATTGGCAGCAATGCTTACAGCAGAATAAACCTCTCAATAATGAGTTCCGCGAGTGAATTCCCTCGGTGAAGGCTCGAGATAATAAAACAGAAGCGTGCGCAGCGCCGCGAGCATGTGGCTGCGCCGGGTGCAAGAGCAAGAGGCAATAAAATATAATGAAATAACATCCAATCCAAGAGAGATATTATGAAAATATTATTACTAACTTATTACTCGCGCAGCGGCACGAACGCCGCCAGTAACTACGCGAGAGACCAACGGGAAGAAGAAAATAAAGAGAAAGATTATATCTTCGTCTCTCTCTCTCTCTCTCATCTCCCTTCTCCCTGTTTCACCTCGTATTTCCCACTTACGCCGAACAATTCATCCTTGCTCAACGGAATTTTATTTTCTACGGTCTAAGCATCCATTTTTATTCCCTTCTGCTCTTCCGCTCTCATATATTCCTCGCTCCTGTATCTTTAACGGAAATTACGCATTTCCTTTTTTTCCTCGTAATACCGCAATCGCAATACGCCCTGGCTAAGTACACGGAGAACAATAAATATTAGTTGAGATACAGTTAACGGGATTGCATAAGGTATTAAAATAACATTGAAAAGTGTCCGAAGCTATATCTATAGATATTGAGCCGAGCTGGATATATATAGATATAATGGCTCGAGACGTAAACCAAGAGCAAGACATTCTGCTAGGACTTCTGGTATTCCAAGCTCTTCGCCTTCCGTTAGCTGTGCCTCGTGAGGCATTTACTCGTGCATAATTTAAGAAGGATAAGAGTCCAGCCCGACAGTCCGCAACTCACTTATTCATCATCCCCCGTATGAAGCCAGAAACTAAACCACGAAAAAGTTCAGTAGACTTCGCAATCATTCGGAAACCCGTCTACCCTTTGACCCTTTCGTCATTGCGCGAACGACGATTGAATTTCGATAGTAGAAAAATTCCACCAAATAATTCCCAACCCCGTACCCGTCATCCCCTAAACTCACGCGCCTTAATTTACTCTCAAGCTAATTATCCTACGTGCCACGATTGCACGGGCAGCCTATTGTTTCTTCCGGGAAAATAAAAATTACCTGGCGGCTCGTAACACATCGGCTGGCTAATGACGAAAGACGTTACGTAAAAGGATAAAGTATCTCTCGAGATGGCCTACTGCTGGTATTACATATAGTAATAATGGATAGCAGCGAGAGGAGCGCTGCTATTGGAAATATTTATAGCGAAGGAAACAGTAGGAAGGTAAAGCGGAGTACGAATGGAAGTGGGGAGAATAAGGTGACGAAGGTGGAACGAAGAAGAAGAAGCAGGACAGCAAAACAATCCTATCTCGCGGTGTAAATCTCGCTACGTAACGAACCGGCAAATCGAATCTAAACGGTAGTCCATGAATGGGAAATCAGAAAATAAGGTAGCACTATCGCCCTTCCGGCGGCACGTCGAGTGGGTGCTTGGCAATCTTTTTTCTTTCCTTTGTTTCCTGCTCCTCTTTATATTTCTCTTTTTTTTTTTTTTTTTTTTTTCATTTTCTTAATTATACTTCCTCTATCGTTACACGCAACTGGTATATATTAATTCTGACGCTTCGCGTCAGATAATACCGAGGCGCCGGTCCACTTTACTCCTGGCGCAACCACACGTACTCGAAGAGTGACAAACGTCGGCTCACCTTGCTTTAAGTTATTTAGTGATCTAACCAAGGAGTATATATGTGTCCGAGCGTCATTGCTTATATAAATAATATATTACTATGCTAAACGGTCCTTGGGGTCGACAACACACTAAATTTGACATTCGTATAGGAATACGAATACGCAGCTATTTCCCACGTATTACATAGGTTACGTAAAAACGACTGAACCAGACACTCGTACGGAGACTATTTAGAATTCAATAATCAACGTTTCTTGTGATGCAATTTAAATATATATATATATACGTGCATCCATCTTTTTCAAGAAAAGTACCAGATGCGTGAGACAATGCTTGGCCAACGAAAAATAAATTGCCCATAAGGAGATTGTTAATAAAAATAAAATTACTGCAGGGACCAAAATGACCAATTTTCTCACAAGTCATGATCGGGTAATCGTTCAGGTTGGTACCACTGCTCGAGCACACGTCATGTAGGAGACGGACGTACGAGACGCTCGACTATATTGCAGATACGTAATACTTTTAATTTCACGTGTAGCGAAACGTGGTTGCTACTATGTAGTTCCAGAATTGACCACCTGGCTAGAGTGGCGCCACTGATCCTGTCTCTTTAAATTTTAAATGTACCGTAAACGTATCGTTAGTTGGAGAAAATTGCGCGACCTATCAACTTCTGCACTGTTTGTGCAAAGATTACACGTGATTGCAGGCGTCCCGATACGTGCAGGTAGAAACATATTAAGGTAGTCTGGAGGAAGAGGAGGTGGAGGAGAAGGAATAAGGAGACTCCGTTGGTACCTTAATGTAGGTGGCGCGAAGAGAGGGGAAAGGATGCCACGTGCGTGTACACGCGTACACCTCGCGTATTAGTAAAATACGATTGTGCCAGAGTATTTTGTCGAGTTGAATTATTACTATGTATACGTTGCATTTGCATCCGCATTACGAGCGTCCCGGTCTTGCGTAATATTATAATCAGCGGCAAGAAAATAAATAACTATGGCGTCTCCGTTCCCAGATACGTATCTTTCCGTTTCCTGTCTTTTTCAGCGGTAAATATGCCTTTGCCAGCTATTACCTGTTCCACTGTGCGCGTCGTGGGCATTGCGTACACGTAGCTTTTGAATTTTTTATCGGTCCGATTTCTTTGATTATTTCACCAATAAATACGACATTGTCGATTCTGACGGATCCAATCGAATCGATTGTCGGTCGAATTGTTTTCGGAAATTTTTTATTTTTTTTTTTTCGGATTTTTCGTAGGTACACACGGAGGGATATAAAAATTGTGAAAATATAATAAAAGGAGCGGGAGGGAGAGAGTGAAAGAAAATGAAGAGAACCAGGGTGGCAGGATGGAATTAAGGTCGTGCCGGACGGCGGAAACGAATTACAGCGCGCACCCTCCAATTTGCCGTCCAATTTTCGACGGGTATTGTTATATTCGTTAATTTTTCTATGACGTTATCGTGCTCGCGAACGGCCTAATGCCTTAATTAAGGAATCGTCTTAGAGGGTTAAAATGGAATTGGAAGCGGATGAAAATAAAGTACAATTATTAATCATGCGATCCGGTCATTATTTTTCGTCATCACCCCGTACGCCATGTTACTGTTCGTTTGTCTCTCGATAGTTCAGTCTCGGCTAACGTAACGTCGTCCTAGACCGACCCTCCCCGTTGTTCCGCAGTAACTTAATTAAAAGCGATATTGTGTTTTCAGTCTGAGGTCCCAACCGACCTGAACGATATCCTCGATCGATCATCCCAAACCTGATCAGGATTCCAGGTAGCCCTGTGAGACGGACCGGTGTGAAGTACATGTCATTGCATAAATTCAATTCAAGCATACACGCGTGTCCAAGAGCCAAGCTAACTACGTACTGCGGATGAAAGGCGTCTGGAGGTGACAATATAAGAAAAGTCTAAGAGCGTCGCGAGAGACAGAATCAAGAAGCAAGAAAGGATCCTGCGTGAAATAGAATTCATTAATGCAGAATCAAACGGGAGGGAAGAAAGTGGCCATCTCCTCCACGAGTCGGCATGAAATGTAGATTAGAGGCGTAAAGAAGAAACTAGAAAAAAAAAATAGTCTGAGGAATATGAAGATAAGGGGGGGGGGGGGTGGGTCGGAAAGGGTGCAGGACGGAGTACAGAAAGGCTAAAGAGGAACGAGGACAGAGGTACGTAACAAACGCAAGGCATAATGCAGAGGAGGAAGCGAGATGCAGACTCGGCCGTATGAATACATAAACGACAAAATACAGATTATGTGTAACTGGAGTCCGCGCTAGAGATCAATACACATAATAGAGGCTATCTATAGCACATACAACCCGTGCTCATTTACTTAATTGTGTTCTACACCGTATTACGAGGGCGCTGCGAGTAGATCTGCGTCGGTGTGAGTGAGCGGGAGTCCGTAGACGTGAACCATGTCGTGTGTGTGTGTGTGTGTGTGTAATATTCAGATATACGCCAGTACGTAGGTATATTGGCATTAATTTATGTGGAGGGAGGGTGTGGCTGCTAGTCCGATAGGGTTGAGTATCGCAAGGCTTTGTAACTGCGGCCATCGAAAAAGATATCCAACCCTCGACATTTCTACCTGCTACCCTTGACGCACACAGGTAGGGCGCACAGTAGAATGTGAAAACTTTTCTCTGGTTAGCCTCACCCTAATTGCATCGGAGGGTGTTCTGGCTGGATAGAACTAAACGTGGGAGATAGTGGGAGGAGGAGGGAGAGGAAAAAGAATCGCAAGAATTCCAGGAGAGCAAACGATGTCAGGCGGCTAGTGAACAACAAAATGTCGACCGCAATTATGCTGTAATTAACTTGGGAATACACATTCGTAGAGGAGAGAGAGAGAGAGAGAGAGAGAGGTGGCGCGCGCGTCCGCGTATCCGTCGCGACGCTCACAGGTGGTTGGGGATTTTTGTATTTAGCGGTTGGCTAGCGCCCTGCGACACCCGTTTACACGAGACTCGTGGCTGCATTATGCATGTTTGCGGTGACGCGAGGGAATTTAAACTGATCCCCTCAAAATTTATTTGGACCTCGTCGTACCTATTTTTGCTAGCGAAAAGGTGCGTTCGTGCAGTTGGTCCAGATCACGGAGGAGCCATCATCGGTTCGATGAACTATGAACGCGATGCGTTGCGATGCCCCGTGACGCGACCCAAAGATCGAATCAGAATGCACAATCCTGGCAAATAATTTGAAATATTTCATAATGGTGAGGAAATATCAATACTCAGCGATGCGCCCGTGGCCGAACAGGACTGTTCGCCTCGATCACGAGAGATCCAGTGGATCTCTGAGTGCGAGAGAAAACGTGCCTGTCATACGCTAACTCTCATCCCCTATCATCGAACCGACCCCACCTAGCCAAACCAACCAAACCGACCAAACCAACCAACCAGCCAACCAGGCAGGCAGCCGATACGCGACCGAGACTAAATTATGTTGCACGTAACGCGTTTAGCCGAGAATCGCATTGCGAGCGATCCGTGTAATTCGAATAAAATCTAGTGATGATTTCGCGATTGTGCATCGTATTTCGCGAAATGGCTGTACAAATGACATATCCCCTCCATCTGCCCAGGAAACGAACTGGACCAGGGACTAGACGGTCGCAGCTTACCTCGGTACAATCCTGAAATACTTTAAGGGTTGGTTTGTACCCCTCGCTAGCCGGGAGCAAACTCACCCTCGTGGCTGTTAATACGGGGGGCGAGGCCTCTGCCATGGTTCGCGGTAAGGGTTGCTTTAAATCAATG
Organism: Syrista parreyssii; assembly: GCA_030142615.1. Classification (NCBI taxonomy): domain Eukaryota; kingdom Metazoa; phylum Arthropoda; class Insecta; order Hymenoptera; family Cephidae; genus Syrista; species Syrista parreyssii. The sequence goes on from JARQTG010000150.1 coordinate 84,005, forward strand.
CATGCACGTCGAACTAGGCACCAGCCAGCCAGCCACCTAGCTACCTACCTACGTACCTACCTAGGACCTACAACCTACAGCCGAACCAGGTTCACCCGGAGTCTCACGACCACTGGCGGAATTAGAACCACCATTAGTCCGCCATTGACACTACCGATGCCCTTACCAACACTCGGCCCAACCTACTCCTACTAATATTCCTCCTGCTACCAACACCATCACCTACTGCGCCATCCTCCTCGTGACGAGTATCAGCGCTGCTCTGGAATCGCATCGTAGCCACTCGAGTTGCATTGTGGCTAACACCGATCTACACTCGACGATACACTCGCCATGCAACATAGCCACACCCACGCACCCACACACGCAGCCCAGAACCCAGCCGGCCTAGCATTGCCCTCTGCCTCCGGCCAGAGATATCGTTAGCATGCCTTGCTAATCACGGACTCGATAATAATACCGTGATTGATAGAACGGACCTCCCCTCTCCTTTCCTCCTCTCTCCTACATTCACCTCCAGCACCACCTCCTCCTTCTGTAACCTGCCCATTCCACAGAGCCTGTCGTTACACCCTGCGCGGCCATTGCTACCCCTCGATCCGATTCCTGCCTCCTGTCCCTCCTACGCCTTGACTCACCCTTCATCAAACATATAGGAATCAGATTTAAAATTTTTGAAAAACATTTCAAAAACACCCAAAAATACCTAGATTCCCAAATTTTTATTCTTTCTCGTGTAAACGTCACATGTCCCATTAAATTAATTGCCACGTGTCACATGTGTGTGTGTGTGTGCACATATAGATTGAACACAGTGGATGTTCGCCTATTTGAAACGCGTGTTCCAGGGTCTAAGCGTGGGTCAACCAAGAATCAAGATAGGAGCCCAGGATGCAAGTAGGTGTGCGTACTTACATGTTGCTGCATGTGTATGGGTTTTATAGGAAGGCTGCGAGTGTGTGTGCGCGTACGAACAGGGCTTGCTATGCTGACTATGATACCATTAGCATCAGTGATTAATGTATGCTGTGGCCTGCTCTGGAGGAGTGTGCGAGTATCGCATATACCCGGTGATTGAGTCGTAAGTGAACCTTCGAAGCCTTCTTGATGGATCACACACGAGCGTGATTTATCAATAATTAACGAGGGGGAGGATTGCATGAAAAGATTCACCCCTGGACACACGATGATTTGCCTCTTATCTCAATCGACCCTTATTTTATACCGATTATTTCATCCCCCGATACATTCTACGTACTTTGATACTTTTTCTATTTGCAAAAAGGCTTCGCCATGTCTCGCGCTTCTAGAAGTTGATATCTCAAAGTAGTAGATTTGACATCGAGCGCGCACGGTACACCCGTTAGAATCGGCGCATGTAGCGAGATTACATATTCGGTATCTGAGCGCATAGGTAGCTATAGTAGACTTAGCGCCTGAACAACCCTACGGAATCAAACCCTTCGTTCCTGATGCCCTTTCCGCGACCCTATCATCGCACCACCATCTACCCCAAGAGATCCATGGATATTGGGGGGGTACGAAATTTTCAAAGCCGCCAACAACCAAATAACCCTCGGTGGGTTATTTCGATGAAAGTTTTTCACCTTTCTCCTAGGTAAAGTACGAAATACCAGACAGACTCGCCTAAGGGATGACGAGTATAAAACAAAATAAACGGCGAATCAGAAGAGCAGCTGCTGACGTTAAAAAGTCATCCGAGTCTTCTTGCGACCCTATGAATAATACAGAGAACAAACACCAGGCCGACTGCCCTACTTGGGTCAGGCATTTGATCAGCCATACTTATGAAAGGAGACAATCGAGTCTCTACTGTTCCCATCGATCGATGTATCCTGACCTCCTCCTCTCCCCGTATTTATCAATGTCGCTCTTAATTATTCATCTAAATAAATTAATAAGCGTTCTTACCTATTGGTGCGTTACACCCTAACCCCAAGGGTTCTCTTTAGAGCCTAATTCCTGATACCGATTAACAATCTACGCCTTGGAAGCAGGTTCGCTAGGAATCTTGAAGATGGCGCAAAAGTACTACGTACGTACATAGGTAGCAGGCAGGTATAAGCATTGGAAAAGAAGAGGCGGTGTGACGCGAGGACTGCGATCCATAAAAATGTCGGGCTTACTGAGTGACAGGCCGGAAACCCGTAGACGGACAAGGCCAATTGTTTATATTACCCCAACTAACAATGGAGACCCAGCAGCGCATCAACTAATATCGCGGTCTGGCCTACTCTTTTCAGGAATTCGACCATACCGCTTGATATGCTAATACCAACCATTTTCCATCTTTCTTTTTTTCACCGCGCTCCACCTACCTTCCTCGTTTTCCTTCTCACTGTCTCTCTCTCTCTCTCAGCCACACTTCCGTCATATTGCATTCCGCCATAGCCGCCATTCACGCTCGCCTGCTCTTCCAGAGAGACTTCTGGCCTCTGTTGCTTTGTATTATTCCTATTCCTAGTGCGTACTGCGTGTAAACCGTGAACTACCGTGTGTCGCAAAGGTACGTATCGCTCTGCGATCGCGCGTCCCTCCAGTCAAAAGGGTCCGAATAGAGTGGGAGATGCTGGCGGATGAGGAAGGACACCGAGTGCACTTTGAGGAATTGTCAAAGTGCCCAAAGACTGTTTGTTGCGTGAGTGGTGGATGAGAGGCAAAGTACGAGGAGAGGGGAGGAGGCGGGTGGTATGAAAAATGTGTTTCTTAAATTTTCATGAAATCGAACCAAGCGTTACGACGTTGAGGAAGCGAAGGAAGGAGAAAAGGAAAAATGTGGGGGTTACACAATGTGCTGGATGAGAAATTATGGAAGAGGAGAGGGAGGCAGATGAACTCACCTTTGGAGTAAAGTGAAGCCTATACGGAGCGAGAGAGAGAGAGAGAGAGAGGGTGCCGGGCTACAAAGCAGCGCTGGCCATTACGTATTTATTAACTTTAGAAATTTATAGATGCCCCCTGGGCGCGGGGTTCAGGCAGCTCGAGCTGCGTGTACGAAGCGCTAGTATTAAAATGAATTATTTAATATTAAACTTGGTAATTTTTAACCATATTATATCAGAAATTATTTACAAGCCACTTCAACGTTATACAGAAACACCCCCACCCCCAACCCAATGCCACCCACTTCACCAGACCCTCCCCGCAGTACCCCTTTACAATCCTTTACAACCCCTTATCATCCCTAACGACCCCTTACGGTCGTCTTGGTTATTTACTTTTCGGTCGTGTTATGTATGTCAGTCTTATAAATTTTCTATGTTATCGACGACGCCTGCACTTTTCGCGCGTTGCTCGGATTTATCAATTTTTGGAGAAATTTGGAAAATCATACCTCCGTCGGTAAGAATCGCCTGTCCAAGCGGATTGCGGATCGAATATATGACGCGCAGTTAAATCCTTCGTTAATTTTTTCCACAAAATTAATACCGTAATGCGCGATACCACGTTAACACCGGTAAAGTATCGCATTATGCTAATTACAACGCTAATATTAATTAATACTGTTGATAATATTGAAATTCCATCTAAACAAACAAAGTGGATGGCGAGGCCGGATGATTAGCGTTACGCGTTGCGAGAGAGTAACGTCTCCTCTCTCGTTCTCTCTCTCTCTCTCTCTCTCTCTCTCTCTCTCCCTCTCGATACACGATACGCCCGATACGCCACCACACGATACGATACGACACGACACGGCACAATGCCGCCTCTGTTATTCCATAATATTAATTATTACGATGGGAAAGGCAAATAATTATTATAATTGTCGACTATAATAATATGATCAGTGCGACTGCGCCAATTCTGTTGTTCCAGCTAATAAAATTCAGCGGCGAGTTCACGCTCGCTGCTCGCGTACGAGAGTCGCGCGAGATCTTTTCTTCGTATTGCAAATTCACTCTGTCGTCTTGGCTGATTAACGGGGGTTTGAAAATCGGCCATTTCGGGATTTCTGAAAGGTTAAATATTTTGAGCCGCGCGCGGGCATCCGTAGGCTAAACAGCGGGTTGCGCCCCGTCGAGTAAAAATGAAAAAGGAAAGCATTGTTAGCGCCGCTATCGGAATAGTATTTGAGTTCGCGCCCCCAGCGAGCACCCCCAAGGGTCAAGGGATGAAAAACAGAGGGGTGGTCGAATGAATCAATCGCAAACAAAACAATGGGTTTTAGCTTTTTCGACGTAGCTACGTCGCTACCCTCGTTTGCCAATCCTACCCAACTACGGATTCTGTTGCTGCCGCCACTGGGTTACGGGGTAGAATCGTACCAACCCCTATGGATACATTCTGAAATATCTGCGAGAGATCGTCTTTCTCTCTACATCCCTTCGGCTTGGCTATACTTGAAATTGCATGTAAACCTTCCTGATCGCACGATCCGCCCTTTACAGGTTTCTTTCAACCCTTAGGCGCTTGTTGACGCGTATTTGAATTATTCGGTGTGAGTTAAGCTTTAAGTTAACCTCGTTCATGGTCATGGCACGTGTTGGATGGTTTAATATTAGCAAAGCCTGTTACCCTACTCTCCCCGACATGACATGTCACGTACATTCGCATACCCTTATGGGCATAATTCGTCCATATTTGCAAGAGGGGTTGCTATCGGTACCACTACCAACATCAGCAGCATCATCCCCTGGACCAGGAAGGGGAATGTCAGTATAGAGCCTGGGCCATCGTCAAACGTCCACACACCACCTTCCATCCCTCGGCAGTCCTCCTGAGCCCTCGCTGTGTTTTAATCCAGAGTGGCAGCCATGTTTTTCCACGTTCGTATGTTTGCAGCCCTGCCTCCTCCCCTCTCGACCCTTCCTCACCTTCCAGTCCCTTCCGACCCTCACTCGTTCACCTCCACCCTTTCGTTCCAGTGTTCTGAGGGATTTCGTCGAATGACAAATGGAACGACCTCAACCTACTTCGACACCCCCGCGTCGATGTCCATAACCAAAAACAGCGATTTCGAAAAAAAAAAAAAGGGTCAGCATCAATCGAATCTATAACTCGTTCGAAAATTGTCGTAGCATCGAAAAATATAATTCGCGTGGTTGATGTGGGTGGTTTGATTTTTTTTCGACAGAAAAAAAAATGGAAAATGAAGTAAAGCCAAAATTGAACCAACGAGAGGAATGAAAGGCGCTTTTGTGAATGGGAGCAAAACAGGAAAAGCGAAATAAAAAAAAAAGAGAGACATAACAATGAAGAGAGTAAGAAATACGTAGGAGGCGGAGGGTCACGGCTGTTGCTTACATACCTAACAATAAATACGAGCATTAATTCTAATTCAGAATCTAATTTCGTGGAGAAGGAAATCACTTAGCATTTCTTGCGTAGAAACTCGTCTCATATAATAGAACTTTACCAAGTTAACAATGACCTTTCCCAGGGGGTTGCGGCCTATTTCTACACTGTAAAAATGAATGAGTGATTATTCACTGATAATCAGTGAATATTCACTAAACTTCACAGTTATAACTATACCACTGAGTAATTCAAATAATTGAATCAGTGAAATCAATATACCCGCCGATTGAATAAGTACACAGAAAAAAAATATTTTGTAAATATTACTGCAATATGAGTGTCTGATATGTTTTTTTTACCAGCAATTGTATGGAGGCTGACATTCACAACTAAAAAAAAATAAAATAAAAAAGAATTATATACGTAACTCGTGCTTGGTACATAACGTTTATTTGTTTTGCCATGAGCGGGACTCGAACCTGCGATCATCCAGTTGCTCGAAGTAAGAACTGACGCTCTACCCACTGAGCCATCAGCCCAATTTACAAATTTATCTTTGATTAAGAATTATAACCGTCAGTACTTTTACATATATATATAGAAATATCAAAGTTCAAAATTACTGCTGCCACAAGCAGTCACACGAATATGTACAAGCATGACTTAGATCACAAAGGAAAGTAGCATATTATCATAATACTATTGGAAGCTGCATCAATTCACTGTCCGTTAATATGATCAGTTATTGTCATACTGGAATGCAACTCTTAGTCGACGAGATAGCGCGACAAACCAATATTGTGACGTCGCAATAAATCCAATAGGCCTCCTATAACACAGAACCATAGATTCAGCAGTGAATTACACCCGAAATTACTATTTCATCAGTGAGTATCGAAACGGCTGAAACAATCAATGAAATTTTCATTGATTCGTTTTTAGAGATTATTGTACGTACCAAGCAGCGTCATCAAGCGTCTCGTATGTAATAATTAATACTGGTATCCATCGTACAATTATAATGTACAATTTACTGCAGGCCACGAGTCACTCGTATGAATATTCAAAGCTTGAAGATAAGATTCGCGCATGCGCACTGGTAACTCCAATGCTCTCTCAATTTTATTACCGCGACATATATTGTTCCATCGGATCTCTCATTGCTTATTATTCTAAGTAATCTGAGCGCTACTATACATACCCGTTGCACGTCTCGGTGACGATCCGATCCACCGACTCGACGGGGAATTATTACGTCGATCCAGATGGACTATTGAAAATACATAATAAACCGTCCTTTTCCGGAGCGCTCTTCCATAATATTAAGGTAAATATCCTTGAACGCTCAGTCATTAGAGTGATGCCAATGCATTCGACGCGAAAGCGGCAATAATGCAGCTTATGTAAATTCCAAGGCACGCTCGGTTCAAAATTTATACTTATTAACCGAGGTCTTATTTTTCACTTCCGGTTACGAGTATCCCAGAGACACGAGACAGTCCGGAACTATTTCCCATGTTCTAGCACGGATATGAATACCTACTGGGTGGCTTCGATCCAAGATCGATAGATCCAGAGATATTTTCATTAATTCCCATCATCGGCAGATTTCTGATGTCTGATCCGAGGTGCAGTGGGACAAGATAATAAAGAAATAAAAAGAAAAGGGTAGAGAGCTGGACCACACGCACACATCCGGAGAACGTGACCGAGGCAGTCCAAGTTCGTATTGTAATGCAAAGGAATATCCCTCCCGCCCCTGAATTATTGTACAGTCAATTCAATAAGCGTTTCCGTAGGATCGCAGGACGACGTAATCGAACCGGATGGTATACAGAGGTTACGTAATAGCTGGGGCATTTATCTTTCCCGGAAGAGGATTACGGCATGCGGAATCTCTGCGGCGAGTCCTCAGAAATTGTTCTTGAATACGAGAGGAAATGAAATGGCAAAAGAGTAATAAAAGCTTCCGTTTTATATCAGCCTGGAAAATCCTAAAGGAACCAGATGCGATCTATAATTGGGAACTGTAGATCGAGAGATCGGTAGGAGCGGAAGAAGCTGCAAGAGGGACGAGGAGGTTCACCTACTGGTACATGACGATAGCATCGAAGGATTTGCTCTTGGACTGTACCGAGATAAACGAATCACGTATTATTATAATGGCCAGTTGCTAAATGGTTTTTTTCAATCCGCTGCTCTGCGTTTCTCTCTCATTGGCCGAGAGTCTCGGCCCGACCTTTCTGCCATCCTCGCTGGCTCCACTGCTAATATTTCATTATAACGGCATAATGAGAATAATAAGGAGGAATTTATCCCAGGCAATGTGCACCGCCAAGGATCCATGGATCAGGACTGGATCGCTCGCTCGTATTCGTATGCTGCAATATCAACCGGCAATGAAGATGCGAGTAGATCATGTTGGCTCTGAGCCATTTTATATCGAGTGCAAGACAACCGTGCTGCGGGTAGGACGATCGTAGGATCTAGAAGGATCGATCTGATCTTGCAGCCCATTGAGTCAGGGAAGGGATCGTGGAAGATCGCATGAGAATTACGAGTCAGGGAAAAGCAGAAGGAAAACAGAAAGAGAGAAGAAACAAGAAGACAAAGAGAAAAAGATGAGACGGTCATTTTTCCTTGGCATAAAGTTCCTTTTAGCGACGCCGCATGGCGCGGCGCTCTCCTCTTGGCCGGCGACGTCGGGCGTCCCCACTCCTAAGCGGGTAGCTCGGCAGAGCCTATCATTATAGAGAAAGAATCATTGGATGATCTTAATCATGCGAACCTCTCTCCGTGGCCAAGAGCCGGCCAATCGCAATGGCCGATTTTAATAGTGGTTTCCCATCGGCGCGCAACTCGAGAAAATTACTCGACGCTACCGCGACGCCCGGCGTCGTCGACAGAAATACAGAGAACAGTATAGGCGCCGTCCCTTTGCTTCCTATGAGGGAGAGCGGGAGAGATGAACGTCGGGACTGAATTGTATGTAGGTATATAGGGTATCCTGCGAGGGGTTGGCAAAGCGCAGGGACGGAGCGAGAGGGAGGGTGAGAAAGAGGAACCCTTTAAATCGGGTCGCCGCGTCTCCCTACGTGCGATCGTGCGAGGTCGAGAGGGCCTTGACCGTGTCGGCTCGACCTATCTCAATCCGCAAGCACGCCCCGACGAGGTGGTAAGGGTTTCCACCTTAAATTCCGGACAGGAGCTTTGTGGCTGTTAAGGGGTGGAACGGGATGGGCTGGGGTTGCCCTCGAGTGGAGTGGGACGGGCCGGTACGTTTCATCCCCAGGAAAACCCGTGAAAACCGCCACTTGTTGCGTTACCCTGCAGCTCGATTGAGCGAATATATATATATATATATTTTATATACCTCCTGACATATTCAAATACACGTGGCACTCTTTATTACCACACGTGTATGCCTTTAACATATAACAATTGCACAGGCTCAAGTTCCATTAAAAGCTTAGCATAAAAAAACGTACGAAATACCTGCGAATGACTATGGCTGAAAACCAGCCTTTAGGTGCACCTCTGCTAATTTTCTCAGATTTTTCATTTTTTATTTTTTCTCATCTAAATATCCTGGCAAGATCGATTCGCGACGATTAATCATCATCGGCAGCTTAGGCTCTATGTTCAGGATGCTCAGACGTATCGCGTCTCCCGTGTCGAAGATGAGCAAAGGGATTAGCATTCGCAGGGAGCAATTTCCAAGCTTGCCAGGGCGAGATGCACGAAATTTGGCGATGCTAGGGGTAGGTAGCCGATGATCCCGTCGAGGAGCTCAGTCATCCACGCCCTGCACTTACTACTGGCTAGACGCAAAAAATGTCGAATCAGACGCAGCCCTTTCGGCTCCCTTTTCGAGGGTCTAGAGATCCTCTGATCATCAGGGCTGCGGTAATAGCAGTGCCCTCAGGGCGCGCATCGTAGACACCGTGCGAAACGCGTGCGATCATGCTACCGTGTACCAGACAGATCGCCGAATATCAAAATCGAAATTACCAGGCTCCCGAGCACCGGTACCACCACCCTGAACAACCCTCCCTCCCTCCTCCTTTCATCAAAATTCATCTTACGTTGCCTAACAAAGACTCACCCGGTATACATAATCGTGCCCTCCTACCCCGCGGCCATACTAGCATGCACCAACACTGACAACTGACTGCCAAAGGATAAGATCCAAGATCATCTTTAAGTTAGAAAATGGTAAATGGCAGGATCTTCCTTACTTCGGAGACTTTATGGATGCTGCGTCAAGTCCTGACGGCATTGTGCCAATTTCTTTGATTTTCTAATGCTGCAAGCAAAACAACATGCAAAACCATCGAGTCCTAGACGCATAACGTCTTAGGAAGGCATTTACACTAAAATATCATTAATCTTTCCTGCCGAGGGACTTTGAACGCCACACGTTGTAACGCAACGTGCTGTTTCTCGTAACGTGTGTTTATGCCATCTCGCCAAGATCCACTTACGCGTGATTTATTATAAGAAATTATCGGAATGCTAGAAATACCGTGTTATTATCTTACCACCCTTTCTTTTCGCAGAGTGCATTACTGTATATTATATAGAGGCTCCGAGGAAGAAAAGATTCTAAGAAAGATCACTGCCTTTCACACACACACACACACACATATATATATATATATATATATATCCCTACACGGTCTATTACAAGTACTCTGGAACGAAGTGAAGCATCAGTACCTTATCAGACCTAGTAAAAATTGTTCCTACTCTCTGGAACTCGGAGAAAATCCAGCATCCGGCAAATCGAGCATCTACATACGTGCACGGGTAGAGTTATTGTTTCCCTAGACAGGTTAGCCAATAGTACAAAATATATGATACTCGATTGAAAATGGACCAACTGGACTAACCTCTTTACGGTTGTGGGTCTTCGTAAAGCCATAAAGATATTGAGGTCCATTGTCAATCGTTCTGCATGAAGTTACTTTGCATTTCCATAGGGATGATGAAGGGAAAGGGGAGGAACATGCACAGACTCCCTTTGTCAGGTCGTACAAGGACCTTGCATACAGGGTGATCCATAAAATTCCTTCCAAGGGTTGCGACCCTTATCAAGCCCTACACTTCACTTGGGCAATATTACCAATTTCCTCCTAGCAGTGAATCAGTGTAGGAAGCATAAAGCAAGAAGAGGTCAGAGTTCATCCCAGTCGGGATAGTCACAGGTGGACTTCGTAACAGAGCGTTGATGTCTCCACGTACCACCGGAAAGTTCAAAGGTCAGCGGAGACTCTTTCACTTGGATACACCCCGTACTTGGACGCGTGTCTCACCCTTCTGCTTCCTGAGGGTGGATGCTGTCTGGGTACACTGCTGGTTAAATCGAATTCCCTTGGCGTCCTGTCCGGTCGAGACACAAAGCAAAGGTTACGTCGCTCGGACGGGCAGCCCAGGGCGACCATCTAGGAAATTCCCTACTCGAACATAAGTGCAACTTCAATCCTGTCAGCCTCCATTTTTCCTTCTTCTCAAATTCATCGACAATTTTTATATTCCGTAATCTTCTCTACTCTCCCTCCACTTCCAACTCCCATTCATTTCTCATTCTCATCTCGCAATGACCCTCTGTGCTTCCATATATCAATGGAAAGGAAAGACGTATTCACGCAGGGGAGTTTTATTAATCTTAATCAAGTCTTTAGATATTCCGTTTGTGGATCGGCCTTAAGTCGCCGGATGAAAAGGGTCCAGCTGCGTCTACCTTGGAAACACTTGCGACTTGGTTCAATATTTCATAGGTCGACTCGTTTCTGGCAACGCTGTAGCCCACAGGGGTTGGGAGAGGAGGTGGAGGGACGAAGGTGTAGAAGGGGACGAGAGAAACGGTCAGCACCGGAAATCATACCTGAAGATTGCCTGTATTATATTACGGTATAGTTTAAGGAGAGCAAGTCGTTTTCTCTCTCTCTCGCTCTCCTTCTCTCAGTTAATAAAAATATATAAAAGTATAGCCGAGCAGCCCGACTGATCTTGCGCGCATTGCGCAGCCATGCTTGTGCATTACGTGGCGATAGCTTTCCATGGCATTCAACTAATTTCAGGCTCGAAACGTCCCATTAAAGATTCAGCATGTAATTGCGGATGATCGTTCCTCCGTTCCTCCGTTCCTCCGTTCCTCCGTTCCTCCGTTCCTTCTTTACTCCATTGGCAGCGTCAGTGGGTCGCTCCATGAGGATACGCTTATCACGCGCGTACGTATACAAGCCGTATAGACACTTGCCTACGTATAAGTCTTCTAGGCAGATAAGTATGGCGCGGGGATACTTTTGCGTCCAACGGAATAATCGCAATCAGAGTGCGTGTACTTACTACGTGAGGCAATCAAACGACTGCGTACCGGAAAATCCGCCTTAATGATTTCTCGCGCGGCTTCCCACCATTTTCATTCGATTCTTTTTTTGCTATACTTTCGCAGTCTTCTACAGCGACCAATCGCAGCATCCCGTACACCGGCACCATGGACCACGTGGTGCGCACGTCTATGGGATTTCGAGCGAGCCAGCATGCAAAAGGCCGGAGAGTTTGAAGTCTAAAAATTAAAAGGTCAATTCCCATGGAAACGAACGACTGAAAATTCTGGTAAATCGTTATATACACGTAGCAGAGCATTCAAGGGGACTTTATTATTCTCGATTATTCAGAAGATCGGAATGCAGGTACAGTTACGGTACCAGCGGGACATACGTGTGCGTCCCGTACAATACGATATTCTCTCTCTCTCTCTCTCTCTCTCCCTTTCCTCGTCCCCACTGCTCTCCTCGCTCTCACTTCTTTCCACCTTTCCTTCTTTCTCTTTTTATTTCTCAACGACCTGTATGTTTTTACCTGGTAATGTCGCGCCGCTTTATTGTTGCGTCCCGCACGACGTATCGAGATCCCGTGCGTGTGCGTTAAGAGCGTAAGGACGTAATCAATAACGTCGTCACGATCCCAAAGACACGTATGCTTCTGTCCCCTTATGTTAATGAGCTCTTAATATTCCGTGAACTCTCGCGCGGCTGGCATATTACGAAGCCATTGCCATTACCATTGGGAATTAATCTTTTCCGACGTTAAATAGCGATAGAATGTAAGAGAGCGAGCGAGAGAGGAAGAAGAAAGAGAGAGAGAGAGAGAGAACCCTCTAGAGGAGAAAAATGGTACCTCTTGGAATTTCTTCATCACTCTTTTGGTCCAGGCATCATCTTCTGGACAGCATGTCGTTGCTTCTCCACTATATCTATATATAGATATACCCCCCACATTATAGAACCTCTTTCCCCAAAAGCTGACTTATACTATATGCATACATGGTTACGGGTGTACTCGTGCACTCGTGTACTCTCAAGATCCTCATCACTTAAGCTTCTCTAAGAAGGCAGGACGCGAAACCCAAAATTATCTTTGATTCAATAAATAATTGAAAAAATGACTAAACTACGTTGGCAACCCCTCCAATCACTTCTACGTTCCTCCACTCGTACAAAACTCGCGGTTACCTTATACGCCTCGCCGAAGCGCGGGGTTGACAACCCCCTTGGGAACTTGCGTTCCTTTTTTTCTCCATGAGAAAATCATGAGTGGAACAGCAGTGCACAATGAAGCCTGACTAAATATTACATTTACATGAGGATGGGCGCAATCGTTTTGCTGATGCTAGAAAGACACTCTCTCTCTCTCTCTCTCTCTGCCCCTACTGTTTCTAACGGAGAAATGTTCTTTCTCCTTTTTTTAATTTTACGACAAAGCGACGCTTGACAACCCCCAAGTCCTTGAAGTCCGCGCGTCTCCTTCGGGAGGTGAGGAAGGCTCGTCGTATAGAAAAAGAAGTGGAGGGGATGAGCGGGTACAGGGAGGCGAGGAGATTGAGGGAGGAGTAGGAGAGGTGGAGAGGTGGAAGGAGAAAGAAGTCTTCGTTTAGTCGTGAAATACATATCTTGGCGCGTTTAAGCATAAGGGCTCTGATATCATTAATAATAATTATACAATTATATATAGGTACGTATCGGGCGTAGTTTAGTGCTGTGTTATTATCCTGCTCGAGTCGAACGGGGAACCACCATATAGATATATGTTATTACTTATAATATTTCATCTTGGGAATTGGCGGTTGCGCTTTGTTTATGCCATGGGAACGTCACGGGGTTATAACTAAGGGTAAAACGAGCCGACGCCGCCGCCGTCGCCTTTCGGTAGGCGATCAGACATACTTTTATTCCTTTGCCATGGACTCTTCGTCTCAATAGGAATATCCGACTATTATCATTTTTCTTATATCTTCCACGTCTCCGCCTGCAATCCTATCCTCGCAGCACGACTTCTCGCGCACGTCTATTTGCCAATTTACCCACGCGACGCTGCAGCGATTCAAGGAACACCCGGTAGGTTCGCGGTGGGACGGAGTTCACTCACGTGATCATCCACACATGTCAGCCCATTTATACGAGCCGTGTGGAAAGAGCTGCAAACCAGACTATTTATTGTCTCGGTAAAATTTATAACCCGACTGATTGATACGCAGATATATTCCAAGAAGTACTAGGTCTGATTAGAAAATGTACGCGATTAACGTCATACGGACTTACGCATATACGGACACTCGACCCAACTCGCCACCCCTTTCTGTTTAAATACATTTTTTTTTTTTATTCACTACACGATCTCACGCAATCGACTTGCGAGTAATAAATAATAAAATTGAAAAAAAAAAAAAATGATTTACCTCGCTATCCTTCGTACATTTATTCATCGCTATATATTTATACAGGTATTGATCAGAAGTCAGAGTTCGCGACTGTATAAACCATTGAGAAAGATTCCACCTACGTATCCTATACGTACATCGTACACGTATGCATATATGCATAGGGCTGTGCTATAGAATAGAATAACAGCGATACCGTTACTCTGCATGGTCACTTGGTGCACCGGTTCATCCTCCGCCTCGAGATGCATCGAAATGACATAAAATGCATCGAAATGCACGAACAGACGTCACCTTCCACTCAATCGGATGGACGTGTGCAACGTGTGACTTGCAACGTGTCGACTGCACGTGCTTGCACTTGCTTCCCCAGAGATATCGACATTACCTAGCAGCTGCTCCAAATCTACTGACTGTCTTAAGTGTCCTGCCTATAGGAGCATCGGCAAGGTATATTAGACGTACTGAACTCAGTACTATGGGTATAGGCTACACATGCTTAACACACATGGATCGTATGTGCCAATTTCTATTGAACGTACAATACCACTTAAAGTACTTATATATATATATATACAACTACGATGCATACTGGCCACTCAATACCTCGTTGGCTTTTTAATCTCACGAGGGCTTCTCTTACACAGCGCGCAATTTCCGTGTAAACTAATTACCCGAGCTCTCATATGACGTCACTACTTTCAAGTTTTCAGACAACATTTAGTCCTGGATAAAAAAGCTCAGTCACTCGAGTGGACAAACCGCACGTGGATTATTTTTTAGATAAAGTTTTTTTTTTCTTATGAGCCAGACTGTATTATTCGAACGTACGGAAAAGTATCAAGACGACGGCTCCAGATGGCGCCACCGCAGTATCCCAGAATCCCTCGCTAGCGAAACACGTGTGAGTTTCGGTTGATTGTAATCGCGACAATCGGATCACGAGGTTAACTGAGGTGTTATGGGAGTCGAGGTGGAATTGGGGAAATATTGCGTTGCGATTCCCGTTATAATCGATCGATCGCGTCGCACTACGCGATGGGTATAAGATTGTGGGAAGTTCCGATGCGCAGTCGGTTAAATTAGGTCAGTTTATTCCGCTAATGGGAAATATAAAGTCATAGAGAAATAGGCGCGTAAATTAAAGTTAACGGCCAGCAGCGATACGAGTGATTTACCGTTGTGTTTGTGTTTCGCGTATGACTTCCAAGTAATAAAATACTGCCAGGTGAAACACGGTAGTCCGTATTGCCTTAAGGCGCAAACGCATTTACGCGTAGCACGTCGCACGAGCGACACATTTACGCGTATACCTACCCCAGGCACGGGTTGCCGACTGCTGCTGGCTACGACTTCCTCCGTCGTTATACATAGAAACAATTGAAAGCTCATCGATGATTCATAGAAACGCCTTGTAATTTCTCGTTCCTTTGCAAAGAGGCTGAATTTTCATAACTAAGAATCGTCGAACGTTTCGAGCGACGTAAAATTCAATAAATTGTTTCCCAAATTGATCCTCGTAGTCCATGCAATTTATATGTGAGCGACTGTCGTTGACTTTGTAAACGGAAGAGCATGGACTTCCCGTATATTCGACTATAGCACACGTATGTGCGTATGCACGTGTGACCTACACATTGTGTCGTATCTAATTCGCGAATATTTATTCCTCCACGATTACGGTCGATAAACGACATTACGATAATGTTTGCACGATTGTTTTAAGAACGTGCTCGGTCAGCTTTACGGCTAACAATGGCGGCCTGGTTCAAAAGGTCGCGCTGCAAGAAGTCAAGGAGGAGGAGGAGGAGATATCAATCCTTTCGCTATAACGATTCTCACGATCTTGAATGAGCAGACACTGGGAACCATCAGGACTCACTAAGGTTTAACTCGAATTGACTAAAGCAACGTGAATATACACTATGGGTAATCTCGATGCTGTAGCAGGGAAATGAGATATCGGGAGATCGCGTTTCTACGAGACGTCAAGAGTCCAGTCTTACAGTTTACAGTGTAAAGTCGTGCGATATCAAAAGGATCGTATTAGAGTCACGCAGGGGCAGCTTCTTGCCGTAGAAGCGCAGAGCGATTTCTCGGTGAGGCTACAAAAATCGCCTTGGTAATCGTGTATAGTTATTGGCCACGAATTCACGGCCATCTTGGATATCGGTGAGATCGCAAAGTATGTTTACCCCTTCGTAAATCGCGAATGATTTCGCTAAATTTCCATCTCGCCTGAGCACATATGGGGGGTTGGGCGACTAGAGATTCGTGCAAGAATCGTAGAGTGAAGAGCGAAGAGTAGGAAAGTACCGGGAGGAAGAAGGATACGTGTCGACTGCACTGTGGAGGGGATAATGGGGAAGTGTAGGCTGAATGATAATGTGCAGAGTGGCTGCACACACGCAGCACACACGTGCGATCATCTACGTATGTCGTGCCGAGTGTGTGTATGTGGATGAATCTGTACGTGTGTATACCTATATAGGATGTGCGAGAGCATCGAAAAGAATAATAAAGTCGAGCGGGGAGTAAAGGAGAGAGCGAGGGAGGAGTGTAGGGGGGGGGGGGGGGGAGTAAAGACTGGTAGCGATGCGCGAGAACGCACCCTGTGCTCCACGAAAAGTCAGAATTACAGGAATTACCGTGGGGCAAAGCAAAACTCGCAAACAGCGCATTACGCGCCGATATACAGTGGGACGGCAGGGCGTCGGGACGCCGATGACTACGTCAGGACGTAAGGCGCCGCCAACGCGTCCCTGTATCTAACGACAAGCTATGTACGTACGTATATAGGTGCGTGTTTCGTTTTGCTCGGAATTCTCGATAAAAGTGGGAAAAGAGAAAACTAATAAGGAGACTATATATATTTTCGAGAAAAATTTTGTAAAAGAGGTAAAATAAAAGAATTTTCTATTTCTCTTTGGACCACACGTTGGCGCACCCTCCACATGGCTAATTGATTGGCACGTGAGTCAGCACGAAGGTACCTTACTAGGAGATTACGAGGTGTCCAGGGGTTGCTTCCCTTGGCGTATTAACATCCCCGATCAGTGGGTTCGAGTCTTAGGGAGGCGAAGTGTAATTTTTAGTAGATTCCTGCAAATTTGGGTATTCAAAATTGAGGGCGGGAGAAGAAGAGAAGGAAACCTGGAATATGGATGAGACGCAGAGGGAGGAAAGGGAGGGTGAGAAAGGGGCGAGTAGTTGTAGCTCGTAGAGAGGAGGCGGTCTCGCAAGAGCGAGTCGGTCACGAATACCTAATCAATAATTATTAGCGTGATACTCTGTATTTTTACGGTTTGACTCCCTTTCGCCCGCCTAACCTAACCCATCCCCACCGTCATCCAGGCCGATTCTCCTCCCAGCCTCGCATATTTGCATATTTATAAGGGAATGTAATCGCAGACTTGGTTTTCGCCGTTCGCCGCTCCTCCGACAAAAAAGTCCAGCAAGATGGCGGAAAGATTCGAGGCAGACATGCGATCCGATTTCTCCCAAGGTATCATCAGGCTCGATCTAACAGAGAAACAATTATTAATTCTCAATCCCACCCTCCCACCCTCCATACCCCCCCACCTACACGTCCTTTCGTCTTTTACTCTCAACCTATTTCCCCCTATTCCCCTCTTTCCCCACTCCCGACTCCCGACTACCGGCTGCATCTACATGCAAGACACAAGGGAGTCATAAATCCGACATATTCATACATGGATACGTACGATCTTTCTACATGGTTACCGATTCAGTCTCTTCGAAACGTTGGACCTTCGATCTGGTAGCCGCCTTGCTAAATCAATACGACTCGTTGCGAACGATCGTAGAAAGTGATTCGAAGGGAGATCGTTTATGGATCTGACTGCGAGTGTTGCTGGAATAAAAGGTGAGCATAAAGGAGAAGAGGGAGACGTAAGTGGTGGCAAAGTGGCTGCTGGATCACCAATCGCATAGGAGGATCGAGAGTGAGAGGATGGTCGGAGGGAGGGAGGGAGGGAGGGGGGGGGAGCAACTAGCAACAACTCGCGAATAAGCTACCGTACAAAGCCGCGAGTCACGATCGGCTTGTTACCGTGATACTCGATCGCATGAGGATCGCGAATCATGGAATCATGAAATCATCTCGAGGGATCGCACGGTTATCTTCCTTAGATCACCATGGATACGATGATACTGCTTAGCGAGTGCATTTGGCATAATGCATAATTCTAGACTTTGTACAGACTTCACTTGTCTGCTTGCTATCCGATCGTTTACTTGCTCGTCTCTCTACTTCCCTCTGTCGTCTCGTGCTACAGTTATAATTGCAACTGAACTCTGCATTATTCGCAGAGACCGTCTCTCGCGGGTTTTTTTGGCAATTAAAAAAAAAAAAGAAAAAAAGTGAATAGGACCGATCAGAAAATCGGGGCAGAGTCAAAACTTGGCAGGATGACAGCGTTTGGTATTTTTCAGAGGGCAGAGCGAGCGGATGAGCAATTCGAATGGGAGGAAATGAAATTTTGATTGGGGAGAAGGGCGCGCCGGGATGACGGCCATAGAAATCTACCCTGCAATTCGCAATCGACTCCAATTTTCCAATAGGAAAAATGGCGCCAAGTCACCGAGTGCGATTCGCCTGTCATTCGTCCACGTCGCGAAAAATCCTAACCAAGACTAACGAGGGTGCTGCGCGGTTGTTACACAGGGGATGTCAGGATGAAGCTATAGGGTTGCAGGGAGTAATCCAACCAGGGGATGATGTCGATGATGATGTTCAGGATGTTAATGGCGACGACGGTGACGTCGGCAGTGGTGCAGATCGCGCTTCTACAACCTCAGGGCTTTGTTCGATATACGATTTAGAAGTCGGAGCCACCGAAAGGGCAACCTGTAATTTCTAGGCTGGCCGATCGATACCGGGTGGCCTTACAATAAATATTAGTCGACAAAAACTCAGCAGGCAGTCAGAGTTTCATTCCGTAGCGAAGCGGCGCATTACGTCCGACACCGATGGTCCTGCGCGCCAGGGGGTAGCCACCCCTGATACACTACATTCACACACACGCCCATAAGCACGCAGGCACCTACGAGAAACAACCCCCGCGGCACGGGGTTGCTCGCTTAAAAACGTGATTACAATATCTATCCCCGATCTAATAACCAATAGGAAATATAAATGCGCGGCGCCCCGAGGGCCACGAGAATTGGGATTTCGTCTCGAGGGTCCTTGTGCATCTGTCAAAGCGTGCGACCTCCATTTCACTAAGAGTGACTCCACCCTCGCCAACCCCTCACCAACCCCGCCGTCGACTAGCACTCGCAATTCTATATAAACTTAAGGGTAGTTTTACTTTGATCGAATTTAGCGGCTTGCTCGGTTTCATGGCTTGGTGACCAAAGCGCTCGACCCTGAACATTCAACATATCTCCCTATCAAGACTACAGAAAGAGACAAAATTTTGTATAATTTTCTAAAATATAAAAAAAGAAACAAAAACAAACTAACAAAAAAGTCCAAAGAAAACGAAGAGAAAAAGTCGCACGTCACATCGTATTGGCTGATCTCTGCTTAATGGAGAGTTCGTGACGCAATTCCGATTGGCCCGGTATCGTCGACGAACGTCGCCGGGATGAACGTATAAATATTAATATAATAGCACTGATTGCGCTAGATTGTACAAATAGGGGAGCAACGTGCGCCACGGCGCCGGGAATAACAGAGTGCAACATTGTCAGGATCAGAGTAACCGAGAGTGCGATACTCCGCGAGTAATGGAGTGACAGTGGGAGAGAGAGAGAGAGAGAGCGAGTAAGTGTACGTGCGTGTATAGTAGGCGGCGTGCGCGTTCCACTAGACGCATTAAATATACAGGCTGATTTGTCGCCCGCGGATTGTCACCTCTGATAGCTTTCATTTTGTTGTATCGGCTGCGCCATCCACTCGGCGTTTCGTTCGACGTCACGTTTGCCGTTTTGGCAAATACACTTCCGTCCATCAGTCAGAACGTACGTGCATACACGCGTGCATATCAACCCATACGCATATCCCATATTCGCCAGAATTGTCACCCCGCCGTGGTTTATTGACTTTTCAGCTGACTTTTATTAATCATATTTTCTACAAAATTATCTCGAATCGATCAGTCCGCGGGAATAATGTGGTCACGTGACGGGTAGGTCTTTTTCTTTTCTTTTCTATATTCTTAATTACCTATACAGATATCGGAATCGCGTGATCGATCGATCGACCTGTTTCCGTAACGATGACGGATGTTTTCTCAACAAAATCCACGATTTACGATCCTTCACCTACGACATGATTGCATTTGTTGAACCGACCTGGAATTCCGCCATTGTTTCCTTGTAGAAACAATTCGCAAACCACATTTACATACGTAGAGCCTGCCTTCAGCCTCTTCGCCCTACCGGTGGTCGCTGGTCTCTCCTACACAGTGTGAACGTAGCCTTACGCACTCGACGGGACCACGTAGCAATGCTGTTTCCATTGCTATTGCTCTTCTCGTTGCTCTCTTGTCAATTGCAGTGCTAAGAGGGAGCGCGAATGCAGGAGGCGGATGCGAGTAACGCTAAGGCGATAAATAGTTTATTGTTTCGACATTGTATGCCGCAGATACACAGGAATGCCAACTTAATTATTTTATCGTGGTGTGCGTTGCCGTCAAGATTACATTTATTTCTCATTAACCCTTTACGGTTCACATTGAGCTACGAGAAATTTATGTATATCTATAAGTATGTCTTTTTTTTTTTTGTATGAATAATAAATATTTCCTAAGGAAAAAGAAAAGAGAGACAGAGAGAGAAATAATAATAACACAACACCCTTGACACAACCACCCAACCACCCCGTGATAGTCCTAAGCGAAAGCACCATCAGAGTTACGATAACGTCAAGGCTCGTTACATATTTACACGTGGCGTATTTGTTTTTAATATATTTCAAATTGAAAACTGAAGGGAAATATAAGGGTGAGCGAAACCCCAGGGTTGCGAGTCTTTTTCTACACCCTCAGTTATTTTTCCATGATATAAAAAAAAGTATCGAGAAAAATATCGTCTTATTACCACCCTCGTTTACGAGCACTCTTTCCGATCTCGATGGCAATTCGATACTCTACCCTGTGTCGAGTAAGTATAGAAAAGGTGAAAGAAAAAAAAAAAAAAAATGAAAGAAAAAAAAAAGGCTTAAACATCGAAACCCCCGTCGCTGCAATAGAAAACTTGCTTTGGTATAATTTTGAAAAAAAAAAAAAAAAAAAAAAAAAATTTCCCCAGCGACCAATCAATCTCCCTATGATCGATTATCGGTGCACCCTCCGGTTTCCACGTGTGGCATCAACTTTTGCGGCTCCAGAATACTCGGCTTGAAGAAGAAGCGCGAGCCGACGTAAGGACGTAACGGTGAGGGGTGAAG
Organism: Syrista parreyssii; assembly: GCA_030142615.1. Taxonomy (NCBI): domain Eukaryota; kingdom Metazoa; phylum Arthropoda; class Insecta; order Hymenoptera; family Cephidae; genus Syrista; species Syrista parreyssii. The sequence goes on from JARQTG010000150.1 coordinate 105,406, forward strand.
GGCGGGACGATCCGAAGGAGGCACAGGGGGTTAAATATTTGATGGGTGACGTAGAAAAATTCGTAGTTGGCTGCGAAACGGCCGGACGTAGGGTGAGAGGGGGGATGAAGGAGAGGAGAGTCAGGGTTTCCAAAGGGGGGAGGAGGAACGAAGGGGCAGTTTCTAGGTTCTAAGGGGGTGTGCTGTACGGAGGGGGATACCAATCGATTGAGCCAACATTAACGCAGAGAACAAAAAACAGTAATTTACTTAGTAAAACATAAAGCCGCGGTGGCTAGCGAAGGAAGGCAAACACATTAGATATTTAAGGGGTATAATAACCTATAGTATATGTAATAGGACTGGCGCCCTTTCCACTGGCGGGATGAATTATGTACGGCGTCGTACGATATTGGTAGACCTAGGCGACTGTTTTCGCCCACGGAATAGTTCACTGGCTGAACAACTATTATCCGATAATTATTGCTACCTTCAGTTCGATATGTAATCGCCATTGTTAGTAAGGTTTTATTAAAATATATGAAAACTAACTTTGAAAACTAGCCCTTGGATACATTGGATAATAGGGGTGCGTGGCGAGACTATATATTATTGGTATACCAAGAGGGTGGCTGTTGGCATAAAATTCGAGACCCTGAAGTAAAATGTATGGACGGGGTTTGTTTCGGCTGCGGACTGCAAGAAGGTTCGTCATTTACGATATTAATGCAAGGGGGTTGGTACTTCTTGGCCCAGGGTGAAGCGCGGGCGTTAAAATGTTTTCGCAAAAACGCAAACGTTAAACCGAAGCTGGCGAAAGTTCGGAATTTACTGCCGGACATATTGGCTGTGAGAGCACACGAAATTAAGGCTAGTAAAACACTCGGCTGACACGCGCCCCCAGCCCCAACCTACATCCCATGCAAACGGAATATTCGATACGAGTAAGCTGGAAGATATTTAGGGCTCGTGCCAAACGCTAATATGCTTCCAGGATTGGGAGAGAAGAGGGAAAAATAAAAGAAATGCAAATTGGTGATAAACTAGTATGAAAAGTGTGACTGGACGTTTTTACGCTTTAACCAAAATTCAAGCTGTACTTTATTTGAGAGAAAAGTAAAACTTTGCAGTCATTAGAGACGCGGGGGCCCGTTTGCTGGTTATTTGTTTTGAAAAACATTTGTTAAAAACGACGGAGCTTCATTGACGGTAGACTTTGAAACAGTGAAGGTGGCGCACTCTGTTGTTGCTTTCGAAAAGTTCGACAGTCGGTAAGGAAAATCATAGCGGCGTGAAAAAAAAGCTTTGGATACAGAAGCGCGTAACAATATTCGAACCGACTGAAAGATTCTGCTGGATTTTTGTATCTTATCGAGTATCGTGCATCGTAATCTTTATCATACGACGCTTATGTCCCCACGGGACACTGTAAAATTATTCAGGCGCGTATTACCAACGCCGCACGAATAAAGGGTGTACATAAAATATATAAACGAGAAAAAAAAACAGGGTTAAAAGGATGAGAAATGAACGGGTTGACTTACCAAACGACGAACGAAAAATAAGGCAAAGTGCAAGGATTTTCTGTAACAAAAATACGTGGGAGTTACCGTGGAGGCGGAATGTGACATGAGGTAAATATTGCATTTCGAAATAATTCCTCGTGAAATCAAGTTACACTCATACACACACACACGCACGCACGCACGCACAGACGCAGATCATACGTAAATCCCGATCGATCGTGCTACGTGCCAACATAACCACACTGAAAAATGTATACAGTTCTTTCTTCGATTTCGATTGATTATTCGCGCCATTAATTTACACGGATCGACGTCAAATGATCGCTGGCACATCTTATCGAAAATTTCAATCGCTGTTTTCACCTATTACATCTATATATGTTGCACGATGGATTCACAGAAGGCACAACCACTTGTGGACGTGCGCGGGCAAGCACGTTTTCCGAAGCACGAGTGACAGGGTAGCGCCAGGTACGAGTACCTGGCAAATGTTTGGAGCAGAGGACGCAGCCTTTGGAGTCGAGGTAACACGAGACGCCGGGCGTCGGGAGAATGTTCTTAGGAAAATTGAGTGGCAACCCGGCGCCATGAAATTAAGAAAGTGAAAAGGGTGCCCTGAGCGTGAGGCTTTTCACGAAAATTCTTTTGAAGCCTCTCTGGTGTCAACGCCATGTCAAATTTGTCTGTGCGCGGGGGCGGTAAATAAAGAGAAACCGGGGATCTTACCGAATGGGAGTCTACGAGGGAGTGCCGGGAACACGAAGGGCTACTTCGTCACGTAATTCACAGGAAAACAGCACGGAAATCACCGTATTTTTCAAGACCTTTCGGCGAGATGTTTGGCGCAGACAACTGCATGTATACATTGGTGACGGTGCTGCCACGTTGCCAGCGCGGACTGTCTGGAATTACCGGCTACTAAACTCAGCCCGCGTCTTTTTGAATCTTAAGATACCCAAGGGTCGTCAGCTTTCCATTGATATTTGTTAAAAACCAATAATTATTTACACTCTCCGACGTTGATCATAGACTTTACTACATCATTGATATCCCCACGAAATTTTCTGGACAAACAAATGCTGCGTGTAAAGTTCACTATCGAAAGTAACTTTGATAATATTGAAGTAATTCAAAAGCCTTCCGCTTGTATCCAGCAAATACTGTGGTTGATAACTGTCAACTTTTTCGTATTAGCCAGTATCTCCAATTTTCAGGTCAACCATAGGCGTTATGCTTATTGCGCCAGTTCTTACCAATCGAAATATAATAGGGAGACAGTCGTACGGCCCTGGCTGCCCACTTAAACGACGTAGGGATAGAAACTCGTTGGCTTTGTCGTCTGAACGTCGCAGGACGGTGAGGGGAGTGAAGGAATCAAGTGCCTTTCAAGATGGCGTCAGGACGGTACGCGCGGCGTCGCGTCTAGAGTGGACAATGCTAGTGAATTCGAACGTCAAAATCAGTTCCAGGTAAATCGTGATATTCGCAGACTCATCTCTGATATTGTGCACTCCTGATTAAGTCGTCATCTCGTATGGTTTCTCACCAGCAGCAAATGTTCTCGTAGATTGCTTGTACATCCTTCAGGCTGAACGACGTCACCCAACCCCGTGTCGAGTGGCGCTTGCTTACGTAACTAAATTATTTTCGCGATCATATTGATAAGTCTTGCCGGTACGAAGGTGCAAGATCACGCGAAAATCTATTTTACGTGGTTATTTCTGGCTGGGTGGCTGCAGCAGCCACGCTAAAAATATATGCGTTACGCCGTGCAGTGACCCGAATTTTGACGTACACACTGAGTGCTTACTTTATTCGCGATATAACATGCTGAGTTTAATTATTTACAGGATTAATATTCCCGACTGAATAGTCTGTTACTTCCATCGACTCTTCCATTCGCGCAAAACCTACATATACGACGAAGTATGACAGCAGCCGTCGTCATGGAAAACGTAAATTGGGATCCTGGTAAGAATATTTGAATCCTCTCGTATTACCCTTTACTTGGACACTAATTCTTTATACATTTAATTGTAATTAGTGCTTCATACTTATTTTTAGTCTTTGATTGTATGTCTATCGACAAAAATAAGTTAATTTATTGATCTGTATGTATCTGCTGTTCCAATCTCTTACTCCTGACATAGTTCTGAGATTCCATGTGAACCTTGACATTTTGTTTTAAAATAAAATAGTATCTTTCCATATCTTTGCAGCACTCTCTAAGCTACTCAATTCCCTGGAGGAGAATAAGACAGAAATCCCAAGTTGCACCGATGAAGAATTTGGCTTCCTAAGTGACTTGTTGCAGTCGAAAGAACTGAATGCACTAGTAAATGTTCACAATAAAATTCTTACGAATGTCAAGGATGACAAATTCTTCCCAGTTCTCTCAAATGCAATGGATATTGACGTTGAGGTTTTGGACTTATTATCTACAAAAACACATTTATCCGAGGAGTGCAAGGAACTATTTTACCTGTTGCAGAAACCACACATACAAGTAAGCTCCGTTAAGTACTTATTCTTCAATCATATGAATAACTTCCTAACGTAATGTGAGAAACTTTTTTTTTTCATACTTCAGGGACTGCTATGTGCACACGATGCAGTTGCTCAAAAAGATTATTACCCAAGATTACCAGAAATTCCCTTGGAGGTTGACGAGGACGAGGAGACCGTGAAAATCGTACAACTCGTAAAATCCAACGAGCCCCTGGTACGTCAGCGCGTTCAATCCTCCCGGGCTTTGCGAGGGTGTTACGTTTTGCCATATAATAGCAAAGTATATCGAGTCCCCGAAATTAACGTTTGAAATTAGACTGTGTGGATTGTACTTGATAGGACGGTCCGTAATTTTTGTATATTTTTTTTCTCCATTGCCCGTTCGTGGAGTTGCATGAATTTTTATATAATATTTTTTTTTATATATTTTTTTTCAAGTGGCCCCTTTTATACATATTACTCCCATCGACGGTGTAGACACGTTGACAGTAGAAAGAAAGGAAAAGAATGTGCCGTGATTAAATCGGGGCCTCGAGTTACAGAGATGCGTTCCCTTCGAAAAACTAAAATTCTTCTCAAAAAGAAGTAATAATTTATCAAATAGAAAACAAAAAAGATATCTCGATCGGAACGTAACAAAACACGTTTTAAGTAATCACATATTTTTTCATCGGCAAACTTGCTTTGAAGTGCGGTGCTGGCGTTGAACCTATCGTGGTAAGTTTTCCACAGCTAGTAGATGTACCCGACCTGTCCACACTGAATTCCTTATTATCACTAAATTCGCGAGCAACACAACACTACGTATATGCCCTGTTATTTTGGTTTTACCAATTAAGTTATTAATTTATTTGTATACATCCAAGCACGTTCGATTCTGCGCAACAAATAACCACCGCGATTGCTGCAATACGCGTGAATGAGTGTGCGTGGGTGTGTGCAAGTCGAATAATGTACATAAGGCTGTGAGCATCGTTCCTCTGTTCGTTGATTTATTTATCTCTCCATTAATTTACTTACTCCCAATGTCTGCATGATCTCCTGTGTCGTGTTTCTTGTTTTTGTTGTAAATAAACTGTATACTACGACCAATGATTCAAGACTGAGTTATTGTCCCGCATGACTCTTATATCGTTTCCGTCTTATAAACTCCCACACGCAATAATTTGCGTTCTAATTCTAAGCTCCTCCTTTTCTTAAAGAGTTGACTCGAAACTTCGCCACAGTGCCAATAAGAACGAAGTGTTAGCAGTAAAGAAGTCCAGAAACAGGTTAATCCATCTGGCCTTGTACTCCATCCTTCAATTAGTCAAGATGGCGTCGAAGAATTTCGATTCAGCTCTTTGAAAGGACTTTAGGCATATAAGTACAGATGCGCAATACGTATACGTTAAATGTAATATACAATTGGCGCAACTGCTCCTTTTACGAGTCTGGGAAATTTTCGTCGGAACATCTGTCATTAAAAATATTCTACCTTTCTTCGTGACTTTGTGTCGAGAAGTCCGCGCTATTATTGACACGCACGCGATCAATTACTTTGTAACCAATTGCAATTTTGCTAAAAAGAGTCAAGCGGTAGCGATACAAAGAGTTGCCGCCCTTAGTGAATCAGATGAAATAGGATTGGAGGGTGATGAGGGGAAAACTTGTGGTTACCAAACAGCTAATATGTTTAATCTTTTTACACGCTCACGAAAATTTCTCAGAGTTTCGTATCCGACGTTATTCTGGTTCTACGTTTGGTATCTGCGTTAACTTGCAGCCTCACAAGGGAGCCTTTTTCTTTTGAATATATTTTTGAAGAAAAAGCGGATGCTTCCTAGTCGCACGATTCAACGATATGAAAATGTTAGTTTACACCTTGACAATAGGGGGCGACCATAAAGACTTGCGAAGTTACTGGGAAGATCGTGATTGCACGTATCATGCACGGTGGTGCCGCAGACAGATCCGGTCTCATCCACGTGGGCGACGAAGTCTGCGAGGTCAACGGGATCAGCGTCGAGGGCAAGACGCCTAATTGCGTACTGAAGATTCTGGTAAAAAAAATGCTAATATTACCCCAGTACTAAAGCGAACTACTGACTAGACTGAATGTAATCCTTGACCTTAGTATATCGCATGCATCAATTATCATGGAACTCATTAATTCGTAAATTGCCCCCAAAATATGAGTACTTAGGCATATTTGAAAAGCATTAAGTAACGAGTAATATTTTCTAGCAAAACTCAGAAGGCACCATCACCTTCAAAATCGTACCTGCGGATAGCAAGGGTGGCATCAGGGAAAGCAAGGTAGCTTCTCCAATTGACCTGGATAGAATTCTTGGCAGGGTTGGTACGTATCGAGGGTAGTAATTTGTATCGATGAACGCAGGTGCGCGTAAGGGCGCATTTCTCATACACGGCTGCGGACGATCCTTACATACCGTGCAAGGAAGCTGGTCTGGATTTCGTCGAGCGCGACGTACTCCACATCGTCAGTCAGGATGATGCCTATTGGTAAGCAATAAAAAATGGCTGAATATCTGATGATTAATTGACAATCTAAGGGAATTATAATAAAGTATAACTTACCCAACAGGTGGCAAGCAAGACGAGAAGGCGATCGAAACATGAGAGCTGGTCTGATTCCAAGTCGGGCTCTTCAAGAACGTCGAATCATCCTCGAGAGACAACAGAAGGAGAAGATTGACGATGACAACATAAGTAAGTGGTACACTCTGCTGAGTTGCTGACTTGCCGACTTACTGATACAGGAGAGAAATGTGAAAGCAGTGACAGAGGGGGACTGGTTGCACAAAAAAATATCTATTGTTTTCCTGTGTCTGGACATCATCGCGGGACGTACCGCTTCCCTCATGATTAAATGAACCCGTCGTGAACTCTCTTGAACGTCCTTGAACTGTTATTAATAGAAGAGGAGTCGCGCAGGCGCCTTGCGACTTGTCACACTGAACACTTTCCCTTTTGATTTCGCTTTCGAAATTCGCAGGACGATGTTCCTTAACTTGACGCGCTAGCTAGCTTTAGAAAGATATTAGTGGCTGAGCTTGCGAGCACGAATTTACATGGATGGTGAATGATGCTGGATGATAATTTGATGATCCGATACGGATATCGATTGTTTTATTATTAACTGGGAGATTAAGGTATGTTCTCTGTCGTTCTGCCATTTTGCACTTTGCTAACTTCGTTTCAAATAATTCAACCTAGTCGCTCCAACCTTGCACTAACCTCTTTGATGAAGCTGGCCAGGTCGATTGCGGCTGCTATTTCTCGTCTACACGGTATCCGTCAAGTTCAGTGTGTTCTTTAATTGTGGGAAAAATGGCAGTAATCCGTCGACGTAGCGAATGAGGAAGGGGCGATTCGCTGGCTGTCTAACTGCTGTCTAACTAATCTAACGCAAAATCGACCTAACCGTCGGTTAGGCTTGTGTTCTGTTCCAGTGCCTTTGCCCGCATTGTGCCCCCGTCCCAGTACCTCTTCTTTGCACGCCTCGCCCACAAAGTGCAACTTACAAGGAATTAAAACTAAAAAAATCATGTATGACGCAGCAGAGAACGACGACTTTGACCGCGAAGAAATTCCGACCTACGAGGAGGTCGCCAAGCTCTACCCAAGACCTGGTCTCTACCGACCGGTGGTTCTCATTGGACCACCGGGTGTTGGCAGGAACGAGCTCAAGAGGAGACTCATGGCTACTGATCCTGACAAATACAGAACACCTGTACCCTGTGAGTCTACTGTCATCCTGTACTTGGGTACTTCGAATACAGATGACATCCGAGTCATTGCTTGTTTTGTATTGATAGACACCTCGAGACCACCGAGACCTGGCGAGGTCAACGGCAAGGAGTACCACTTTGTCACCCGGGAAAAAATGGACGAGGACATCGAATCCGGTAAATTCATCGAGTATGGCGAATACAAGGGTAACCTCTACGGGACGAGTGCAGAGAGTGTGAGCTCACTGGTGAACGCTGGTTACGTTTGCCTTCTGAATCCACACTATCAAGCGCTGAAGATGCTCAGAACGCCGCAGCTCAAGCCGTATGTCATTTATGTGAAACCACCAAGATTCGAGATTCTCAAGGAGACGAGGAACGAGGCCCGCGCCAGGTCGACTTTCGACGAGACCAACTCTCGTGGATTTACGGTAAGAATCAGAATAGTCTGCTCATGTGTGGTCCATTCAAACTTCTAATGCTCCACCCCATCCTCGAACAGGACGAAGAATTCCAGGAGATCCTCCACAGCGCAGCCAGGATAGAATTCCTGTATTCGCATCTTTTCGACGACGTCATCATCAACGCTGATCTCTCAATGGCGTTCGAGCAGCTGGTCGGTGCGATTCACCGAGTTGAGACCGAGCCTCTCTGGGTACCAGCATCCTGGGTTCAATGAATCTGATCTCTTTCTCTGTCAGAGGTCATCCGAGGATTCGATTCGTGATTCTGGTTCTGGTCCACGTTGACGCAATCGCATCTCTTCCTGCGCACACATTATACAACGTGCACACCTGCATCCTGGACTCCATCGAATTCTCAAAAGGGTTAACGTACGTGTGAGGGTAGTCAAAATTGAAAATTGATAAGAAGAATATTTAAAAGAAGGCAAGAAGAGCCGCCGTGTCTCGCGAAGCATACAAAAGTTGCCTTCAATTTGGATCTTCGCTTCAGGAAGGATACGTGGCGCCTCGCAAACTATAAACTAAAAAAACTTTTACTATCCTTCTTTGAATTTTGATCACAATTCAAGGGTCGTTTGAGCGGCAGTAATTCTTCGTCGTTGCAAGATTCGACGAACCTCAGTTAATAGTTTATGAATTCTTGGCTGAGAAGGATAACCATGAGAGGAACTAGAAAAATTGTTTCGGGCTAGAAAAATATGCATATACACAAACAAACAAACAAACACACACACACACACGCACACGCACATAAGGGAGGTATTTTACACTCATTGTCAGAATTTCTCCTCAAGAATTCCATTCGTGTTCGGAATTGGAGAATCTCGATGCTCGCTCGCTTGGAGAACTTTTCACGTGTCTCCGCGCCTTTCTATTTTACTTTCACATTTTTATTAGAATATTTCGCGTTTTATCAATATTACAAAGATAACGTTTAGAACCCTCACTGCCAAACTTTTTCCGTCGTTGCGCGTCGTCACGCGTCCCCTGCGCGTACGACTTCTCGTTTTCGGGCATACATTGCTCGCCATTTTCGCGACTGAGGCCATTATCGATACGCACCATCTACTGCACTCGAGTGCATAAGAAACAAAAAAAAAAGGCCGAAGAGAAAGAAAGGGAAGAAGCGATCTAAAAAGTATATATAAGAAACACGGGTTCAATGAAAAGAGAGAGCGGGGATAAAATTAAATCTTGTACTATATAAGACGCTGCGTTATGACGATTATTATTATTACTATTACTATTATTATCATTATCATTATTACCGATTGCTATTACAAATGACGATTAATCCCAATTGTTGTTGATTGTTGCCAAATAAATAATAACGGATAGACGAGAAGATTGTCGTTCTCGCATTGTATTTTCCACTCGGCGAACATTGTAATACGCTATTTTCCATATTGCGAAATAGAGTGAGGGAGAGTGAGAGCGAAAGATAATTAAGGGAGAAAGAGATGAATACACGTTATCGAGTGAATAATTCATTGAATAGTTCATCTTCGATGTACCACTCTATATGTTATTGAAATATAGTATTACACTTTGAAATGTTGGTTAGTTTCTACTAACAGAATGCATGTCCCATCTCTTAGCAGCGATCAGCCGTGTATTTGATTAGCCGTGAAAGGTGTGCGACGCGAGCGGATCGATGAAGAACGGAAAGAGAAGAAGAATTATAGGTGGATATATTTCACTGGTATCAAGATGGCGATGATCGCGCTCCATCATCATGGATCACACAAAAATAGACGACCTAGGCACAGTTGGCGTCCGTTTGCGGACAAAGTCCCCTGACCCGCTTTTTCAAAAGTCTTGGATGTCTTTTCGAGCGACGCCACGCGAGCATCCGGCACTGCGTATAAGACGGATGTGCGAGTCCCGATACTTTTCCCAAGGAGAAGGTTGTGCACGTGGAAACCGATCGAGAAACCGGGAACCAATTACGAGATTCTTCGTTGAGGTTGGAACGCGGAAAAGAGGCTACGAGGAGCAAATAACAATCGCGAAGCTTGCCAACTTCCGGTCATAATTGAATTTCGATTGGACGACCCAGCGAAATTCAATTTTAGACGCGATCCCTCCTAGCCTCGTCCTACGGTCGCACTTTGTGAATCAGTATCGCGCAGACTTCCTGCACTTGTGGATTCGTGAGTTTCCGCGTCTGACCCACGTGCAGAAAACATTAGCAGCCGTCGGTAGAAACTGGCGTTGATGGATCATTGAGGAAGCGACGTGGTAGTAGAATCGTTACGAATTTCTGAAATTAATAGAATCTTGAAAATTCGCCTGGGACTAAGAGCTGCAGCCGTTTGAGACTGAAGACTCAATGTATACAGGGTGATACACTTTATATAAGAAGTTTTCGGATTGACGCTATGGCATGTGCGATGGCTCTGATGAGGGAGCGTCCCGGCGCGCGGCGTCGTTTTTTAGTCGAATGCGCGACGTCTTGATCGGCGCTTCTGCTTTTCCGTGCTGTGAGCTGTAAAAGCGTATCAATCGGCTGCCGAGCACATCTACGGAAATAGAACGTGCGTGAATCCACATGTCGACGTAGAAGTTGCGTCTTAGAAGAAGGATAAAGATTCGTTGATCGTCGCCGAGAAGTGTGCGGACCAAGTGGTTCGAGTAATCCTGCGTAAAGAGGAGAAGCACAGAAGAGAAAAGAAGCAAGAAAAATCCGTGAGGTTTCCGTCCATCAAGTGTTTGATGAAAAGTCGACTTTAGAGACGTTTTTCGCAGTTTCCTTTTATACCGTCGTAACCGACAGTGGTGCAGGAATATTTACGTTCTCAAGATACACGAGTCACGCTGCTGCCAGGTGCAGCTCGCATGGTAATGACTTGGAAGAAAAAGAGTAAATTAAAAAGTCACCACGCCAACGTGGACATTTTGAGAATCATGCTAAGGGTCAAAAGTGCGTGATGTCAGCGGCTCCAAAATTAACCGGCAGAGGGTATAATAACGTGTTGATACTTCGCCAACGTATTTTCGGATGCGATTTACATCGGCGTAACGCATCGTCGTTCAAGTGAGTTCATTTTACGGCTGTCGACTGCAACCTTACAAATTTTTGGCTTTCGTGGAATCTTGTGGTTATTTATTTTTTTGTTTCATAAAACAGCTAATATTACGTTATACGAGTGTTGGCTAATATCAAGACTTTGAAGAGACGCACTCGACCCGCCTTGACTGGTAACGACAACACAGGACCTTCGGCTTGAGAGGCTCGGGAGAGACTTGCGTGTTTCCATTGCTGACTATCGGCTTGATTTCTCGCCCGTTGTACCCGGAATAAATTAATTTCCTATTCAAGGTCAACTGGCGTCGAGGGTTCCTACCCTTGGACGTTAATACCAACTTCGCCCGACCTTACCTCCATGAAAAATAATCGTCAATCGCTCACATGCATATTCCGATATCGCACAGCCACAATGACGTCGCCTTAGCCACTTGGCAGAAAATTATATTTTTAGAAACACAGACATTTTTTTTATACCATCCACCACTATTAGTCGACATCCCCTTCATCCCTACCATAACCATCCCTTGCTCTTTTCTTAATGTCGATACCTCTTCGTACTTGGCACCGCAATGGAAATACGTCAGTATTCTTTTACCTGCGTCATGTATACGTCGATATATTTATATATCGCCGATGCAACTGCGTGCAAGTGCATAACACATGCACCTGCAAGTCCAAACAATCAGCTAACACGTGTTAGGTTCGTCCTGTGATTTCTCACGTGTCTTCCCCCTCCCACCTTCTGACTTTTTTTTTATTTCGATCAGACCAACCAAATTAGATCGGACCTTACGGACTGGTCGAAGTGACTCGATTTAAGTTTATAATGTTTTATCAATAATTTCAAGTAAAAATGTGTCAACACACACTCGCTCGTGTGTGCCACATATGCCTTGCTCTCCTTTTGGAAGGAATTCCAATTTTCCAGCACAAAAGGTATCGCGGCTCAACACCTGGCTTGGATTTGCGCCTGCGTGTCTGCCCCGTATTACAACAACCCTTGGATACTTTGAGCCTTCCGGGGGTGCAATTCAAACTTTGGCCCAGTAGACAATCAACCCCTTGCCGAACGATTTAACCCCTTACGAGCTAAACTACCTTAACACGTTACAGTAGCTGACTAACTTAACGAGCGACCTTTGAGATTTCCGACTATCCGCAGTGTGACGTCAAATTAATCCCCGTATGAATTATTCGTGAATTATTGTCAGAAATTACGATCCCGATATTCATTACTGCTGGTACCCGTAAAAGTCGTGTGGAAACTTTTATTCGTTCTTTGCAGAGTTTTATATATATATATATATATATATTTTTTTTAATACTTTTTTATCCCGTCTTATTTTATCCGTGACTTAATGGAATTGGCAAACGACACGATTAAAGTAGCCGTAACTACATTTGTCCCTGTCACTGATTAAAACTTTAAACCTTCGTTCTATCCTATGAAAAGTCTACATGCTTACATGTATCTCTAAGCAGCGTGACTTCACGTAACTAACGTCCCTATTAATCTGTCCAACAGTCGCGTAATAACGTAATTAATTTTCGACAAATTAATATCATTAAAATTATGGTGATCAATCGAAGAATCGGCGACCCCGCGATACTGGCGACACCGAAGTACAAAGTGAAGCTGAAAAAGGTACGAAGTCTGATACTTATTTGTTAAAAATAAAAGCACCAAATGTTCACCTTGACATTCTTTACAAATGCACATCGAGCGAACACGAAATTTAGTGTCTCAAATTATTTGACGCGATGTATATAATACGACATCCTGTCAAGAAGTCAACGTGCTGTCATTGAAATTCTAAATGGAAATTATATACGAGCTATTAACGTTGACAACCCAATCAACCTACTTTACATCATCCTTATTCTACGCACTCGCATCGAAAGATCTTTTGGAATTTCTCCGTCTTATTTCACCAAAGAAATATAATGTTTTTTCTGCTAGATAAAAAATATATGCCTCACTAACCGACATTTACGATCGCACCGCGTGACTTAGCGAAGCCTCAGTTTATTCCCGGCGTCATAGCCATTTTACCTCTAAGATTTCATCAACTATACTCGGCTCACGTCGAATGAATGGTTTACTAGGAATTTCGAGATTGCCGTAAATATCCTTTGTGATATATATATATATTTCCTGGAAAAATTCATTTCCAAGCATTACGATAATACGTAAAATAAATTTACAAAATTTTCAAGGGATGATTAGAGACCTGTGCCAATTTCATATACGTGTCTGTTTCACGTGTATATATTTCCATAATACATCCCCCCCAATGGGAATTCCAAATCCCCTACGGAATTCATTACTGTTACCGGTCATGCGTGTATATTTTTAAATATTATCCATCACGCCAATCCTGCGCCAGGGTGCCGACCTTGGCACGGAAGGCGTCTCTTGTTGTTCGACTCTGGTGATGGGGTTGCGTGCACGAATACACCCTATGTCACTGTTATCAGCCCTTATCTTTCTCACTTGTTTCCCTACACTCGCCGTCTCCTTCTCCCGCTACGTTCAAGACCCCACCTTGTTATTAGATAGGATAATGCAGAATCGAGTGGTGCTTGTTGTCGCGCACCTGTTACGTTACGTGAACCAGTAATAAGTAAAGTAACGCTTGGTTATCGTAACCATAGGTATGAATAATACAATAAATTTGAGGTTATAAAACGTCAAGTATTCTAGGTTAGGATTCGTAGCCTATGGATTTGTAGATTCGTCAATCCGTATATATCATCATACTCCTTGTTCGACTTACTTGCCTTAGGTGTATGTACCTTTAATCTCAAACGTGTCGAAGTCAATGTCAGAAAGCACGCACGCTCGAAAACTAATCAGCCAGAACTTCCGGCTCGAGTCTCGGCAACCTCTCAACGTCGTGTAACGTAGCCGTCAGCCGATCCTGTCAGAATTGACTCTTCCGACTCAACTGCCGCTGTTGCTATAGTCTATTGGGCTACTAGGAGGTTATGTCTTTCGTGCACGATTAATACGGGTTTTTCAAGACTCTTTGGGTAATACTCACTGTTTTACCGACGCTTTGAAAACACCAAGCGTCTCGGAGTCTCGTGGATTATCAAAACAATGAGTTATGTTTGGGACGTGAGATTTTGTTCTTTATTTTTTTTATTTTATGCACCCGCACGATCAGAGTCCTTGCTTTCTTCAAGAAGCATCTACAATAAGGTAGGTGTGTTATTTTTAACGCGTTCAGCAATCGTAAACACGAGAGATGAATCGACGGTCGAAATATCTTGGATTGTCAAACACTCATTGATTAGAGTGTCTCTCAGTCTACTTGAAATTTCGAAGATTTATGGAATAGTCGATCTCTCATTCGTTTAAACCAACTGACAGTCGTTAGGTTTTCGCGAAAGCATCTTCTCGTACAATGTAGTGCTATCTTTAATCCTCTTTTGATGTTCTTCGCTACCGCTGGAGAAGTATACAAAAGGCGAACATGAAAGAGGCTTTTAAGCACGGTTTATACGAGACTTACCGAAATACGTAAATTCCAAAAAAAACCAAGACTTTGGCTTATCGTGTTATTTTACGTTATCCTCTAGAAAGTGACGTCTTCTCCGTCGATATATCAGATTTCTTAAGGTCAGCTATTCTTCAATGCGCTCCTTTTGTTATCTCCTTACGAATCATATTAACTCCTTACGTGTCTTTCTTGATAAATGCATGCGAATCAAGCACGTGTGCTTTGATATCGATACAAAAATAACTTAACATCCGTTCTACATGCACGAACTGCATATAAATTCCTAATAAACCTAATAGACCTAACCGTAAATCGTTGTTCTGGTTAATTTCAAAAGAATCAAGTCTCACTTATCAATGTGCTATTCCGTATCGAGTTGAGAAAAGAAATTCGTGAAAAATATCTCGTAACAACATCTACGCGTAAAGTCGAACTGAATTTGTTAAAGCCAATCTTTTTGCGATCATCGATTTTTAACGTAACGCCGTCCAGTCGCTTTGAAAATTCGAAAAGTGATCGAGTCTCTTGAGCTGCCAATTTTTCACAAGTTTTCGGCTAGACTCAAAACATTGGCCGCTGGCCAAAAAGCTTTCGGTGACAAGAACACAGCAACGCTCGAGTCCCACGCTGTTCATACATAAAATACAAAAATAACCACGTGTCAATAAGGAGGCAAGAACGGGAAATCGTATCTACGTTCTACGTAGCACGTCTAGTAGCTAGTAAGTTAATGGCAAATGGCTAATGGCTACTGGCATTCCGGGATGTTGTCTAAAATTCAAGGACGTACCTAGGAAGTATACAAGTTGATGCAATATAATTGCATGACGTCACACAACGGCAACGGACTACAAACACAATAATAATTGACAAATAAAAGAACCAGAGATATTCTAATGACTCAAAATACAACTACATACAAAATAATCTCAATTCTAGCCTCTGATGGAGACCAGTCAGAGTTTCTCACCGATTTCAAATGGACGCAGGGTGAAACTTGGGAGCGTCGCTACCGTCGGCGTCCACAGGAACGGCACCGCCTCGACTATCCCCACCGCTCCGCCAACGACTCACCAAGTAAGCTTCTCTCTTTTCGTCTCCTGACGTATACTTACGCGTACTCTAAGCTTCTCCACACTTGGAACCCACGTAGGACAACACCTTGGCTTTTGCCTAGTCGCCATCATTCGCGCTCTGCCACATGGCTCTTTCAATAGTCACACGTATACCGGCTGTTGACGCACACAGGCGCAATGGCGCACTCGCTCGGGAGCCGAGCGAGTCGAGCGAGACGAGTGAGACGAGCGAATCGTGCGAGGGCTTAACTGACGTATAAATAGCGCGTTAAAAGAGAGTCTACAGTGGCGAAGATCGAGACCAGGAAGGGATCTCTTCCTCTCTTCCACTGTTCCACCACGCTGCGGAAAGTGACTTCTCGCTTTGTCACACTGACTCTCGCCAGCGAACCGTCATTCCGTCTACGATCATCGACCGGTAGACAATTGGTCGTTATCGCTTCGAATGACCTTCTTTCTTTCTCGCTTTTCTCTTCTCGTTCTGCGAAAATAGACGCGTGGTTTACAGTGTCAATCAAGGTATTATTTGATGAACGGTTAGAGACAGAATTCATACAGAGTTCTATTAAAATTGGTGAGTGACGAGTAACTGCTAATAATTCATTTATAGTATGAGAATATTTTTTCATATTCATAAAGATTTATTACACTTCCGGGTTTTTAACGTTTTTCTTCAGGCGCGTATTGTTCGCGAGTGACTATCGAGCATGTTAATCGAGGTATCATTTACTCACCCGGCAATCTTATCAGTTATTTAAATGTGAAGGCGAGTCGTAATTCTTCGTGGCACAGACCGAGGAGTCTGCGGGATTCGTCAGATCTAGTCTTTGTCGCTTGCAGCCTGACTAAAACAATTTTTCAATGGTGTCTTGGTTTTTTTATTTATTTATTTTTTTTTTTTTTTTTTGGAGTCTTGAAGGAATAAAATGTTGTAGAAGGTAAGGAGAATACTTGAGGAACACGCTGATTGGCAGGACAGGTCAAGTTGTCAGAGAGCCCTAAGGTCTTCCTCGAGTTCTCCGTATGTCGTCAGCAACTACAGCATAGTCGCTTCTCGCGGTGAGCTAGCTCGAAATAGCTTCGCAGTGTGCGAGACGCCGGCGCCGACTTCGACGGTCAAGAAAAAAGCTCCGTTCGCCAACGGGAGGACGTACAAGGAGGAAGGCTCGAGGAACAGTCTTCATCTTCTGCCTAAGGAAACGAAAAAGTCGCAGAATTCAATTTCGAGTCATCAAGCGTCGCGACAGCTGACGGACGTCGAGAAGGACGCCTCCAGGTCGACGAAGAACCCGAAGACCGATCGACCCGTCATTCCTATTGGGAAATCAGCATCTGTCCCATCTAACCTCAAGGAAGGTGAGTCCTCGATGACCCATGCGTATCCTCTTTGAAGGTTGATGTGCTGGTTGAATCTTCATGTCTTCCTAGGTGCAATTTAGTTTTCATCAGACCGTGAATAAAGGTTAGGGATAATCGCGACGTGTCATCGAACCTGATGAATCTTCATTTAGGAGATTTTTTTTTTTTGTACAATTCATTATGAAACGCTTGTCTGTTTGTTTTGAATCTCTTGGCTGAAAGAGAACAAAGGGGTACAAAGTCCTTTGTAAATGTCTGTATTCTCTGAGAAATAGTAAAATGTCCTAATGGTAAATTTAGAATGTTAGGAGTGGGCACGTACTGAAATTTCATGAAGTCACCAACTGAATCCACAAGGCTGACTCACGTTCGCAGGTCTTCAATCGAGAGAAAAACCATTGCGCAAAGTGAACGAGGACGGAATCCTGAGGAGATCATCGGCCTTTCTAGCGAGTCTCACGCACTACACGATCAAGCAGAATCCTGAGAGCAAGGCGAGGATCAACGGGTACCTGGACAAGGAGAGACTCAGGAAATCTGTACTCTCGAACAGCGCGGTCGACGATTATCTCATCTTTGAGAGATCCCCGAGCTTCCAGACTCTTCCAACCAGCTGGAAGAAACCTTCGAATTTTGGGGTAAAAAAATCTGTTTCCTTCAGCTCGGACACGAGTTTCGAGGAAAAACGATCGCCCTACAGGAAAACGGCAGTTCACGAGGCCAAAGTGTACCGGAAGGGCGTTCTGCAAGGTGATTAAAATTAATCTAAAAAAATATTTAACCTCGTATTGTGTCAGTCGTATTACAAAAGATGATTTGAATATTCGATAGATCGCGCCACCTGTGGCGAAGGATCCAGAGCAGTGCCATCTACGTGGGATTCGTCTTCCGGGGGTCCTAAGGCCCTTCTGAGGGCTGCCCGGGAGGCTGACGAAGGGATCTTCAAGGCCATAATCTCCAGATCTGAAGTATTAGGATTCGGCAACATGGATATAAACGCAGTGGACAACAGCGGCAGAGTAAGTCACTCGAACAAGAAAAAATTGAATTTTGCTGAAACACGAAAAGCCCACAAACTCATTGGCATCGATGCTCCCATCCATTTAATTAAAAGCAAAGATAACGAAGTTCCCAAAAACTGCTTCAGTTTGAGTAGGGTTCGTAGATTGACCTAAGGTAAACACAGGGCAATTTGGGTGAGTGCTCCTGTCTTACTAATTGTCAATTAATTCAATGTACAAGCAAAAGGTGAAATTCTCATAGCGTAAACTCTGTTTCTGAGAAGATGCTCTCAGCCCTGCGTTATGTCAGATAACCATAATTGGGTTTTCCAAGAAAGCGTGGATCCCCCAAAGGGCGCTCGATAACGTCGTTGATAATAACAAGTTGATCTTGGGCGAGGTCCGCGATGTCGACTTGGAAAAACACCAAATTGGTCAGGACGTATCATGCAGAAGCCAGACTCTAAGTGAATTCACCAATAGCGGCCGTACGCCATCGTGTAACTTATAGATGAATCGTATAAACAAATCAGATGAAAAGTTTGTCCACGTGTCGGGTTTATCAACATATGAGACATATGACACAGGTATGCATGGCCCCGAAGATCCTTATAAGCATTCAAAACAGAGGGGCCCACGGCGTGCTGAATGATTGGCAATAATTGGCATGAGGTTGCAAAATAATCATTAGTAGTCATTAGCACCAGGTAGCTGCTTTTGGGACGAATACTAATACCCGTCTCGCCATAATGATCATTCGTCGAGATACGTAAATTTCATGACATGTAAAGACACTTGGACATCGATCAGGAACATGTGCGAATTCGTTTATGATCAATTAATAGGATGGCGCGTGATATTTTTCAACCTTACGTAGATGAACACCGATCCTGGGTTCTCGTTGGATACAAAATTATTCCCTTGTGCGAATATAAAATGAATTTTTTTTTTTGCACTCTTGGCCAATTTTGCGAACCTCCATGACGCCGAGGGGGTGTTCGAAAATAGCGAGGTTGTTAAAATTTATTGGTTTAGGGTGGAAGCATTGCTTATTTTGAAAATCATAAGACTAATTTACTGTACCGTCCTGGAGGAGGAGGACGGAAGGCTTGGCTGAAAATACCGAAGCTCGCAGAACCAACTGATTCACGTGTTCGACATATTTCGTAATTTCGGTCTGGTATTGGTTTACGAGTAATTGTGCAAGTACAACGCAGTAACGACGCGACGGGGTCGAAATGTTTATGGTGAATTTGACGACCGACACCAGGAAGAATTATTGGCTTACCGCATCGATTCTCTAAAGTAGCATTAAGGAAATTCTCAATTGCGCGATACTCAAGTCTTTGATTATTTCCTACCTCGCGTCACGACGCAATCCCGCGGTCGTCCAATCCCACGTGAATTTCTCCGACAAGTAAAATTTGCATGGAATCTCTGCAATGCAAATAGAATTGTAGCCAAGCTTCGCTGATCTACCGATACGTCGAACAATTAAGGTCGATTCACACAGAACAGCACGTTCGCTAGATTGGCTAGAATTCATTGAAATCAAATAATTTTTCCCATATGACGTCACACCTATCAGCATCCCCTTACACATTGGATACGTCTAGAATGAATAATTTTCAAAGGATATTTTGGGTCAGGGACTGATATTCATTAACAACATGGCGGCAACAGTGAACACGTCCCAAGGCTTATCCAGGTCACATGTAAACCTCGCTTCGAACAATAGTCACTGACCTCAGTCAAGATCCTTGACGTTCTCTAATCGATAGATCACAAGATCAGCTTGCGATTTCTCGTAGTTTCCAGAGAAGATTAACGAGCTGCTTTGGTACAATTCGTGAGATCCTTATACACGTGGAATCCGTTTACAACGAAGGCGACGACTAGATGCTATTGAGTAGACCGAGATTAAGTATGAAATAAGCACAGCCTAGTCCGAATATAGAATCGACCTCGAATAAGAGGATGAAAAATTATGCGCTCTGATGACTCCTGACGTAACAACGTAAAATGGGTGTGATCGAAGTCGATGTATTTTTTCTCTGATCCTGTTTTTATCACTAACCTCTCCTATACCCCTGGGCTCGTTGTCGTCCAATTCGCAACTGACGTAAGTCGAGTAATAACATTTGCGCGATCGTGTCAACATGCGTACGCGCCATATCACTTAATGGATTGTCGCTTAATTGATTGAATGGAAGTCATTGTGTTAGATGCTGATCTATACTCGTGACGATCCTTGCCAACAGCATCATAAGAGCCCCTGTTGTTATTATATGCTAGTCCAAGGTAAATTAACCCGGAAGGACTTTTCCCATTCGGAGTCTGAATTATTTTTGAAATTTTGCCAATTTACCACCCACGTCACATTTCCAAACCGAGTTAATGTAAACCTCTCCTAATTTTACATATGGCGGATACATAGAGGGCTTTTCAACTGAAATGCTGCTGGACGTAGAAGCATTGCCAAGTGATACTGAACTAAATGATTGGATGACAGCTGTCAAGTTTAATACTAATATATTTATACTGAATTGCCCTGTACGTATGTACGTGCTTAAATGCGAGTAGCGACTGTTTGAGGAAACAGTTTGTATACGATAGTGCTTATTTGTTACAGACTGCCATCAGCTACATGGCCGGAAATGGCGCCATCGCTATGCTTGAAGCTGCCTTGTCGTTTCCAGGACTCGATCCGAATATTCCTGATAACGAGGGAAACACGCCTCTGCATTTTGCTGCGCAAGCTGGTGAGTATCTTGGGGATACATTGCTTATAGCTGTAATATAGAGATAATGAATTTTGAGATAAATTTGCAACGTTGATCTAAATTCGCACATGCATCGTCAATGATGCATAGGACACGTGCTTGCACCGGCGTTCGCGTGAATGCAGTAGTAAACAGATCACAGGGACAGAAAAATATCTACGTTGCTCGTAATATATTGGAAGCTCACTGTCAGATCATTGCCAAATTTCAATATGGCCTCTGAGACGAATCATTATTAGTCTTGCGTCAACAGATACGGAAATAGCCGAAGGAAGCAATCGTGTTTCTCGGGTAGTACGTCATGACTTCGACTTGCATCGTAAATAAATAGATTCTAGTTCATTCGGTCGGAGACTTAAGAACAGTCGCTTAAATAGAATGTTACGGATAAAAATTATTTTTTTCTTGAAAATGCAAAATTATTTTTTCTAAATTTTACAGGACAAATCGAATGTCTTAATGTCCTTCTACAAAGGTGTCCTGGGATCGAAGTGGATGCGAGAAATATCTTAGGCTTCACGCCGTTGATGAAGGCTGCTTTACAGGGCAGAACGAAGTGCGCCAAGATTCTGTTATTCGCCGGTGAGCGTCAGAATGTGAGAATTACATGGAATTTTAACCGGAAGTCAGAGTGAGTAGTGTTTTTGCAATCAGGTGCAAATCCAACGCTTCGAGATCATGGCAGGGGTCTGAGGGCTGAGCAGTGGGCGAGATTTTGCGGACGTTACGTTTGCGCCGAAGTCATCGAAAGGTTCGCCAGGCACAGATTGTTGGAAAGGACGACTTCCTGTAGATGGGGTAGCGAACCGGAACTAGCTGCTAAGGTACTCCAGGGAAAGGTGTGTACTACCATCTTGACTGTTTAAAAGCAAAAAGAAAATACTATGAGTATTGGTTGGATATCGTCGTTAGAATTTTTTATTTTATCATCAAAGGTAACCCCGATGCCGATGAACGTACCGCCACCGTCTACAGGATTGAGGTCAAAGATCAGAAGAGTCTTCCGCACAACTTCCGGTCCCGATCGGAGCTTTTCTTTGGTATCTCAATTGACCAGCGCTGCTCTATGTGCCAGCAGTCCTGCCCTGCCAAAACCAGGAGATGTTCCCCCAGTCGTTAAGAGTTTACTTCGTCCACTTAGTGTGCCACAACTGAGGTAAGACAAAAATCTCAAAATAGGTAAAAGATGATGAGATAGGAAAGATTTCTGGAATAGATAATTTGGGCTTTGAATAATTGCAGGGTCACTCTGGTAGCTCCACCGGAAATAATAGAAAGAGCTACCGACAAGTACGGAACTAATTTCACAGAGAAGATAGCATCGGAGAAGATGGATTCAAATATAGTGAAACCACCGCGTACCAAGAAGAAGAACAAGTAATGCAAGACACGCGTGTATAATAGATTCTAGCTCTCCTAAAATCGTGAAGTCATTATTTATTCAGTAAAATTAAGATCCATTGAGCGCAATTGGAAAAACTAACAGGAAACTCACGTAGAACGTTTGATAAAAGACAAAAATAGATAATATTAAACAGGGTATAAAATCGTTAGAAACGACAAACACGACCCTATCAAGTGACAAACGAAAACACTTGCTTTGCTCTTCAATGTAGAGTGCTGATAAGTTTAAGTGTTCTACATGTAACATATATCGATACCACCATCGAGGTTGTCCGGAAAATTCAAATATTTTCCAAAGCGAAGAGATTATTTTTGCATTTTCTTGGAAATTGTTGAAAGCCAAACGGTTATCTGTACCTTGTAAATTCGCGCCTAATCATCTCTGGCTATTACACTCTGGAAATATTCTCCCTCGTCTGACCAGAGTCTAACGTCGTTATACGTCGTGCATCATACACAGTTCAGAATATCGTGACTACACGTGACGCCTTCGTCAGATTGTTATGGTGGCCAGAAGCGCGCAGGTACACTTGAACGTTTAGAAATAACAAATTCTATTTTAGGTTTTACTCTTTCGCGGGTTTTCGTGGGTGGGAAGTTATGATAGATCACAAGAAAAGGGGGGAAACGTAAGAACGTGTTGGAGTCAATATCAATAAAAGTATTCGATAGGGGATGCGTTATAAATAATAAAAATTCGCTTATAACGATAGCTATACATAATATACATAATATATACCAGAACGTTTTATATGGATAACTATTGTAAATGATTATTTAAATAAATTGTTTCTGAAATTTAATGAAAGCCATGGAACGCATATTGCATTCATTGTCGTCATCTAATTGTGTCCAGTTTGATTTTTAATTTATTCGATACTATACTTGTACTCGAAAGAAAATTCAAAATAAAAAGAAAACAGATCTTCCTCATTCTGTCAACCTGCTCTACGATTTCGTTGCTGTCTGCGATTTTTTGCGCTAGACAATATTTCATAAGCTTGTTGAATCTCCATGAATTTTTCTTGAGCCGCTCTGCGTTCTTCTTCGGATCCTTTGACCTTGTCAGGATGATGTTCCCGAGAGAGGCTCCTCCACTTGGAAGTGACCTCACTCTGTGAAGCTGTTTGCGAGAGGCCTAAGACCTAATTTAAAAAAAATGCAAATATTCAATTTTTATCAAAGTATCTAGTTAACAAATAATATTCGAAAAAAAAAAATGTTACCTTGTAGGCATTTATCTCTCCTCTAGGATCAGTGAGGTCCACTAGCTGAGTCCAGGTTGCCCAGAATCCCTGGTGCTTAGCTTGTCGCCATGTTTCTTCCATACTTGTCTAATTGAATAATCATTTATAATTCCTTATTGTCATATATATATACTATATATTAAGGTCTCAAAAACACTGACCTTAAGGTCCAGCCAAATTGGTGATGTCAAAAAGTGTCTAATTGCATCAGAAATCTTAATCTCTTCTCCCTCGCTATCCGTAATGCTCGCATTGAAATAGAAGTAGCTGCCCCAAAGTGAAGTGTACAGTAAACAAGCAATACCAAGGATTCCTAATCTCTTAAGTGCACTGCGTTTCTTACGCGGCTTCAGCCGCCACTGCTTGCTGAAGGTGTCGAAGCCAAGAGAAGCAGCCAGAACCATAAGAGCCATCCAGGTATTGTCGTCGCCAAGGTAGGTTAAGGTTGGATAACATAAGTACGCCAATCCCAAGGGAACCCATATTGTTCCTTGTTCACGTCCGATGTTCCCCACGATCCAAACTCCTGATTAACAGATGAATTTCATGAGAAGGTAACAAAGTGGTTGCAAGTATTGAACTCAACATTTTTTTTCAAAATTCACCACGTTACTGATCAGAGGTATAGTAACTATTTGAAAGACGTTAGTTGAGTAGTGTAATAAAATGGATTCTTCAAATTGCAAAATAATTCATTCTTATCTAAAAAAAACCCTATGTATTATCTATGCATTTTCGTCGAGCTGTTTGACCTCTGTGTTATCAGTATATGTCACAAGGCGACACACTGCAACGTGGACGTGAGACTCTGACTGTCATTGATAGAATATAATATATAATAGAATACATCGATGTTGACCTATTCTATTGACGACAATGACAGAATTGCTGACCTAGGGCTACGCCGGCTGGAATGAAGATCATCAAGGGCCTGAAATTGATCCCATTGATCTCCTCGTCTGGAATGGCCAAGTAGATCAGTTGACCCCAAAGGTATGACACAACTACGGCGCCAATAAATCGTACCGTTGAATATGGTGGCTGAAAAGAAAAATAAATGCCCATGGAATTTGACGTGTATCGTATTTCTAATGAGTTTGCAAATTTATATACTGCATCGCTATTGACTCAGATGGCGGGAAGCTAAGTTATTTTCAATTGTAATGACAATGCAAACAAGCTGAGCAATTAATAAAAGACTAATTAATGAAACTATAAAAGAGCTGCATAGTCTAGAATAACAAAACTTCTCGTTGGATGAAGAAAATTAAATCCAAAATATTATCCGCACATTTAGTTCATAGCCTTGTACACATTGTTTGACCAATAAATATTTTAGTAAATGATCGTTAAAAGCACCTTTTGATTTATCCTGACTTGATTCTTGAACCATTCCATGTATTGGACTTCTTCGTTAGCATCCGCTACGTATGTAGGGATCTTAAAGAGATCACGCAACCATCCGATTCCAAAGTATCCACCAAGGGTACAGTACCAGACGAAAGCTTGATCGTCCCTGCCAAGGTAGAAATGATGTGCGCCGAAGATACCACCAAACAGCCAAAGCACGTACGCACGAAATTTCGTCTTCTTTCCCATATTTTGTTTGCTCGCTTTAGTTCCATTTGCTTCGATCATTTTCTTCATTTATCGTTCGAACGACACGTCACTTCGATATACAATTACCTTGTATTTAATTATCAAGGGCACAACACACTGAGTTACGATTTACTTTCTTTAAATAACCATCCCTACTTTTATTATCCCCGGCATCAATAAAGAAAAGTAGTATCATAAATTTAACGGAACTGTCACTTCTAAGGAATTCAAGATTCTTACTGTTTCCGCGTGCAAAGTACTGTATTAAAAAGAAGTCTCAAGGCAGAATATAAAACGGTACACGTCAAACTGTCCTATTAATTATGAGAGATTATTTTACAATGCCATACTAAATCCACAAAGAAAATATTCACTCAAGAACGTAATACGTGTAATAGTGGGAAGTTATTTTATATATAAATTTAGTAAATCAGCGTGGTCGAGTCGTGCGAAATTCAGTCATGTCGAACCGGCTAGTCGAAGGCCTCCTTGGCAAGACAATTGCAATGAATAATGACACGTAGGTGCGCGCAAGAGGAACGGCTGACTGACGACGAACATTTCGAAGAGCGTAAGAACGGCCAACACGCTTCCTTCCTTGAAACAGGTCCCCCTGTCGGTGGTTCAATGCTCGCCGAGAACTAACGGTACCTCAGGGCCGTAGGAAGCCGAGCCCATCCCCCGTCTGTATCTTATTCCAAGAGACCCATGATATCGACGTACGAAACTTTGTATTATTACAGAGAGACCGTCTGTTACGTGGTGCACGTTTATGGAAGCCAGAAGAAAGAACGACAAAATATGTGCTATCGCGTCATCTTATACTTAGCATAAACACAAGTACAGTATTATGGTATAGAGGCCGTAATAAATTATTTCTGCAATTGGAACGAGACTTTGAATGCTTTTAGAATTTTTGAAAGAGATTTTATTTACTCCTGTACGTAATAATCGAATAACTGTATGAACTTATTTTGTTTGGTTTTAATTCTACCGAGGATTTAATATGTAAAAAGAAATAATTTTGTTACTAATCGATTTTTAAGTGAAAATAATTAATTATTGTTGCAGCAGGTGATACAAATTTTAAGAGAATCAAATTGCGAAGGTCAACTGTGATGGACAACGTTGTCATAAATGTGCACTAGTTTTAAATTCCGTGTCGCGCAAGCGCAATGACTGCTACTGCCACAATGGCGGCATATGAGCACGTGTCGTCTGCTCGTGTCGACTGTCAGCCGCTCTTGAGCAGTTTATTGAACTTTCTATTCAATTACCGTCACATCCAATTCGCCATAAGAGTGTTTCCGAAGAACATGTCACGAAATGGAGTCAACTGGCGGGGCTCGGTTAAGACATAGGGAGTGGAGACGCCTTGCGAAAAAAGAACGTCGTAGACGTCTCCGGCGAGAAGCCGCTCGTGAGAGAGACGCCGACGCCGAGCGTCTGAGGGCAGCACTGGAGAGAAGCGAGGAATATTTAAATTGGTTGGCCGAGCAACAGAAACAAGACGAAACTAGAAAGAAACAGGAGGAAAAGGAACACGAGGAACAGGAGAAACGCTGGTTGGAAACTGAAGTAAGTAATTTGGAAGCCGTCAGTATTTTATTTTTATCGACACATAATGGCAATGTCGATACTCGAGATTCACTTGTTATCGATACTCTGCACGCCTTGAGAATTCACATATATTCGAAAACGATGCTGTCATGTGGATGCTAAGACCTACAAATTATTTTCTTGTAAATTTCTTAGGGTTGTGAATTAATTAGATTTTAGTAAAATGTATATAAAATTGAAGTGGTGTGACTGATTTTGCATTTCTTTTGATTTTAGGCAACGGCACAGAAAGAATGGCGAATTCTTCAAGAGCGAAAAGCAAAAGCACGACAAGAGCAGCTCGAGCAAGAAGCAAAAATTCGCAAGGAGTACGAGGCAAAGCAAGAAGCAATAAGACTGAAGAAGGAACAAGAGAAACGTCTCCAAGAAGAAGAAATCAAGAGACACGAGGAACTTCAGAAAGAAATAGACGATTACATCGACAATGGTACGAAAACGCCAGAAGCTCTGCGAGCCATAACGGACAGTCAACCTGGCAAGGAACTTTGTCCATTTTTCACAAAAACTGGTGCCTGTCGTTACGGTGACACTTGTTCTCGTAATCATCGTCGAGTTTGTCTCAGCAAAGTCATCCTGATTCCTGGATTTTATTCTCATTTCTCCCTAGAGAAAAATTCAGCCGAATACGACACTGACGTCGTCTTGGAGTTTGAGAGTTCAGAGACGCGACAGCACTTTCGAGAATTCTACAAGGACGTTGTACCTGAATTGGAAAGTTTTGGCAGAATTAAAACCCTCAAGTATTGTTGTAACACGGAGATTCATCTTCGTGGAAATTTGTATGTCGAATATTACACTGAACGTGAAGCAGCGCGCGCAGTTAGGAAGCTTAAGGGTCGTTGGTACGCAGGAAGGCAGTTGAATTGTGAATTCGCCAACTTGAAATCCTGGAGGAACGCTGTGTGTGGAATGGTCAAGTGCCCTAAAGGTCGTGCTTGTAACTTCCTGCATACTTTTAGAAATCCCCATGACGAATACGACATAAAAAGTCCACCCAGATGGGCCAAAAGGGTTGAAAGTCAGGATCCCACAACGAGAAGAAACGAACACAGGAGTAACAGGTCCAAGTGGGAGGAATCTGCACGTGGAAGTAACGAAGAAGATCGTGATTGGAGATGGTCGGAATCACCGGAAGTGGAAGTTGAATATCGTCGCAAAAACGGAAGGCATCGTCGTCAAGAGGATACCGACAGTAGGCATAATTCTAGGCGCGATAAAAGACAGGAGGAGACTGAAAGATCTGGTAGAAATTCGAGAAATTTTGAAACACACGATAAACGCTCTCCCAGCAGAAGATCTTCGCGTAGACGTAATAATCGATCAAAAAGGAAACATTCTGAAGATAGTGACAATAACGTGGAAGAGTCTAGTCATACGGAAAGTCAAGGAAAGCATTCTAAAGTTAGAAGAAGGTCAAGGGATCATAGGTCAAGAGGGCAAAAAGGATCCAGAACGCAGGAAAAGACTAGAAATTTGGATGGCTCAAAATTCAAATCCAAAGATGTTATAAAAAGGTCCAATGACGAAGAAGATAATTCGCCACAGACGAAACTACTTATCATTAATAAGGAACCGGAAGGGTCAAAGGATTATAAAATGAGAAAACATTCAAAAAGAGTGAAACGCCCCAAATCGAAATGGGACGATGTAGAATCAAATGATTCATATTCAGAGAACGAATCAGATTATACAGACTCATCGACGAATGATCATAAGGAACACGGGAGTCCTGTGAGAGATCAGAGAAGATCCTCCACTCCATCGAATGACGGATGGGAGACATCTGATTCTGAAGCTAATAAACAGAAAAAGAAATAAATAATGTTCTATTTCTCATTGATTTTCAAGTCTAGAAAACGAGAGAGACTATTCGAATTTTTGTTACGTAGAAATAAACCAGATAGAGAATAAGATTGTATTTCCTATAATTTCAATAAATATTTTTGTAGCAAAGAATATACTGTCCTATCGCATTTGTCTATTGAGTACAAGATTGACTCATAAAATGTTGAATAGACCATTTTGAAAGATCATTAACTCTCCCATGCCTCTAATCTCGTCGTTCAAACATATCTAGCAATTTGTTTGACTTATCTCAGGCTAGAAGTAGTTTACAATGAGATCCTAAGATTTAATATCGTAATACTGACTCGATAGGCTATCAAAGTTATCAGTGGCCTTCGACTTCTGAAAGAGTCAAGAAGACTTCCCAATCAGTAGCAAAAATTATTTTCTGGAAATGCATTCGATTCTCTTTGTGTTTCTTATTTTGGGTGCTATTGGGTCTCCTGTCACAGGAGTTGGCTTCCGCGGCTTCCGGTTCAAGGGACTAGAGGAACCTGTTTCATCCGATTCTAAAGTAGCTGCCAGAGCCATATCCGTAGGATGGATAACCCAACCATTGGATCATTTTAATCATCGAGACAATCGGACCTGGTCTATGGTTAGTAACGGTAATAATAAAATCAGCTGTCTTTGTAATGTTTATTAATTAATTCTATGTATTATAGCGATATTATCAAAACGATAATTACTTTAATGGAACTGGTCCAATTTTAATCATGTTGGGTGGCGAATGGGAAATTTCTACTGGTTTTCTTCAGACTGGCGTCATGTTCGAAGTGGGTGTAACACATGGCGCCCTTATGTTTTACACAGAGCATCGTTATTACGGACCGAGTATACCCACAGAGTATGATTTTACGTTTTTCTCTAATACGCCTAATCGATAAAATTATTAATTCTCAAATGTATATTCCGTAGGGATACGAGTTCTGAAAATATGCAATATTTGAATCTGGAACAAGCGATCGCTGACGTAGCTTATTTTATCGAGGCAAAAAAACAAGAATTTGGAATCGAAAATAGTTCAGTAGTCGTTTTCGGTGGTTCCTACGCAGGAAATATGGCGGCCTGGGCAAGATTGAAATATCCTCACCTTATACAGGTTTGATGAATATTTTTTCTCAATCGATAGAAACTAAATAAATTCTCATAAAAAAAGAAAAAAAAACAATATAAATTCCAGGGTGCGGTAGCTAGCAGTGCTCCAGTTTATGCAAAAGCAGATTTTTTTGGTAAACCTTCATTGTAACAATATCATTGACCACGTAATTTTCGTTTGAAAAAATTCACCAAAAATTATGTAACTCGTACAAATTTCTTCTAGAATATTACGAGGTCGTTACGCATTCACTCTACGTATACAATCCACAATGTATCGTCGATATTCAAGAAGCCTTCGAATCCGTTGAAGAATTACTCGCAGTTGAAGATGGTCCCGAGAAATTGAAAACATATTTCAAGTGAGTCTCTTTTTCTTTTTGAAAAAAAAAAAAAAAATGAAAAAGCATACTTTGTAATAAAAAAATATTATCCCACAGTCTATGCTCTGCACCCAATGTCACTGACTTCGATGACGTAGCCTATTTCATGAATCTTCTAGCAGAAGTGAGTTTACGTTCAAAACGTACAACTTTACGTTTTATCTATACTGTTAATTGTTTTTATCATTAAATAGATATTTGCTGGTATTGTCCAATACAACGCAGCCTTCCAAGGGACAACATATATCGGTATATATTGTGACTTAATGACGTCCACTTATCTTGGATCTCCACTTCAGAGACTGGCGTCCTTAATATACAATGAAAATAATTGCTACGATGCGAGTTATAACAATATGATTACAACGTATAGAAACGAATCGTGGGAATCGGAAGCAGCAACGAGTATTAGTAAGATGGAGAAGAAAAAATGAACTTAAAATTCTAAAATAATTCATTCATCCAATTCTTTCAGTGAGACAGTGGTTTTATCAGACCTGCACCGAGTATGGATATTATCAGACTACGAATTCCAATAAATCTGTTTTTGGAACTTTATTCCCCTTAGATTTCTTTGTGCATCTTTGCAAGGATCTCTATGGCGAATTGTGAGTATTCGTACATCTAGTGCACAATACAGTTTGAATAAGAACTAAGTATCTAATTTTACAGCTACAACGAAGATCTTTTGAACTTTGGAATCAGAAGGACGAATCTTATGTACGGTGGATTTAAACCGGACGTGACCAATGTGGTTTTTACTAATGGAGATGTAGATCCTTGGCATGCGCTTTCTGTTCTTGAGGATCTGAATGATTTGTCACCCGCTATACTCATCAATGGTTGGTCTCGCGAAATTTTCAAAGGAAATCATATTTTTTATTTTCAAACTCTTAACCATGTAATTTCATGCTTGTTTAGGATCGTCACACTGCCGTGATCTTTACAGTGACGCTGCGACCGATTCTGAAGACATGCTCAATGCACGTGCAAGGGTCAGACAATTGGTTGGTACTTGGCTTAGCTCATGAAAAGATAAAAAAAGTCGCCTGACTTTATTCTATATATTTGATAAAAACCTCTGTATTGCCTACTGTCAATATACGTTACATAAAATGTCTATACGTTATAAATGTTTCCTAACATTCCTCTCCAATACAAAGTTTCGATGCTCATCAAGCGAGACTCATAAGTAAACTTAGAATTTAAGTAGAGCAAATTAAATCTAGTGAAATTGATACAATGGATTATGATAATATAATAATGAAAATAAATATGGACCTTGAATATCCATTTTTCATTAACAATTTTGTACAGATTCTCGACTCGAAGGAGTCTCATGATTTTTGCATAACTTTTGTCTCCCGGCTACCCTTCATAGTAGCTGAATTTTGGCAAAGTTGGGCATTCCGTCGTGGCTCTTAAATATCTAATTGCTCAATAAAGAATTCTTAAAATTAAGTTTACGTCATCGTGACTGTCCCATGGACCTGTATCAATCTACCTCCAGCTTCCTAAAGGATCCACTGATACCATGTATCGAATCACTGGACCCCAAAGACGAACAATTCAGTCCTTGCTTCAAAGCAGACACAGCGCCTTCCCGAGCCTTGTCCGAATACAGCTCAAGCTTCACCTTCATTCTATCATGACTCAATAATTTGGGTCTCAGTTCCATCAATTCCTTTTTCCAGAGTTCTAAAAAAGGATACAATCATACAAAATATATATTTTTAACAGATTCATATTTGATATTATTTCCTTACCTATCATCTCCTTCATAGGCATTGTACCACCATACTCTTTTGGAAGAAGACTCGTGTCCATCTTGTTGTTCACAGCATTTTCCAAACTGGTATAAATTTTTACTCGCTTCTTGATCTTCTCAGAGATTAGTGACATGCCAAAGTCCAATGCGAATTTAAGAGAAGGATGTGCATTGATAGCATGAACCTCCTTGTGCCTCATTGGGATGGTTCTCTGTAAACGGAAATCAAATTAATGAAATTTTAAATGTCACCGACTTCAGAAACGTCAACTCTGCATAGTTCAGTTCCTGCTTTTCTATAACCCAAAAAATACGAGTTATGCAACTACCGGAATTACAACAGTGTCACTACGAAGACTAGATAGAAGAACCTTTCCAAACCGGTTCCGCCCGTACATTTTGGACCATTACGTAAAAGAGCAACAAGTATCAAACGCGTTACGCACTCGTCTTTCGACAACCATTTATCCATACGAATATTTATAAAGACTCGTTATCGCTACCTCGCCGTTTTTCACTATGCGCACAGCTTCCTTGGGAGTGAAGAGAGTCAGGTGCGGAAAACTGACCCCAGCACCATCAGCAAAATGGACGAATCCACGAATTTGACTTTCCTCGTCTTCCATTAATGATTCATATGTTATAGCATGAATCTTGCACATGTCCGCATTCGTGTACTTGTACGGATCAAACACGCCTTGGGGAATAAATTGCAATAAAAAAATACAATATTAATTAATAATTGTGTTAATTTCAGTTATTAATCATTTATTTTAATATTGAATTTATATACCAGGTCTGGCAACGATCACTCGACGTCCCTTGATGTCTCTTCCAGGTACAGCAAAGAGATACCTAAAATAAATAGAAAAAAGTTAATACAAAATTACATAAATATCCTACAGCCAAACTGACCCACATCCTTTGTACTTGATCTTACCCCAAAGAAAGTAACTCGTCCATAGTAGGTTCGGTGATGTCGAGATGATTAAAGGCAGGATGGTAAACCTGACGAAGCAAAAGGTACCGTTCGATCGATTCTTGCGTCATTGGTACGTTGAATTTCTTACATCTCAGGAATCTCAAGAGAAATTGTCCATCTGTCAAAAGACGGAAATTGCCAGAGAGCAATTAAGAATTAACAAAAAAATTATTATATTTCAAATTCACTCTTATTTACCAAGACGACAGTTCTCGATACGCGGATTCATCTTGATCCAATTTCTTATCTGCTCGAGTGCCTGATCTCTGGTATTCTTATCCTCGCGCAGTTCTTCCTTAGCCATTTTTTGCGTTTCCTCGGAAAAAGGTGGCACGTAGTCATCCTCTTCCGTGACCCACTCGACGGCGACCATCTTCTTGGCGATGAGCAAGGAAATTAATAAAGACTAACAAACGCGCCTCTCACTGAAGAATCTGAAATCAAAATTTTATTTTGGATCAATAAAAAAAATTTTTTAATCAAAACCAACAAACTATTACCATTCGAACTAGATTGCATCGCAGTATACTTAGCATACGTGATTACTAACGTCTATCCGCATGTGGGTGCAAGACGTATGATATAACACGAGACATAACGAATACCGCATGACTACACTATACTGTCCTAAGAATGCTGTATCCGCCAGTCCAGGAACAAAATTTCATCCACGAGACGCATATGACTTGGTGTTTCGCAACAGCTTTCTCCGATTGCGCAACAGGCTACGGTTGTTCACCCATCTTTGTTCTTCTGACTCATATCAACCCACCCGACAAGGAAGTCCAATATTTTATCTAATTTAACGATTCCCTGACAACCCCTGGATTTCGTGGGACAAATAAATATCAACCCCAAAGAATTAAATCCCGCTATAGTCATTGGTACGAAATTAGTATGCATTAAGGATTACATAATAAAAAGTCGAAAAAGTAGCTTTAGAGACACCGCTAATGACTACTAATAATGTCTGACCCTGGGCATCCCTTTTCCTCTGAGGTCATCACACTGAAGCATTGTTATTTTTCCGTGTCGATTTACGACAGAAAAATTAATATGCAAGGAACGAAGAAAAGCGAGCCCTTCGCGCATGGCGGCTGCATAAAAGGAAGTAAAGGTTGCTGCCTGAGAGGTTAGACAATACTCGTTCCGTTTCGAGTGAGTTGACAAGGATTGATGTTTACGTGTACTAAGTGATCATTACGAATGAAGACGAAGGAGTGAATTGCGTATTCGGGATTGGATGGCGGATTGATCGTGTGAAATGAATCGAGTTGTGGGTTAATGGAAAACGTGCTCTCCTCTTCCGCGTAGAAAGTAATGGCTATCGGTATACTGTTATGTTGTGTTAGACGCGGTCATATTTTTATCACCGTGATATTTATGGTTAGCATAGTAATTTGTGGTTACGTCCGAAAAAAGTAGAACGCCATTGGTACATGATGTAAAGAGATGCCAGAAGGAAAGAACGAGTTGTGCAATTTACATAATCTTTCAATTTTTATGGTACTGCCAAGGCCAACTCGGACTACGTAAAAAGTCGGTTTACTTTGAAATTCAACAGGTGACTCGAGACGAGATCATTCATACGTATTGGTTGTGATCCTGATCGAATTGCCGATCGACCGTCAAGACCTTCGCTCGTCATTTTGGAAAGCACAAATATCAGTTGCACTCACCTGCTCTGTCGAGTGCAGCTGATGCGGTTCGTCTCGTAAAGAAAAACAATAATGATTTTTTAAGAAGGAGAAATTTTTCAAAATTTGACAAAAAAAAAATTTTTGCAAAAAATTATTTTTCAATTATATTCACCATGTATGTATTGTACGTTTAAATTAGATAAATCAAAAAAAAAAAATTTTTACATTAAATCTAGCACGGACCCTATCTGCCAATTTGAAATTTTATAAATATTTATGAAAATTTATATTTTATCCGTCCATAATACAAAGCAGGGTATGATGTTTAAATTATACATACAAATCAGCTGCTCCTATACGTCATACTTTACGAGCTCGATAAACAAAGCCAAAAAAAAACGTACCAGGTCTGTAGTCTCCAGACGAAGGACTTCGAAGCGACTGATCCGTTCGCCAAGTTCCGGACACTCTTTTATAATTTCCGCCAGCACCCTTCCTCCTTCCAACGTAGCGTAGATCAACACGAAGACGTCGTAATAGCTGCTGAAGTTGATGACAACGAAGAAGTGGATGATTTTGATGCGCGAGTATCTAGTAGTAACGTGCAACGTATACCGAGGCTAACGAAAGCGTGCGTGCTCGTAGGAACAGAGTGGAAGGCGAGTGAGCGAGTGTAAGCAGGAGGGTATCCTTTTATAGTGGTAGTTGGAGCATTGTGTAGCTGGTGTCAACAAAATGATGCAGGCAGTTGCGCGTTTCGTAACGATGCTCGTCACGAAGAATTGTTTCCGCAAGAAGAAAGTCATTGAGGAATCTAATAATTGACCTTCGATCATTTAATCAGAGCCGAAATCTTCTATTAAATAAAATGCAAGATCGATCTTTGTCACTCTTGATGCATTGATATGCATTGGACTTTATGTTAATTTAATGGACCTGGTTGACTGGACTGAAATTGACATTGTTATTGCTGACCAACTTGTTACGAGTCAAGGCGAATATTCAAAGGACAAGGATAATCTAGACGTCTGTCCAATTCAGCTCGTACTTTTGTATGCTCCTCAATTAGCTAGTTGAATCCTGATTGACGGATTTCATCCTCGTATTTCTTTTTATTCTCAGCACGAAGATGATAATAGTTATTGTCATGTATATATGTTGCGTGTAGAAAAAAAACATGGCTGTTAAGGTTTACAGGTAAGGTCAATTTATCGTCCTTGGAAATTTCTCCATGAAAATGTCTTAAGTATGATGTACGGTCTGAGCCGTGAGGCAAATGTGAGATCCAGGGGACTCTTTTGTGTCGACACTCATAGAGAGTTGGCCTCTCGAGAATAGTTTACTCGTGCACGAACTATAGCTGGCGAGTAATCCTAATCGGAACCAGACAGAAATCGATTACTCGATTATAGAGCCATTACGGTATACGTGGTGTACGACGAATGTTATGTAGTCACGTCACTATACCATCATTGGGTAATGACGTGTGGGTCGTCCGATTAATTTCTAATACACTCCGGTACGTAAAATGCATGTCTATCAGGTGCAAAAAAGTTACTATTGTCGTCACTGTTAAACTGTGCAACATCCGGATATCATTTAAAATTATAATTTTTATTACATTGACGATTGTAGCCCATATTTAATAATTAAACGTTGCATTCTTGTTAGACTAGTATCTTGTATCGAACTAGTATCTGAGATACTTATGTTCGCTATTACAGTGACAACCGCATCCAATATCTTATAAGAGTGAATACAATTCTTATTAAACTAGTATTAGATCGTATAATAATATACTGGGTGTGCCATCTGTTTTTCTCGATATCAAATATAAGTATACAGTGTCTAACTGTTATTGAATACGTCGCCCCATGCTCTACTCTTGATCCACCACGTGGATCATAAACTACGTACTGACAATTTCACCAGAATTCAGAGCAACGAGCAGCGCCACTAATTCCTCAAGATCCCGTTAAGTCACGAGATATGAAATTTCTAACGTTACTCATAAAACAATTCAACGGACATCCGGTTGACAGAAAGTGAATTTACTAAGTATGTAGATAAGAATCTTTGACGGAGCACAGCCAGTAATATTACTTGTGGAATAGTATTTAAAACAAGTATTCCAAGTACTAGTAACACCATTATCATATATAATGTAATAACATTACGATGCTACTCAAAAGAGTCGCGTCGGTGTTGAACCGTTTGAATTCCTGAAATTCAGAAAGTGAAAGGTTTCAGCAAGTCACTGTTTTTCTCTCAGGAGTCGTCATTACTTTCGTGGTCCTTGAAATTAAAACGTCTATCTGGAAGATCATTTAACAGGGTTACCAAGAGAAGGAAACGTGGAAGAAAGAAAAAAAGAAATGAACGCATACTCAAAAGGCATTATTGATGTTACTAAGTATCAAGTATCATCGAGTATATATTAGTATCGGTATTACCACAAGAGTACGTCAGCGCACGTAAAAAGTTCTGCCATCAAGACTTAAAAGAGTATAGTAAAAGTACTATAGTACAAAAATGGCTGGTCTGTGTAGCTGGTGTTATTTCAAACGTAACGCGTTACACGTTACATCATTCGAAGCTACGTAACAAGCAAATATTAAGAAATTTCTTCCTCGGGCATTTTCGATCTTTCAGAACGGGAAAAAGATGAAGCTTAGCTCTGTATTAATACTTTCTTAAACAACGTTGACAGTGCTGCTGGATATCTTGATATGTCTGTTAGGGTAACGAGTAATTTTGTTTTTATATAAAATTAAAATGTTCAGCATTTATGTTTGTCATATAATGAAACAAAAGATTTGGTGAAAGCCATCTACTGTTCGTGTTTTGCATAACGCATAATACTGCGTAACGTTGAATGATCATAGGTACCATTTTACGTTACGACGTTTGACACGCAATATCGCATCGCAGAGACCGGTAGTACTCATAATCAGGAAAGTGAAATGCAATTACACTGCTATAGGAACTTTAATGGTCTACGAGCACGTTGCGTACGGTTGGTAAAATTATTGAAGAAATTTCTATACTACTGCATCGTACAGAAACGTGAAATGGAAAGTATTAAAATATAATTTTATTTATAATTAAGTATTTTTATTGTCCAAATATGTCCGTCGCTTCTTGTTTGATTAAAACAATTTAGTAAGAATTGAGAAATCATAAATCACAAATACATCTATCTTGTATAAAATATAATGTCGACCCTGATTTCCTAAGGCTACTATACTTAATCACAATACAGTGTGTCCAACGTAACGAACGAAGCACGGAAATTTTAGTCGTTTTATTAATTTAACAGTTCATTTTAAATACGTCTTTTACAAAATTGAGCAATTCTCCTGAAGAGACTAGTTATAGGAGTGGCAGGTCTACCCTTAAAAATTAAAGAAATTTTAATGATACGAAGGACTTAAAAATTGTACAAAAATAGTTTGGTGGGACATTACGATGCGACTGGACAAACAAAAACAGAATGTGAAAATTTTGAATTTACATTTTAATTCCAACTTTTTAATTAATTTCTTCCTTGTTCATTAGTTGAACTTTGGCATAGGCTCCCTTGCATCCACTATTGGCTATTACCAACCCCTGTTTAATATATCCCACGTCGCTTTGTGTCAGACTTATGTTTCTCTCATTGGCAACCTGGTTGATACACTTTTCCAGGACATCTTCGTTCAAAGTTTCGAAACCAACAATTTTTGGCTGCAGATTTTCTTGATGAAAAGCGGCATCGACTTGCGTTATGCTCTTCTGCAAATCCAAAGTTCTCTTAAGTTCGTTATCAGTGTCCTGCATATTGATAAGAGCCAGTATGGTGACACATTGGTTTTTCGCGTGTTCTTTCACCAATGCTGAAAAAGTGGCCGCGTCGACAATATCCTCGGTGCCCAAGTTTTCCAGGATGATGAGGCTGCAGGAGCAGAAGTAGGTGGTACTTATTTCTTTAGGGCGATTTTGCAACGGTGCGAAATAGACGAAGATCTTGTCCTGGTTTGGAAATGTCTCCTTGATGACCTCGGCTGCATATGATTTTCCCACTCCTGTACTACCGACAAATGCTACGAGTTTGAACGTATCGGAATTCTTTTGAAAATAATCAATCAGCTCTTCAACAGCTCGCTCCTGACCATAAATTCGGCTTCGCAGAGCAACCGCAGCATTTTTAAAATCGAAATGATGTTTACAGAAATGATCGATTAATGCCTCCTGGCTCAGAAACACAGTGACGAGAGTGATGGCTATGGGCAGCAGCAGAAAAAATATGATCTGATAGCAGCTACACAGCATCTTTTTTTTATCTGTTTTTGATGATTTTTCGGGAATGAGGGAGCGAAGTCTCCCTTTTGTTATGCTGCATTTAGATTTTTTGGTTAAACACTCGTCTATAATGGCATTTGAATTTGCTTTGGGTTTCAGAAGTTGTGGTGGTTCTTGCTGTGTATCTACCAAAGAATTGTTAATGAGCAATCTTGAAGGTTCTATAATAGGTTTTGTATTTGACAGCTTGACGTTCTGTAGATTTTTGATTTCATGAAATTGCGTCAAGTTATTTTGATAGAATTTTTCTCCAGCAAATGAGTTCTGCAACTTCTTGCTATCAATTTCTTCTACTTCCATGAGTTCAGGTTGTTTCATTTGATTAGTCATATTTAATTCTGTAGCTTTATTTATGTTTTTGCCATGATCGGTAATCCAACCAATATTTTTGGCGTTAACAAACAGTGCAACAGTTGTTTCCCACGTTTTTCTATGCTCACTGGCACCAGATCTTAAAAACTCTGAGACTTTCACCTGCCTATCAGAAAAGACAATAAAGTTTATATAGCTTT
Source organism: Syrista parreyssii (assembly GCA_030142615.1). Taxonomy (NCBI): domain Eukaryota; kingdom Metazoa; phylum Arthropoda; class Insecta; order Hymenoptera; family Cephidae; genus Syrista; species Syrista parreyssii. Next base: position 144,812 of record JARQTG010000150.1, read on the forward strand.
TGTCAAACAAGATAAATTCATGCAAATAATCACCTAATGTTTGAATCTTTATCCAATATCTGCTCACAACTGTACTGTCTGACAAGTCCTTCGTTGCTTCCAGACTGATAACACTGTTCAACCAGAACCCTACGTGTGTTAGGTAATTCAGAAAAACTGATAGCTCTGGTCAGTTTACGGTCAGAGTCCGTATCTGGTAAAGAAAGGGCTGCAAATCGCTTTTCCATAACATCCAAAAGAATTTGAAAGGTCTCCTGCTGAGAAAATTTGTGTCAGACATAACCTTCAATTATAATCATTGGATCTTACTTCAGTCATCCTCGACTGGAAAACGGTGGCATGCATTGTAAAAATGGCTAGAAAAACAAACAATTACCTTACAGTCGATTAATTTGTATGCTTAGAAAAAGATAACACCAATCAAGAATATATCACTCTTATTGGAAACTCAATTCATTTGGAAACGCGCGCGCTCTTCCACAACCACGCATAAAATGCAAACACGTTGAATTAACGAAACTTTCGTACGAATAAACCAATGCCGAAAAAACAATAACCCTCGGAGTCAATAATTGTAAAAGCGATCACAGATATTATTCAGAATGACTTGAGAAAAGAAAAAGTCTTCATAAGAAAAATAAAGATGGAAAAGAAAAACCCTCAGTAATCTCGTAGAACTTCAAGTCGATCCATGAATTCAAAGTGATTTTCTGACATCGAAAACAAAGTCTCTAAGCAAGCCACGCGTGGCGCTCTATAGAATTTTTCTTATAAAGTATGCATGTACTTGATTTTGCAATAAATTATATTTTGTTTTTCTATTTTAGCATATATTTCCAGATTTTTATAGAAACCCACGTATCATTTGTTAAGGATTGCATTCTTTGCAAGCTGTCAAAAAAATGCATTGAACTTGTGGACCGACTATACTATGATTTAAAACCCGCAACATCCGATTGACGGAGTGATAGAAGATATGGTCGAACTGTAAATTGAATGTGCTTCTTTGACAGTCACAAGGAATCTAGCCCTTAGCAAATCATACGTGGTTTTCCATAAAATAACGCAAATGTATGCTAAAATAGAAAAATAAAATATATTTAGTGCAAGCCATGCATATGCACACTTTGTACCAAATGTATCTTGCTAGAGACTTCATTGTTTTTAACATCAATCTGTTAAATAACATGTTGAACTCGTGAACCGACTATAGAACCTAGAGAATGAACAAAGCATCACAAATAAAGACATGGAGCATAGTAAAATATTCAAGGCCATTTACTTGAAATACATATTAAGAATAAATAGCCCAATACGAAACCTCGTAACTTGGAGCTCACATCGTAAACCTTCGTCACGTATGCTCGCGTGTATTAGATAACAGAAGTCAAATTTTCAAGAGATTTTTGTTTGCGCTTGATATATGTATATATATTTTAGTACCAGGGGCGTAACATAGTGGCGCACAGTCCGGATCCGTGATTCCCTATTCGAGTGTTTCTGGTCGTTCCTGATCCAAATCCTCCATACCAGCGCTCAGTTTCTGCTCGCGTATCGATGAGCAAAGGCGAGGCTTTCAGCGTTGTGGGATTCTTTTTCTCACGTAATGTGACACTTGTCCGCTACGTTTATAAAGCTACAGCATACAATGCAGTGGAAACACTCTTCCGTGCTATTAGTCTGGACCTTACTGGCCCTAGGCTTCGTCACCGGCAGGATTCATAAGCTGGAAATACGGGTCAGCAACGTTGTAAAAAATATACATGTCCTTCCTCATAGTCCTTGTTGATTTTTATATTTTATTTTTGACGATTAATATTATTGTTCATGAACAATTATCTCATCCTGTCCTCCGTTCATTATTAGTGTCAACATTAACTCATTTTTGCAGTTTTTATTCTCTCTTGTTTTCCCTCATTTTGGGCCTTACATAGGAATGGCCGATCACATTAACGATCGATCTTTCACTGGTGGCTTCTTGTGTTTCAGAATGATGGCAGGCGATATATTGCCCTCAGCACTTTTGGATTCTACAAGGGTGGCATTCTCAATGTCAGCGTTATGAATTTCCATGCGGAGCCTTTTGATGAAAATGCTGTGGTAAGTTTTAAATCTAATGGATATGAGGTCATGACTGCACCTTTACACGTATGGACACCTGTTTACACCATACCATTTTCTCATTATTACTTACTAATTAAAGTTGCAATTAGGACACTGTGCTGAAGGGTTGATAAGACTTTGATTGATAGGAATATATCATACATTTTTTATTTACTTTGGAGAACCATTTGTAATCATAATTATGTTTTATTAATTGAAGTTTGACATTCATTCAGTTTATTTCTGCATATGTTTTGTAATAATGGTACTTCTGTAGCTTTTAGAATAAGTAGATCGTTCATTGCAGGTATTGCATTGCATTATAATTGGAAGATGTCTGAGAATGAAAATGGTTTTTAATTAAGTGTTTCATTTTCCAGTTTGGCTTCACTCTTGGTCGAACTCTTAGTGATGCAATGAATCCTTACTTAGACAGTCACCAAGAGAGGTGTCTGCTGCAAGGTGCTGCAAATCCAAGGAATGAACAAGAGCAGAGAGATGACAGCGCAGTTATTTATTTGACTATGGACTTGAAAAACTTAACGTAAGCATAGATAGTGGTCCTGGGAATTTGAAAAAATATATATTTGTACTTATATTTGTTTCATTTTGTATGTTCCAGATTAAGAGTAAACTGCAGTCGCAACTTACACTCTGTACACATCTACAACGATTCTAGCAACATACCTGATTTTAAACCTAAAAGGAATTCGTTACCAGCGAGATTAAGCGACACCGCCCTGTTTCCACGCAGAAAAAGGAATGCTGCTCTCTCAGGTAAGTACATGTTTATAAAATGAGCATTGAATTAAACCTTCATCAATAAATCGTAACCACATCTGGTTACTATCTACTCTCCCACTCATCCGTATCCTATGAATCATTAACATGTTACAATCTAACGCAAAAACTAGGCTACAGATTGGCTTATTGTACAATAAAGTTCTTCAAGATGACTAAGCTATGTTATCATAGAGAAACCACAGACTTTCAAACATACGATTAGTCCCACAGAAACACGCGAATAAAGTAACGTTCCAAACGACATAAGTTCCATACAATAGACACTGTTTTGCAACAGCTTCCAGTGCATTGAGAAAAAAATTTAAAGATCTGTATTCCTAAACAATGTCCTGTAAAACCAAAAAGCTCCTGATATTCGCAACATTCGAATACGATACGAGCTCGAGTGCATTCTTAATGAAAGATCCCGGTACGTTTACGATTTTGGCAGCGTTCCAAGAACCGGAAGTTGAAACAGCAAGAATAAAAAAATAGTTCAGTTACACCTGACCCGCCTATAGTTCAAGCGAGTCTTTAAGGCTCAAGACAATCATTAAATAAATCTTTATAATCTTGGCCCTGCAATGCACATCAAAGTGACGGGAAAATCCATCCACTTTGTACATGTTTATAAACAAGACCAAGTGCATTGCACCAAAGGATGATCAACAACACACCGAATTGCACTGTCTGTACGTATGAGTATCCGACAGTGTCAATAATAGCACGAAAACTTTCTAATTATAACTCTGGATGCGTCTGCGAATTATTCTCGTAGTGTCCAGTCCCTATTATTAGATCTTTGGCCAGCGAATTGCAACGGGAGCCAACAGGTGGGGCAATGAAGTTTGGCCTGCCCGTGCAGGCATCGTGATGTCACTTTGATGTCGAGCAACGGATATTAATATAGACTTGGATTACGCGAGCACTACTATTTTATTGTCAAATTATGTGAATTCAAGCTTTGAAATTTCTTGGAGAACACTGAAGCCAGTCAGAAAGTTGTACCGATTAAAGAGGTTTATGTTTGTCTTGGACGGAACGACCGGAAACGCATTAACGTGAACTCCTTCCTGGCGATTCAACCGTTTACAAATAGCATTCACGATTCTAAAGCTAAATCATGCTTGCGGTTGACGGCTCGTTACAATGGACGGATTAAGAATAGAGAAGCTTTTCGAGTTTAATGGGACGACGGCTGTTCAGCAAGATTTTCCCTGAACACTAAACGTTCATTGTTACTCTCTAAATAAAATTGGGCGCTTCCTGTTCACTTTTCATATGTATATTTTATCTTTGAAATTTTCGCCGAAATTCTCCTATCTACACCTATACAGGGTATGCCGAAGCAATTATTTGAGGTATTCGCGTGCAAAGACTTGGGAATCTAATTGATTAAAAAATTACCCTATAGACACTACGTTTCGCTAACGTGATTGCTGTTGAATTGTCAAATATACTGTTTTCTTTATTTTCGAAAAGGGTGACCGTCGTTGGTTTTCCTGATTGAGTCGTGTCCCGTGATTCCCGTATAGTAAAATAAAGGGAGGTGCCACCTTGGCACGAGACCAGAAATGGGGCACCGTCAGGTGGAGAGGCGAGAAGCGGCAGGGTAGCAAAGCACGCGATTCCGTGTTTATGAAACGTCGACTAATCATATTCGAGGAAAGCTACGAATATACGAATCATATCGACGCTAGGCCGACACAGTACTTGGAATAATAAACGAAATTTTTGTGAGAAGCCGGATATGCTAAATGGCAATCTAAAAAAAGACACGTGTCTCAATACAGTCCATATCAACATTTTCAAGCAGAGAACATTCGTGAAGAATTTTTTAACTCGATGATGTCTTGTTCGTTTCGCGATGCACATTCTCATGGGACCAATCGTGATATTCCATTTCTCTTAGTGGCGCCAGGTACGACAGCGTGACTCAACGTCCTCTAGATTGATTTACAGAGAGCGGAAAGACACGTGCACGACATCTAGCGGAATTCCATTATTTCTGTGGAAATAAAGAAGTCGCACAGACAGGTATCGAGTAGGCGGATACTAGAAATCTGATGAATAATAGAAAGAAAATTCGTTCTCAGAATAACTTGATTTTCATAATGAACAAAATTTCTTTTTTGAATATTTTTATGATATGGGAGAGGTTCGTGTTCACGAGTCGAGTGCATCACTCGGAAGCAATACTCAGGAGCATTTAAGAAGCCCAAATTACGGAAGCTATTGGCACTCAATTTCAGCTCTGACGTCCAAGTAAAAGTGACGAGAATGATTAAGTGACGCGAAGTTGAGTGTTGCTAAAAATATCAGCGCTCGTCCTCGATATTATAAATAACATGGAACTCAGGTATTTTTGAGTGCTAGCTTAGGTAACAAGGAGGTCCCTCCCTGCGGATGGTGCACTGGGTTGGCGATGCCCTCTCGACACTGATTCTTGCATCAATGCTCCTGATCGATCCGAAATTCTATTCTGGACGACGATAAATCCAAGTGTAAAGACAAGTACACCAGGTGCTTGGCCGAGGATGCGAGAGACGGCGGAGAGGAAGAGAGAGGGAGAGAGCTAATTGATGACTTCCTGGTGATTGGATTGTTTCTTATTTTCAGAAGTCAAGAGGTCTGTCGAGCCTGTAGAGCAAATGCCACCCATGGATAACATTGTGTGCTCACGTCTAAAACTACCTGTGACCACGGAGACAATAAATAACAAGAAATATTACAACGTCAGTTTCCTGATGTACGTGAAGAACGAGGAAGAAGAGGGTCTCTATAATCTCTACTTTCATAGCTGTCCCAATTACAAGGATTACTCCCAGGTCACCCTGGATTTCACGGTGAGGATGGCAAGAGATCAGCAAACTATCTGACATGGAAGTCAGATGGTGGGACGGTTTCGAGCCAGGAAGATTCTTGGCTTGTGACCCGGATCGCATATATCTTTATAGTCTATATAGCTACTAATACCCAGATACTTCTCAGAAGCTGAGAGATCATTCCTACTTAAAGATACATTTTCTTGTCAGACGCATATCGTAGAAAACAACAACGGGAACTACCTCAGCGCCGGGGAAATGCCACTTCCGGCTCTCTATTTTATGATGGCACTCCTTTTTTTCGTGTCTGGTTGCTTTTGGGTCTTTATTCTGAAGAATAGCAAGTAAGACTCTCAGTTCTCCATTAAAACAGGATAACGAAACCTGACTCTATTCACATTTCCTTTTCTTTGATTTCTAGGCATCCAGTATTCAAGATCCACTATTTGATGATTGTATTGGTTTATCTGAAGTCGCTCTCGCTTCTATTTCATGGAATCAACTATCACTTCATTCAGACGAAGGGTGAGCACGTAGAAGCCTGGGCTATACTCTACTACATCACCCACCTGTTGAAAGGAGCTGTACTATTTATCACAATCGTACTCGTCGGCACGGGATGGACGTTTATCAAGCATATCCTTAACGATAAGGATAAGAAACTCTTCATGATCGTGATACCATTACAGGTAAAGACATGGTGATCCATGGATCGATCAATTGTGCTTGATTTCGATCAATCTGAAAGCAAGACATATTTTCTTGCAGGTATTGGCGAACGTAGCTGAAATAATAATTGAGGAAAGCGAAGAGGGCGACATTGAGCACAAGACGTGGCGCGACGTCTTCATCCTCGTGGATCTGCTGTGCTGTGGCACCATTCTCTTTCCCGTAGTCTGGAGTATCCGACATCTTCAGGAGGCTGGCAACACCGATGGCAAGGCTGCTATTAACTTGAGGAAGCTCAAACTCTTCAGGCACTTTTATATTATGATCTTCTGCTACATTTACTTTACGCGGATCATTGTTTATCTCCTGAAGATCACTGTACCATTCCAATATGAGTGGCTGGATGAAATGTTCCGCGAGATGGCGACATATGTATTCTTCGTGTTGACTGGTTATAAATTCCGACCGGCATCCGCGAATCTCTACTTCACTTTGACAACGGAGGAATTCAGCCAGGATGATGATGACGAGATGGACGTTGTGTAAGTAATTATCATGGTATCTTTCAGAATTTAATGACGTGATTTTATTTTCTTTTTCGTCGTTTTCCTGAGTTTGCATTTCCGCTCTAACATGACGATCGCAGTCTCTTTTCTAGCGCTTCCGGCGTTAATGGAGCCGCCGAAGGACTGGCCAATGTAAGCAAAACTACCAAAATAATGAGGCCGATGACTTCCGAGGTCCTCGGTACCCAAGAGGAAAGAGACAATCTTCTCAGCAAGATTGAATCCTCTCACGAGTACGACTGAGAGGAACTATGATGATCCATTACTAGAACACGTAGGATGCGTTATGTGATAGTGCGAGTGTGCTGAGCTCTCAATTGGACAATTTGAAATTCCAACGATTTTGAATGTGCGTGAGCGAATGTTATGAGCGTGCGTAAAAGAAGGTCCAAGCGACTCGGTATAACTGATATTCTGATATTACGAGAGAATCTAAGTGGAACCTAATGAAAATCAATGATAAGTCGTGTTTAATGTAATTCCAAGACTGTATAACAGATCGTCATTCACTTTTCTAACTTTTGTTCTGTTAAGATCTGAAGTCCATAATTACAGAGATCACAGATTAATATTAATCAATTGAACAGAAATGTAACATCCCTGGAAAGAAAGGGACTTTTTGAAATATTCTCAAGTATCTGATTCGAATTAATTATCCTTATTGAACTTATTGAGCTTCTCCGACTCGTATGACATAGGTGTGCATGTGTCTTTGGACGTTAATTGTGAATGACTGATTTTGTTGAGTCTCTCTTCGCCGAGTATCAAGCCCATGAATATACTACGAATATACTATATAATATATCTTTGCTTATATCCTATTCGTGTTACTTCGATCGCAGATTTTTCCACGTTCCCTTAGGATCTCATTGAATATAGCGTACAATGCGCAGTCAGTCAATGCTCAGTTTTTTCTATACGTAGCGAAAGTAAACTTTTGTGAATTTTCGATTGCAATGAGTGATAGAAGCCAAGGAAACTCCAGAAAAGAAACCAAAAAAAATTATAATCTCTTGTAGAGTGTTGCGTGTGCGAGGTAGAATGACAGTAAAGAGATATAAATGAAATATAAATATTGTACATCAAAGTAATCTGTCCGAATTTAATTTGAGATATTGTTGATTGATTGGATGTCTTTGGGATTCTTTCGGTAGTGCAAATAGATGTTCTGGAGCGATTATAAATGGAATGAAAACTATAAAGAAAAAAAAAACCAAGTATCACACGTACGCACCAGCCTGTAGGCATTTAGGAAAATACATTTCCATTAGTTTTCTCTACCCCCGTGACCAAATGCTTCTCAATGTCCAATTATAATTTCTGGCAACGAATACGAAAAGACACCCTTAGCGTGGCGATTATGTGATAAAATGATACTTTAATCTTTGCCCGTGAAGCGTTGTCCTTAATGTATAGAAAGATAATGGGTAAACAGACGTTACTTTCCTTCTAACGTTTTATTAATACTCTAATGACAAGGTAACGTTACGATGGACTACGTATAATAGAACCAAGTATCAAAAGGCAATCACGAAAAGGGAAAATAAGAGAGGGAGAAGAAAGAATTAAATACTGTAAGGATATTACATACCAAGCTATCATCATTAATTATACCACTATTATTACCATTATAATTAATACCGCTATATCGCTACTATACTATTTATTCGTGTGTATTTTCTCCCAGTACCACGGAAGCGGGGTTAACAAATAAAGTGGATATTTTTATGATATATTTAACAATTTATTCCTCTCGTATCTGTTCATATCCCCATTTCTGCAAGTTCAAATAATATTTTATAAAATGATTAATCACCTCAAAGTGTACCAATCACTGGTACCACTGACAAAACTTACCGTGCAGCAATTACAGCAATTTGAATGACATAAAAATATTACAAATAAAAACACCCGAAAGATGCTTGGAAAAAAAGAAAAAAAAAAATTTTCTCAAAATCATTGAGCAGCTCCATAATGCCTTCCAGGTTCCTGACTGAATTCATCTCAGCTTTCATTTCTCCACTTCCGACATAAAGAGCGTCTGCTGCAATACGTGATCGACATTCAAAAGGGATGACGAGCTGGGTGGATGGGTGAGGGAGGGGGGTTATATGACACACCTGACGCAAAAAATCCTTCAACATCGTAGCAACGACCACGTTCATCCCTTCGAATCCTTTTCTTGTTCGACGATATTTCGCAGCGTAATCGTTTTAAGAAAATCGAGTAAATAAACGGCTCGGATCGCGTTACGTGCCTGGAAAGGATGACAGACCGTCGTTGCTGCATTTATCTGTCCCTGCAACTGGTCAATTCAATGTTGCGTTTATGTTTCGCAATTTCTTCTTTTAATTCCGAGGATAATTTTCAAGTTGTTTTATGAGGGACTTTCGTCTTACACTTTATTATTTAGCACGGTTGGCGCGATACCCGGTGGGCATATTGCACGGGGGTACAATACGGGGTAAGAGTACGTCACATAAATTAATTAGTTGGAAATTCATAAAGCAAGACTTTAAGCGGTCTGATATATTTCATCGACCTCACAATCGCCACATCCGGTTCAACGATATTACTTCCGACCTTTTCTCTTTTCACCCCCTCCCCCTCCTATCGCTTTTTCATCTAACCACAAACCTTGATACACGAACAATTAGTGATTCCCAAGGTACAGTTTTTTCTAGAGTATTTTCATCCCCATTCAATTCGCATCTTCGTCCATGTGTATTTGTTGATGTGTCGTTAGGACCAATCTTAATTAAATTACAGGGACAAAGGTCGCTTGTCAAATTAGGTACCTACGGCTATGGTGCATTCATAAAACTAATTAATTCATACAATATTATGTATATGAATTTGATGATATCAAAATTTGTCCCTACAGTAATTTCATTTATTTTCATACCTCCCCTCCACGCCCCTTGTATCTTCATTTAAACGCCCGCTGTTGACAACTTTGCACATTTCGACGACGATAGTCCTTCGTTATTTATGAGAATATCAGCTGTCAAAGGACACGTGGGCGTACAGTACGCAATTTCTGAAGGAAACAATGAAAATAAAAAGAAAATATATAACCGTTCTATCTACTAGGACGTACTATTGTACGTCCTTGCTACCCCCGTGTCGTATCTTAAAATGAAATAAGAAATCCGAAGAGTCGAGTTGCACAACTAGTTTAATTTTTGTGTCTTACTTGGACGCGATCAACAGCGGCCGGAACAAACGAATCGTTGCGTTTGAAGTTTCCGACGGAACTCGACTTCCTGGAAACCGGATGACGTCGTGTGTTGCAACTGGAAAGCATTGACTGTATATACCATATGTGTTGTATATACGCCCACGTACAAGTATCTTCACGTATCTAACCACCTATCTAATGATCAATGTATCCACGTACGTGCATCCCCTCGCACGAGTGTGTCTCTTTCTCTGCATGTACTACCCAGCACACGTGCATAGTCTGTATGTTGAATCGCGCATCGAAATTAACGGCTGAACGTCAAGCACAATGCACCAAGAGTAGGCTGAGTGCATATAGCGTAATGTGCACTCGCTTGACACCGAATTATGCACCGTATGCCGTTCGCCATGCAAGGCTGCTTCATTAGCGAACGTGAAGCATCCCTACCAATCTGTACCAATCTGTACCAATCTGTATCAATCCGTATCAATCCGTATCGCCGACAAGTCCCTCGCCCAACCACGATATATCCGCACGTGACGGATCCACCTAGCGGATATCACTGGAATCTATCGTCATGTCGCCCACGAGCGTCCTTCGAGACTACGACCTTGCGAATTTTCTAAATTAGATATCCGTGCTCTATATGTATAATCTCTGTTCTACGTAAAGGACGGGGGATGGGGTAACTTTGTCGGAAAAGAACGGAACTTCCGGAATTCTGCTTCTTTTACCTAAAAGCAAAGCTTTATGGCGATCCTCGCTCGTTTACACGATCACAACGTATATCGTAAAGTAGGACTAATCGACATCCATATTCCTAACACCCCATCCCATCCTATCCGTTTTCTTTGGAAGCTACGAGGGTAAATACATTGTTTCGATTTCTTGTTAGGGGACGATGGCGTATTACCTTCTGGGGTAGGGGGATGAAAATTGATGGAATGGCGCAAAAAAGAACAGGGACAATGGTAGCTGCTTTGTATTCTCTTGGAAAGAAAAACAAGAGAAGTGATATAAAAAATATCTTTGGACATTATAATGCCTACGTTTTAGGGCTTCGACCTCGGGGTGAGATGAAACATTAGTTTCATAAGGCCACCCTTGGGTATTAATCGACGCACGTCTATTCACTATGGCAATTCGCTTTATTTATTAAACACCATGCAGCAAGAAGATGCGGGGGTAGTTCTTAACAATGTAGGCCATTACGGTTTTAGGGGTATAATGAAATTTTATTCAATAATCGAACAAATCAATTTTTACGCATTGCGCAAAATATATTTTTCGCGACACAGGGAGGATAGATCGGTAGTCCTTTTTTTTTTCAATTTCATTTTCCGAATTTTTTTTATATTCATCCCTTCTATGTTTCCTACGTAGGAAATAATTCGACGAATACTGTTGAATCATTCTTCAAGGTTTTCACCCTTAGCCTTTTCTGCTACTTCGACGCTTATCCTTCACACCATGTAAACAGGAAACGGATGCTCCACGGTCTCACGGACTATCGAACGCTACCAACCCTCTTCCTACCCTGACAACGTGTCCCGCTTTGGCTGGACAAGAGGAGGCGTTACTTTAACTCAGACCTGAGTTTACGATCGGCGTCAATCGTTTGCGCATTCCGGAAATCGGACGTGGACTGGATGGGGACGTAAAAAAAATGAAAGTTAGTTACTGGCCTCGTATAAAAGTTAGTGAACCAGCGACCGGAAGTTAGAGCCGCGAGTACGGGAGAAGAATTTTCGTAGATATAGAGTCTACGACATTAAGTAATATATTTCAGAGATATGAAGTCTTCAAAGAAAAAGGAAAAGAGGATAAAGTAAATTAGAGTAGATTGACATTTATTTGATCCTAGACTTGCTGCTCCCTTAGGGCCATAGAAAAGGTAAAGAAGAATCGACATAAAATTGGCCCAAACACATGGGGCCTATTCAGCCATTAATAGTTGCAATAAGGGATGCTCGCGATGAAGAAGAGCCAGGGATAAATATTTCGACAAGAATCAACAGTCGGAAATTAAGAAGTTACCAAAATTGCTACTATCTACTTGCACATCATTTATACATATATCGTTCAGACGGACCCACCTGGCGTTCTTCCTCGGTCGTTAATTGACAGACGCGGAGCTGACGGAATTCAGTTAAAGTAGAGGCTGAGTTGTGTCGGCTAGTAGAGAATTCTGAAAATAAATTCCCATCATGATAAAGGACTTCTGATAGATAACGATGCGGGAGAGAGAAACGCAAAGTGTATTCGTTCCGAGTGAGCAGAGAAAATAAAAGTAAGAAGAGACTATAGGACAATAAATACGACTCATTAGAAACCTACGTATTTTTTGATAAATCGTCTCTCGTACAAAAATAAAAAAATTTACCAAGTCCCGAATATCCGACGCTACGACAGAGAAGCTTCCCTAACATATAGATGGCAGTGCACCTCATTTACTTAATACGTCGATTCTTTATACCGATGGAATTTTCTTTTAGGAATTCAGCCAGAAAAAGGAATCTCTGTTATTCCCATTCTATAGGGTCGTCCGAGTTGAACGCGACATTCGGACTTGCCAACTTTTTTTTATCAGACCAAAACCAGTTGTCCGACATCTGTCAAATCAGACGTATAAGCCGTGACGTTATCATGAGATTCTTGAATTTTCATAGCTAACAGAGAACAGTGGATAGAGGTGGAGATTAAAAATAGAAGACGTAGAGTAAGGATAACTAGGAGTAACAGTATAGGTGAAAGGAGAGTAGCATCTTCTCCGCTTCCAAGAATATCTCCTACCATCCAGGTGTAGCGCCGCGGCGCGTCTTCGTCTCTCTTCTGGATGCAAATATTCGCTTCCATTTGCCGGCTCGTGTTTCTCGACGGGATTACGCGGATTAAAGAAAGTGCAGTAATAAAATAGATTTACAGTATATGTCGTTGTGTGTAGAGCAACACTGTGTGTTGCTGGTTGAATCGTGTGCACATTTATGGTAGCCATAAAGCAACCTGCTTCCCATGGAATCATGTCGCGGTTGAGGTTCCCCTTCTACTTTTCACAGAGACGTCGTGTTGGTTCGATTAATTTTGTCGACACTTTATGTCTTAGTAAAATTCGCCAACTACTCTTTCTTTTCTTTCTATTGTCATCTGACGTTCTGCTAAAAAATTGAAACGACTCTCCTTAGTCGTTAAGGTTCAGGTAAAAAGTCATAAAATTACATCAGGTCACCGAAGGCTCCCGTAGGTATTTCCGACGTCAAAAAAGTCACCCTCAACGCGTCAAATTGGAATGTAAAGTTTTCATGGAGTCGAAATTACCTTTTTTGCCAATCGGGACGTTAAGACGTAAGTCGCGTAGTTGTTAATTAAGAAATCCAAAAATAATGTAAAAATTTTAATTACAATACTCGTGTAAAAGCTTCTATAATCAATGAGGGTGAGATTTTTCTTAGAGGAAATCAGCACCTATTTCTATTCCCTCTTAATTCCGTCGACGCAACAAAATCATCCTGTCAAAGACACTTCCCGGTGTTATCCCTTATTCGATATATTCTTGTCCATTTGGCATAACGATGGATCGTCTAGATATCGTTTTGTCGTATAAAGGGTCTTCATAAACTTTCTCGATGGTCTGTACTTACTCCAGAACGACGTCCTTTCATTAGGACCTCACCGTCAGCTGCTTTCGTCCAACGAATTACCACGGAGGTGTGTGTTGTTCTTTTTTCGTTTCTTGAAGGAAACTTAGAAAAGCACAGGGGGTGGTCGCAACGGGCAGTACCAACCCTTACTATTTTACGCTTCTCTCCTATTCTCCCACTGCTACCATCAGGATATTCTGAAGCTTTGAACCTTCTTTACACTTTCTACCTTTATATGTACCTATCCCATCTGTCGAAGCATCTACTTACCTACCCCACCTACTCATTCTAAGAGCCCTCCCCCCTCCGCCCAAGGTTCACGGAGACGACGATCAGAAATCCTATTAAGGGATGGGGATGACAGACACCCGGAGCAATTTCCTCTCAAAAGAAAGTTCGATGTAGAATATCAACCCCTATCCCTGGTTTAGATCTTGGTTTCTTGAATGCATGGCAAATATTTGCCACCTAGTTGATACATTTTCGACGTCTTAATTCACGTGGCCCAGACGAAGTGGTTATCCAGACGTCTCGACCATCCCCGAGGACGTCTACCTAAAGATTAATACGACACGGTTAATTATAGAGAAAATTTATAACAATAAATCTTGGATCGCGGGAGATGAATTGATTACGGTCACTTTGTCTATGGATAAATGGGGAGGTCCTGAATATGGATTTTACAAAGGGAACAAAGATGATTGTCTACGCGAACAACCGTATACACTTTGGTTGATGCAATCTCATATGTAGATATGTTTATTCCCTACTCTCCAGGCAAGCGCGTATTACTCCGAAGGGATGAAATGGCCAGCCCGAGGCAACTTTATGCTTTCCTCTGGAAACTTTCGAGAAATGATAATGGTTTATTGCACTCTTTGGGGGGTAAATCTGTATCTTGAGAATACAGTGCATTTCCTCGCCTGGTATAAAGAGAAGATACTCCGTCCAGGAATAGGTGAATTCCTGTTAGACCTATTTGTGTTATTCCTGGATAGAGTATCCATCCCTTACCAAGTTAGTACTCGATACCGGTTAGGGGAAGTCAGTATACTGGTTGGTATAGTGTATTAGTAGCTAAGTGTGTGCTTTCTTGTTCCTCCTGAAGATTCAATCCGGAATGGCGATGCCGAGGGTTGAGACGAGCTCTTAATCTGAACGTCGACGAGCTCCCTTATCGACTAGCCTTAGGTGGAGGAAATCACCCCAGGGAAGAGTCTTGAAAAAGAAAAAAATAAATAATGGGAGCCAACGAGGACGGCTGTTACTTTTTCATAATATCACCGCTACCCTTACCCGGCAGGTTACACACGATGCGAATAATAATCAGTCTAATCTCGCCAATTAGAGAGTCGTCCGTATTTATTCTTTTCATCCCCTTATTGGTAGCACGAGAGATACCAATCATCCCCTTTACTCTTATAGGTAAAAAATTATCAGACAATTCACGTCGCAGATTTCGTCGTTCCGGGAATTTAAATATCCCTTGATGCCTAACGGGATTTTTAATAAATTCAGAACAACCCTTAAATCAAAACACCCAGTGACACCTATGAGTGCCAATAGATTTCTTTGCTACGCATTACATATATTAAGGTACGATATTCTGTAGGTACAATGTGGCTGAGCAGAAGGTATTAAACCATAGGGAGAAAAATAGTAAAGATCTTTGATAGGGGTGGAAAAAATAATTTATTGCTTTCAATCTTCCTTTCGGTAGGAAGCTGAACGTAGTGTCGGCGTTAATGGGGTGCAGTCGACGCACCCCCGACGAATCCGAATTTATACGTGCGAAACGACTAGGGGAAGGTTTCTTGGCGAAGGGGAGGGAGTTAAGGGTGCTACTGGTTTAAATAGCTGCAAAGGATTGTGTCTCTATGCCACGCAGGAGCCATTATCGAGTTTCCTGCGGTTTTCTTATCATTTCGCACGAACGCTTAATCGACCGACGTGTTATGCACCCCTCGTGATTGGGATTTGTTTTCTTTCATCTTTGCTGCTTCAACCCCTCCACCCTTTCGAGAGTTTTGTTTGCGTCACACAAGCGTAGATGCTAAGGGGTGAGTTTCCGTAGTAGTTAGTGTCAAGTGTGTGTGAGCTATGCTATTTAATACTATTGCAAAAATCAAACCACCCTATAAATTATTCAGAGTGAAGTATTACGCACCCCCTGCGATTCTCAGACTATTTTCCTATGGATGCGTATTATATAAATTTCCTCTTGCGTTTCTCAGGAACAAACTAAAGGGGGTTGCAGCCAGGCAAGTAATGCGCGTAACCGGTAAGGGTTGCAAATTTTTATCAGGATTCGTCGCGTAGCGTGCTGCACTTGATAAGCGCATTGAGTCCTGGGGGAGGAAATCTCGCACCCCCGGGACAATCTAGAGTTCAGAGGCACGCGTAAATCGGCCACCATAAAGCCTGTCTAGACGAATCTTGCTGCTCAGAGCCCTTGTAAACCTTGTAAACCGCGTCCGCAGAAAATACAGCTCAGATAAGGGATGATAAAATCGCTCGGCGTACTAAGCCAGAAGTAAACCTCAGTAGAGAGACTCGAGCTACCGCGTCTACGTGGCTGTACTGGATATTTTATGTTTCTGATAGATTTTATATTCAATTTGCTCAATATCCAGAATTTTCTATGGACGCTACACTCCCTCGGGATAGGGGTGGGTCCTATTAAAATATACATTATTGTGAACGGGGCAGTCGGGGATCTATGGAAATTTTCAAAGTCGGCTGGACACGCGATCGGGTTATTATTCTATGGACCAAGAGAGATCCTTGGCTTTTTGTGGTACAGTAGACTATAACGTAACGTATGTAACGGAGTGGTCCACGGAGTCTCCATAGTTCCCGTTACGTAGGCAGCTACGAGCTATAAATTTCAATTTGTCCCGAGGTAACGGCGGCTGGCCATATACATATGATATAACATATGCCACATACGTGCGAGGAATCGTCGCGACGCTCACCACATTTTCTTCACACAGAAATTAGGTTTATTCCGTCGACGCTTGGTATTTCGAGTTATAGACTTTACATGAATTCACCCTCGTTTTCCCAATCAATCGATCAAAGAAGACTCGCTTTAAGAATTTCAACATAACCCACCCATATTTTTCTCTCTGCTTGGATTTATTTGCCAATCACGTCACAGGAGCTTTTAGAGATACTAAAAAATTATAGTGCATCCATTACCCTCGGTTAATTTATTTTATTTCGACGATAAGAGTCCTGTCAAAATAAATGCTCTGGTCTTCCCTTTGAGAAATAACCCCGAATCAACCCTTACGTGAACGAGTTCTGCAGTAAACACACATTTCTTCTGGTACGAAAGTCACGATAAACAGGAAGCAATTAAACTTTTGATTTTACCATCAAATTTTTTCCTCCACTCGAAATGTCATTTATTGTTGATTAATACATTTTAGATAAAAATTTGTTCGTTTTATTGACAGAACGAACGAGGTCTACTAGATTCAGGGTGTGAAAGACAAACTCGAAAACGTTCCAGACCGCAAGGGGTTGAGGGGTTGAGGCGTTGAGGGGTTGAGGGGCACTTTCTTAATTATCAACCGTCGTATTTTAAACGCATGCGTGCCAGTCGCGATTCTCACCGGCGTCCGGGTTTCGAGGACGCCAAAGCAAAGCTGCTTCAGTCGGCGCCGCGACGCGACGCGTCTCCGGCGAACGAAGCTTCCTGTCCGTCGCCGAATGGCCCGGTTTACGAGGAGTGACACTATGCAATGTGCTCGTATCACGGCGTGGACTAGATCAAAAAATAAAAAACATCCCTAATAGAGCTAAGCAGCATATCCCGTACGTGGGGAAAAAAGAAAACGAATAAATAAATAAAGACATAATCCCCTAGTTAGATCAACAGTGGCAAAATCTATTTTCTATTTATTTCAAAATTTTCTTTTCTTCGAAAGACATTCCAAAATTACTACGTACCAGCAGCATCTCTGGCTACCATTGTCTTTGTATTTTCGTTCGTGCTCACCAGCCCTCAAGCAAGTGTTAATATACTATTAATGTGATATCTCCAAGAGACGGACAATGAAAGATTGAGTCGTCTTCTTTGTACTAAGAGTAAAGAAGAAGAAGAATACGAGGAGAGAGGAAGAGAAGCTTGTGGTATATGGACCATCCCATGCTGAGAAACATCTTCTAAGAAGTTGATCTGGACCAAGGTATACACGAGGATACGCTTACGACACTTGGACCAATATTATTCTTGACCGAGTAACGTCGACTTCCGGTTCCTTGAGAAAATATTGTGGATAGAGCGTGGATTCAGGTTCCAGGATATTTTCCCGGGTTATCTTTGAATCAATGAAATTACCAAGCAAAGGAACTTTGCACTATTAACAATAGTTATACAACGCGCAGTGGCTGCATCGTTTGCTGTCTGCTTGATTTACTGGTCTTTCCGGTTTCCTGGTTCTTCGGGTCAACCAGTTCGCTGATTGCCACAGGGATAACAAACCCAAAGAACTCGATGAAGTTTTCTCGTTTTCCGAAGCTTTCGAGTCTCGCGTGCGCCACTTGCAACGAACGTTGAAAATGGTGGAAAGCACCGAGTGCACCTAGAACTGATTAAATTCCCTAGTACCGACAATAAAGCACGCCGGAGCACGTTTTAATAATAAACGCGACTTAATGGGAGCGCGATTAATATTATTGGCTGATATCATTAAATGAGATTATTCCGCAAGTTACAACATTTGACTTGTAATAATTTTCGTCAAATCTTGTAAAACATGAACTCGGTCTGAATATTTTCATTTTTCATTAATATACCCAAAATCCATAGAAAATTTAATTTTTCTCCACGTAATTCCTATTTCTTTTCAAATTACATCGAGGACCAATTAGATAGCTACTTTTATACACCAGCAATACCAATTTACAATCTTTCATCTTATTACCTCAGAACTCCAATGTTTTATTATTCTGAGATCACACGAATGTACGGATTGCTGTACGGACGACGAAAAGCGCCGAGGATATTGAATTATTTATTGAGAAACAAACAATGGAATATTTCAGTCTGATTTACGTCGAAAGATTCATACCGTAAGATCACCCTATACATGTTTGTGGATGCTCAGCCCATAATAGGGTTTCGGTAACGAACGGGTTGGCTTTGTAATAAATGCTGATTAGTGAAGTTAATACTATAACAGGTATCACTGGATACTAACGTATATTTGGACCACACGGTATACCCATACGCTGTCATAATGGATCTATTGATCTCTGAGAATATGGCAAACACACGTACGTACGTTCGGAGATCAAATGAATTGAAGGGGCTGAGTATTAAATAGTATTAGTCGATTGTTACAATTTGGACCTGAAGCAATGCCGATATATCGCCCGATACGTGTTCAGCCGTCTGTTAACTTCGAATTCTGTCGGAATTCGGGCCTCCGGCTAAATTATCATTTGTTACGCAGCATCCAGCCAAGAGATCCCAAGCCGCAGGAACATAGGTACACGGAAGTCGACGTCGAGTCAGATGCTGAGGTTCCACGGTAGCGTTAAAAGGTCGCTGGAGCGTCTCATTATTATTATTATTATTTCTGTCGCTATTAATTGGGGCAAATTCAGCCCGCCTGACTCGTTATCGGACCATCCCTTATGTTGATAAAAAAGGTCTGTGTAAATTAATACAGATTACTTGCATCGTTCTTGAAGCAGGTGATTACGAATTCAGCATCTAATATGCTGGAGATGAAATTACGTAAATTTTATAATTTCAAAGAAATTAGTAAAATTGTTATTTTATAATCATTATTTTTAAGGGTTACGCGTTCCTCTTAATAGGGTTAAGGTCGGTTTGTACGATAAAAAGACATTAAGACTTTTCAGAAATACGTTTCAGCGTCTTTATAAATTGTACTTTTTAAATCTTTGCACCCCTGCAGACTTCAGTTTTAAAAAAATTGTAAAATTAAGGGTGAGAATGGGGTGTCGATTATTTTTTATCGTAAACCAAGTTAACCAGTGGATTATCAAAGGAATTTCTGTCCCCCTTTTTTTAACCTATAAAAGAAACGTGTGCCCAATAAATTTTGGAAGTTAGCAAGAAACTTGAGATATTGATGAAATACGTGGTGCAGATCAGTTTAAGAAAAAAAAATTCGTATTTTACCTGATTATTTTCAAAAAATAGAAAATTCCAAGGAATCTACCCAGCTTCTTGTTTACCGTGCAAATCTCGAGTCAAATGAGATAAGACTCGGCTGTACTTTCGCAAATAAGCACGGAATTCGTTTCTTCCTTACGGAACATTAATTTCTCCCAAGGGTGGGACATTACGCGTAGATTCACCAGCAACACACCATTCTAGAGCTGTCCACATTCTGGAGTGTGCTACAGCGTGCTACAGCGTGCTACAGGCTGTTACAGGCTGCAGAGTGCTGCTGATTCGTTGATTTCAAATAGAAACGAGGAACGGCGAACCAGTGGGGACGTTCGTGACATAATAATTTATTACCACGCCGTTTCCGCAAAGCGAGAAATAATCTCAGCCCCCATTTACATTCCCTTGACAGAGAAACGACGAATTAAATTTTTTGGTAATTTTATTGCGATTTCACATGAAATTTCAGCTAGCAAAATTATGACGTCAATCGACGAATATTATTAACCTTCATCATACGGTTGATTAATTAATCGATTTTTGCTTATACATTGGGGACGCATTTAGTTTCTTACGGATACATTTTTCGTACCCTTTTAGACTGCTGAACTATATCTATATCTAAAAATAGATAAACCCTAGTCCAAATACGTACAAAAGTTCTTGCTCTGGACCAGAGGACAATATTTGGCTTTGCAACTGGGACCATTTACCACCTAATCTCAATAGATTTTGTCCTATAGCGTTTTTTTTTATAAAAACTAATCATCTCGATTAAGGGTTGTTTCTCATCTCGCCAGACAAATAGACTTCCAGATACATTTTATGAATAAGAATTACTTTGAATTCATTTACGACTCATGATGTAACCGGATGTTGAAATCACTGAAATATATTGAAAATTAGGTATTAGGTTCGATTTAAAGGAATTTTCCGTGATAAGAAATGACTCGTATAAGAAGATGAAATCGAAAGGCGAGGAATGATTGAAAGAGAAACGAGGTCCATTGGGCAAGACGGAATACGTAGTGGAAATATATATGTATATATACCAAGTGTAAATGACTTAGAGAATTCTAGAAATTTGTCTACGGATTTACATTCCCAATTCACTTGGCGCCACTACATAAATTTCTTCTAGCTTTCGCGAAACTTCCACAGGTAACATTTACATTAAGACGAGTCTCTCTAAAAGTTATCCTTGTTATCCCATTTCTGTCTAATATCACACACGTACGCGTATCTCACTATTTACCCCTAAAATCTAATTATAAATAAAATCACCCTACTATAAATTTCTTTAATTACCGTACCGAAGACCTGCTGGACGAATTCGCTGAGAATTTCGTTTCAGCCGCGTACACACGTGGATTCCTTCTTCCATTCATTACTTGCCTCTAGTCCCACGTATAATAGACAAAGAAGTCAAAGAGAGTACACTATAGGTATATAGAAATATTCGCCACACACAGAAGCTCGTAAAAGTTGAAAGCAGCGAGTAAATAGGGTGGATCCCTTTTACCGTCTATCCCATACAGATTCCACCTTTGATTCGTAGGATTTAATTCATAAGCAGATTCATACTGTGTTCAATGAGCACCAAGAAGGGACTAATGGTCGGTCTTAAAATACCTTCGATTTTGAATTGAGAATCCTGCGTCCTAAGCTGGTTTACACTTCATTAAATTACCATTGAGATTGTATAATCATGCGTACAATCCCAAAAGAAAATTACCATTTCCGAATAATAATGATTGAACTTACATTGTCCAAATTTTAGAATTTAATCCTATATTTGTATTCGATTAAACAAATCTATATTATACAATAATAAAATCCTTATATATATATATGTGTATACAAATGGGATATATACTATATATATATATACATACACCACGTATACCACACGAAGGTTTCCACAACCCGTACAATAAATCCAAACGAATAAAACGTACCCCGCAGAATCTATTCGACTGTGCATCGCTTGCGTTCGGGAACGATGATCTCATGTTTTCTACACAGGAAAATCCAAATACTCCGAATCTCGTTTCTGCACTCCTGCGGTAAATATACGTGCGAGATGGAAAAGCAACGCTACAGTATACGTTTCTACTTAATGCTCTCCGTGTTCTTTTATTCGTATACGAATGGGGGAAGGACAACTTTTTACAATGACGTTGGTATCTCTTCGTTTCGATTCTTCCGATTAAGCGGATTTACCTAGATGTCTTCACAACCCCCTTAACTGATTTGTTCGGGTTTTTTAAAAGTGGAAGGAAAAAAAAAAATAAAATCAAAAAAGGTAGCAATATCCGCCAAAGCATTACTTTGGTCGCTATATATATATATATATATAAACGAGTGGGGGAGTGTATCATCTTGACATTGTACAATGTTATTTTCCTCAGGAGAAAAATCCACGGAGTAAAATCCATTATGGACCAGTAAGGGCACTTACTTTTTATTTTCATTTTTTTTGTCATTTTTTTTTGTGTTAAAATTATATTTCTGGAACGCACAAATGATTGGTCGTAACGATTGACATTTAAAGTGGCCAATGAAAATTGCCCTTGTACGTAATGCGAAGGCGAGGGTGCAGAATGTAGCACGCACAGGGTAGCGATGACAGGCTTGGAGATCGGTACGATCGCTTGCAAGTGCACGATTGTAATTAGCCTAATTACCTTCGTTACCCATCCATGCACCGGCTACGCAATCCGCTTTAATTAACTTGAGCAAGTTCCACCAAGCTGAATATGCTAATTTGTCTAGGGGTAGTCGTAGTCGTAGTAACGACTTCGTGTATTCGCGAGCTTCTGCGAAAGTTTCAACCCCTTGGCCGGACACCATTACTCTCCATGTCACACGAGGTGCAATAATTGCAAAGCTTCCTTCAGCCCACGACTTTCCTAGAGACTCTGACTAATCTACGCCAGGATCTAAGGATGTGGGATCAACTTCTGGGGCCCTAAAGAGGATTTTGATTCTTTTTTAGTGTCCCAAGGGTAAAGACTTAAGCACCACCTGGAGGACGTTAGGTCGCATCGACAAAAAGTTTATTGACAATATGCGTTCTGTATAAAAAGCAGGTGCTACCAGGTGGATGTATTTGTTTTTTCTTAAATGTAATCGATTTTTTAATATCAAGTTTCCATCGTCATCAGACACCAGGGAGTTGGGGGGGGGTGCAGGTATATGGGTACTGGTAATAAGGGTAGTTCGTGATACTTTGTTATTTCAAAGTGGAAAGCTCTGTACGTGTTTCTAAGAGGGTGGCTGGGAGCTTCAAGTTTGCGGCAGGTTTGGCTTTGATATTTCGAAGAAAAAATAATTGATTAATTAACTTCGGGATGCTGTAAAACGTGACAGGGCGTCTTGGTCATGTTCTATTAAACAATTATAAATTCAGGCCTGAGATATTAAGTTCAAGTGTGGTATAGGAGGAAGTTATTTTCAGCATTGAGCTGCGCCTTGTAATGGAACAGGGTGAAGCGTTGAGCGAGGGGGTTGAATTTTGTAGCAGAATTAAATAAATTGACGAATAAACGACAGGAGCTTGGAAATAATAGAAAATGGGTCACTCGGATGATTATGCTAATTCTGGTCGACTTTTAACCTTTTTCTTTTTCCTCTTGTCAAACCCATATAGTTTCCTGTAGTTTTTCGTTAACTTAAATGTGAATTCAGCTCGCGACTCCGTCGCGAATTTGAATGTACAATTTATTTGCGAGTCGTCGCGAATTCCGATTTGCGACTCCAGGAACACATCCGTCGCGTCCCAGCTGGCTCTGTGAACTTGCTAAAATTCCCGGTGCCTACACGTGTGACAGAAATTTACCGTTCCGGCCCGGAAGTTGTGTCTCCCTTTTTCCCGAAATTGAGGTTACTTGTCGCGAATTCATACGCTTTTCCTACCTTTTTTAAAACCTTTCATTCGATCAGCAATCCTATCAACGCTAGCAGGATACTTCCGGTTTACTCGATACAACACAGAATACGGTTTTTCCCCTAAACAAATTTTCGTTAAAATGTTCACACTGTTCTTACAGTTGTCCAAAGTAACCAAAATAACTCATATTTCCCCCCCCCCTCCCTTCTTTCACGCAGTGTTGCTTCGGGACAAAACTAAGGAAAAGGGGGGTTGCAAAAAAAAATATCACCGAAAAACGTAATTTCCTTAGAAATCACCAAAAGTATTCCGGTCAATCGTGATTACGTAATCCGATTTTATCTTAAGGGTCTTTTCATCCCTTATCTCTCCTACTCTCCTCCCTCCTAACCACTGACGCCAGGACACACCAGACTCACCCGCTCATCCCCACTTAGAGTAATCGCTCCTAGCAAAGGGCGTTGAATTGCCCCAACAACCCTGTCGCGATTTATCACACGTCATATAAGATTCCCAATAAATTTACGAACCACCCTCCGTCTTACGGTGACAACAGTAGTAACAGTGCATTCTTCTGCTTTATAGCTTCTAGTCTGACCATATAGTGACTCTTTCTACTTTTCCTATTATCCTGACGCAATCGTCATTTTCATATGTGTGTACACATAAATACACACTAACACCTTGACAGAATCCATGTGTAAATCCAACAGGGGTTAAACCCGTCGTTCGACCAGCTTCCTGGAACGGGACGGGCATTTCTGACTAGGTGAATTCTACAGGGCGAATCACGGACCATATTGAAAATAGATTATACGAATTTGGCTTAGATCACAGTTCAGCAATTTGCAGGGTTCCTCAACTATTTCATACTAAATATTCCGCTATAATCCACCATACAGGGTTACACTTCCTATTGTTGTTACTCGGTGACTATCATTGTCGAAAGTTTCCTCTACAACAGGGTGAACGCGACGACGACCCATGACCGATCAGGCCGACAATAACCCACAGAGGATCATTAATAATATACGGTAACAATAACAGGTACTGATGCTGATGGAAGAACCGGGATTTACCTACCTTCGATTTTCTTAGCAATCATTCACTTTGACGACTCATGCAATTTCTTGCGATACATTTTACCGATAGTCCATGTACAGAAGATTCTGACATTTTTTCCAGCCACTGTTACGTGGCTGCTATGCTGTATATCTGGATTTCTGGCACGTGGGTCCTAACGTTTATAATTGCTCGCATTGATAGAACCACGTGTGCCAATAGGATAGAGCGGATTTTCTTTTCACTCAATTTTCCGTAAGGGCATCGAGGATAAGCAAAAGGGTGGCTAGATGAATCCGTATTCTTCAAAAGCTCCTCGGATACTCACCAAGGGCATATATGTACATATATACTGCTGAGCTGCTCCTGTTGCGATCGTGGTGTTAGCCGACGATGGGAATCCTGAGTCTTCCCTATCGAGAATGCTGCTCCTGGCACTGAGTAGCAATTGGAAAAGTTGAGTTCGTATAGAAGTGCAGCTGAGTGACCATGCCGAAGTACTTGCGGGTCCCTTGATAACCTCGCTAGTAATAATCTGCGAGTCTCCTCACGTACAGCTGACGGTTATACATACGTAAAGAGACACGTGGTTACCTGACTGGCTGGTTGGTTGGCTGGTTGGTTGGCTGGTTGGTTGGCTTGCTAGAGAGATAAAAAATTAAGTAAAAAGATGATAAAAAGAAACAGCGTACACCCATCATTCTTTTAGACTCTTTTTGGATTGTTGACTTTTTATCCAGCTGAAAGCACCAGCTGCGTTTACAAGAGCTTGGGTCCAGCTGCGCCAAGAGAATATACATACGAACTGCCAGCCACTAGATACTGCATGTGTAATCTAGCTTAATGGGATAGAAATTACGAGGTTTAAGTCCTGTGGTTGCATTAACCACTTAACCGGAAATCACGTCCCCCAGACGTTCAGCAATCTGCGGCCAACGATTGTTTTTCACATTTGGGAAACGTGAGCAGCTTGCTGATTTTTGATTTAGATATTTTTTAACGCGAAACAATTTCAGCCATGCGCGTTCACCGATTAAATGCTGGATTAAGTGGCTAAGGGTAGCTACCCCTCGAATAAAAGTTTGGGTATATTTTCATTCTAATTATGAACTCCCATTCTCCTTTTTCTACCAAGCTAAATTAATTTCATACCCCCTCCCCCCCCCCCCAATCCCTCCCCAGCGTCACAACCCCTTAATTGTTGGTATTGCTTGTTTTTCTTCTGCTTTTTATTCTCTCTGCGTGCTTTATCGTGAACTTGGATTACGTAGAATCGCTATGTAATTTCTTGTCTTCCTTGCACGAGATCACTTCAGGTAAGTCGTTTCTTTAAAAGAAAATTTCATTATGACGCTTGGATATTTCATTTGCCAAAACGAATTTACCGTAGGAACTTTTTTTTCTCTTTGTCCCTTTTCAGCCAGGAGTCAAGGTTGACCCAGTGTCGCTAACGGAAAAGATGCAGAAGGATACGAACATTGTAAACTGATTTCCTGGGAAGCGGAGTCCTTGGACAATTTGCTCTTCTCTTCTTTCTCTCTTTTCTGATTTTACTACGTTTTACTCCCTTTTTACCCCTGTGCTTCGAATGCTCCAAGACAGTCGTATTCCGTTGGAACTCGTGAAGTTTCGTCGTATCTTTCTCGTTCCGATCGTCTTCTGCTTCTTCTTCTTTCTCCTTGGAATATCGAAACTTTCGTTTCTTCCCTTAGGATGCAGGACTTCACATATAGTCTGATGTTACACTATGATCAGACGTGTCTTTTCCTGGATTCGATTTTCCAATACGTCCGAATTATTCTGTGCTATTCTCTGAAAATCTTTCTCGATTGCTTATATACACTGATAAGGATATTTCCATTCTCTGTTCTCAGGTACAATCGCCATTGCCATCGGTTTCTACCGGTGATATCCGGCAAGTCGAGGATGAACCTCGTGAACTCATCTGCAAGATGCGACCCGTGTTTTACATCTCGTTGACTGCTCCTATTAATTCCTCAAGGATCAAGAGATGGAATCCGTCGAGCAATGTTTATTAAAACTGCAGTCCTACCGAGTATTGAATACCGTGGACGTGGTTCGAATAAAATCATTTCTCAGGACAATGAGAACAACGTGATACGCGTACGGTATGTTAAACGTCTTGCGTTATACCTTGGACGATAATGAGAAGAAAATTTATTCCAATAAAATCGTTCGAGCGTAACTCCAAAAGGTTCGCACACGGTACAATAGGAAACGTAGGTGCTGAACGTTTCCAAAAAATAAAAGGAATCAGAAACAAAGGAGAAAACAGTATGTTAGATGCGATATCTCAGACTCTCATGGTAAAGAAGTAAAGTGCTGTACGACATTCCGTATAAAAAATAAATCGACACACTCCAAGGTATTAAATCTAGTGAAGTATGAACGATGAGGATTCTGCGGGGGTGGTAAATCGTAAAATTGATAAAAGTGAAGGAAAGGAGAAAAAAACAGGAAGAATATATCTCCCGTGTACAGGGGGGTACATCGAGGGATGATTTAATAGCGATATGTGTCTAGTGTAGTATAGTATCTACGAAAGTCAAAGAAAAGTGAATTCCAGCCCTTATAGAAATGACGTAGGAGAGACAATTCAAAATGACCGATACCGAGAACGTAACGGAGGCCTCTGTACGTTTATGCCTGTTTCCGGAAAATGACTCCGTCTTGGAGGATCCAAGAACAGCGGCCCTTAGAAGAATCAGCTACGGTATAGTGATGCCAGGAATATGCTGTCTTGGAATAATTGGAAATGTCTTGAATCTCGTAGTTCTGACCAGACGTAACATGCGCGGCACTGCCTATATTTATATGAGGGGTGAGTAAAGAATTTTTATGAAATTATATTTTTTCAGTTTTTATATACGCATATATTTCAATCGGACGCACAGTTAGCACGGATACCAACTGTATCGGTGGGCGATGGTTACTGAGAAAAATAGTTGGGAATAAAGTTATTCCATGTTTGCGTAATATAATGCTTGGGGAAAATTCAGTTGCATTACTTTGCACGCGATGCATTATCGACACTCGTTTCCTCGTTTCGTACATACAAATGCGATACGTAGGGTACAGGTCGATCCAATTTAAGTACAACAGTCAAATTTGATATTCGTCACAAATTCACTTTGCGTTAAATGAACTCGTGAACTTTTTTTCAAATAAAAGGAAAAGAGATTTTATATAAGTCAAACAATCAGTTGCCTAATACAGATTATATGAAATTTCTGTTTTTCATGAAAAACGTATAGCTCACTTCTTCCACGTTATTTTCAACTTCTTATATCTTGCTGTACTATTCGTGTGTGAAGACTCAAGCATCGCGATCGCAAGTTGTAACTAGATGACTTTAAGGCTCATCCACAAAGTTCTCATAGCAACAGACATGTTAGCTAAGACTCATAAAAATATTAGTTTCGTCCTCGCTTATAGCATTCCTTTTGTTTTTCCTTCATGCAAAAGAACTACGTACACCCACGAAATGGGCTTTTGTACGCAAATTAAGAGGAAGCAGAATCTACCGGATGGGCGTTAAATAAAAAAGATAATACGAAGCTAAGTAGACAGTGGCGCTAAGCTTTAGTACAGTTTGTGAATAGCAGCTATTTGCAGTATACACAGGCTTATTCAGATGAAACGTACCAACTGAAGTTAGCGTCTCCATTTGATTCCTATTGTAGAATCAACTTCAGTTTATGCGTGTGACTTGAATATCCCTGTATATAATATATAGCGGCTATATACAGTAGCTGTCGCGAAACTACTGCCAAATGGTCGGGGAACCGGCTGCTATTTGATGCGGGGCCAAAGTAATTGTACTCAATTTGTACTTGCTGTAGGTACTCTACCTATGTACAGTTACCTACCTACAATACCTACAAAGTACCTAACCAGGATACGAAGTGCATTTACCTCTCTTAAATAAATTTTCCTCTATATCTCCATTGTGGTCTTCTTATTTTTTTTTGTTATCTTTTTGACTGCTTATTTTTCTTACGGTCTCCTGGCTCTTGGCAGTCCTCGCTGCAAACTCACGTAACGTCTGATAGTTGATCGTAATACTAAGCACAGGACAGGTCTAAAATTATAATAAGATTTTACGCGCAATATTTATCCTGTAATACTAAATTCTCACCAGCAGCGTATAAAGTTCGTGACGTATGAATTTTTCACTCCCCATTACACCCTCGTGTGTACTTATCGCAGAATGCAAATGTGACGCCACCGAGTCGGCGAAGCATGGAATAATGAAGTAGTAAGGAAACGAAGAAGAAGGGATGAAAATTCGAAAGGGTGAATCTAGGAGAATACTTGGTTACGAGGTACCGGGCAAAGATCCTGTCCGCGACGTATGGCAACGTATCGTACGATACATAATGGATGTCGTCTGCTAGGTTCAACCCCTTAAAATCGACCCCTTACCTTTTTCAGGGTAAATCCTGTTGCAGCCAATTAGATGGAATTTCAAATCGTCTCGTCCCACGGGAATTTCAACCCCCGGTCTTCGACCTGAGTTTCATTGCTATCCATGCGTGCTGAATGGGACGTGGGGTGCACGTCGGGGTTGGGGTTCAGGGTTTCTTCTTCGAGTCGCTTTGGAAAGTTTCTTCCAATTAACAATCAACCTACCACCTTCGATTTCTTTGGATGCAACGACTTGGTTGGTTGGTTCAGGAAGGGTGGGAGTCTGCAGGGGTTGCATAGGAAGTACTAGGATGCAAGAAGGGATGAATTCGATTGGACTCGATCTCAAGGATTCTTTCACTTCTCATGACGTCTTTCATCCCCCTCCTTCTCAACCATTCCACCCCCAGATGCCATTGCTTTTACGTTTTCGTATTTTCTGCTGAAAGACTCGCTGGATAGTTTTGCGGGACTTTCAATTTCTTTAGTCATTTCCGGCCACTCGCTAAACCAGCTGAGTCCCTACATTAAGGGGAAATTACAACCCTAATTTGATTTAGTATTTTCGTCGAAAGCTCCAATAGCTTCGGCTATTGAATTTCACACAGAATTCGATGGGATATCCAGCACGTTTATCGGTTTACGTGAAACAATGAAAAAGTGTTTGGAGCACTAGGAACTATTCGTTATTTTCATTGGTCTTTTGCGACTGGAGTCTCCCACTCTTTGCAAACAGTACACCATTTTGTCTTTTCGTTACTACGACCTACGTCTTTTCTATTTTTGGCCTTGTTTAAACATCTCCGCCAATAGCGATAGACGCTGGCATTGCTAAGGATCAGTTTCTCATCTTTTCCATCCCCTATTTGTTCCCGAAATAAGCCACTTGTCTGTAAAACGTGTTCATCTTCTCGCACAATGAAAATTCAGCCCAATCAACAAGACTTTCCTGTATTTCCTTCGTAATGTTATTTTACGCGTACAATTAATTGGCACGATAGAAATATCGATAAAAAAAATATATATTTGTTCTTCGTGTTAATTTTCGAAATAGGCTTGATAACGATCACAATTACATACCGGAAATTAAAATCACTGAATCGACATCATAATAGTAATTGAGACACGTTAGATTCGAGAATGTCAATAGGGGGGTAGGTGTAGTCGTTAATCACAGGGCTAATATAAATCCCATGTATGAATGATTTACGAGTACCACCCTTTAACAATGTGTATACTGATATTGGGGTTGGATTAATGAAACAAATAAGGTCACGGCCAAGATCTCCTTGGGAAATCGTAAGGGTGCGTTTCTACCCCGAATAAAGGGAAACCATGGCTATCGTTTCAAGATGAAATTTTTCTACCACACAATATTCTCAATAGCTCCAAAAATACTTTGAGTGGACAGAAAGAAAGCATTTTTATCAACAACCCTTGTCAGCCCCCGCTTCTTGCCAACCCTTAGTACAATTGAAATTTATGTCCCGAGGTATATCATGATATTCACGAGGTACCAGATGGCTCTTATAAAAACAAATATTATGTAGACCATGCTTGTACTAATATTCATCCCTAAGCCATTATTCCTTATATGTAATTCTTATCTGAAACTATACGACAGCACAAGGCACCCCTGCCTATTGTCTTTTTTTTCTGTCTGACTGAGAGCATCCAATACGCACGATATTCTCATGTGGAATATCAGTATATGAAAATGTGATCAACTCGAACCACCCTCCTTTACACGGGAGAAGAAAGGATAATATTTTTCTTTGTACAGAGAAGCAATCGGCATACCTATAGATATAGACATCACACCCCGCACATGCATATTTGCCCCGAATGCAATTTCGAACGTGGAGAATTTACCTTATTGACGAGTGGCAATGTTACAGACCACCTTCTAGGGGTTGTAGCACTGTCATCCCCTTGGAATACTGGCTGCCCGAATATTCAGCTTAACGGTAACGAAATGGAAAATCCTATCATGTTGATCGGTTCGCTGAACATGACTTTTATGAATATTACAAGAAAAGTTTCGTGTTTCCTGGAAGGGGTTTATTTCACCCCTAAACTTTGTAGGTTTTTATATAAGCATGCCGACATTAAGCTATTCAAAATGAGGGTTAACAGTTTTTTTTTTACGCCGTTTCTAGCTATTTCTACGAGCATCCCAACGATAATGACCGTGTTACGCCTCTGCACGCTAGGGGATGAAAGGGTTGACTGACCCCGAAAAGTTTGTTGGACCTTTTTCTCCATCTTTGTTTTTTTTTTTTTTTACCTTCTTCGTGCTTCCACCCACGTTAACGGTGCACACCACAAACTTTCGGAGCTTGATTCATGGTTTTAATCAGGGAAGCATTGAATCTTTTAACTCACCCCTAAGTATAAGGGAGAAACAAGAAAGCCAACAACGCCGAAAGTCGTGCCCTGCACTTTTGCTTCGAAGTCTGAATAAAGAATAAGTTTACCAAAGCTTGACAATTCCGTTGACCCGAGGCGTCACGGACCAACTACCCCTTCTTCAACCCCTATATACCTTTCATAACTTTCTACCCTGTTTCACGACACTTTGTGGGAAGCACCTGCTACTATAGCACTGATGTAATAATCCTGCAACGACGTCACGTTTTATTAAGACTCCCACCTAACAATCCATACGACGCGTCTTTATCGTCGCTGGGACAATCAGTCTGTTTTCCTTTCCATTCCTTTGACTTACCAGTTATACACTTGTGCCTGGCGTTCACCCTAGTAGAAATTTAATCGAGGCAGTATTTAGTACCTTTAAAGTTTATCCAGATTCAATAAAAGCGCTTTAAAGGCACAATCCAGGCACTGTCATGTGTCGTGAAATTCCCTTTGCATTGCCTTGGTTCCTGCGCTCCTGCACCAGCGCTCCTAGCGTCGCTCACGCAAATCAAACCAGAGCTTCTGACATCAAGTAAATTGTGTCTGATTTCCTTTTACATTGCACCTAAAAATAAAAGTTGGTTTTATTAAAAAAACAACAAACGAGTAACACGTTGTTTATCATTTTAAGTTCCAAATTTACATTCATATGAGCTTCGGTCACAAGATGACAGATGACGCAATCCCTAGTAGTCCCTCGATTTTACCTTTACTACTTCAGGCCAATTTCTACTTGGGCAAAAGGGCTTGTTAATCAAAAGTCTATTTGTCAACTACAAATTGTGGTTCAACTCACAGACCATTTCGTGTTTCTCGGCAACACGTCTTTATCCAGAACGCGATACAATGTATGTCGGAGATCAAAGACTCAACCATTGACGAGAAAATCCTACAATTTGAACAAATTTCTAAACGGAATCAAGTCACAAAATCGCTATAAATATGTTCCACGATGACAACACATTTACGCACAATACATTGACTTGTCCACCCGTTAAAAAAAAACCTCTTGTTGTTATACTTAAATTACTTTCCTTCGTACACGTATGCTGTCTACGACAGTATAGCGTAAACGCAATATATTACTTTCTGACAATACAAAGCAGAATAGTCAATCTCCAACGATGAATTGCATCGTCATGTCCAGTGAAAATAGAGAATTGACATGGCGTCGATGGCAACAGGCATTCCTACCTGTCCGATCGAGAATACACGACCTAGTGAAATTCCATTGGCATCTCTCGAGAAATTCCAGAAGGTTCAGCAAGGCTCTAAGCCTCCCCCGTCGTAGGTTCCCGCAGTTCCTATGATCCCCTTTAGCAAATGTGGCCAACTAGCGACCCTTTGCAAAATCAGAGGAGGTAAATGTCATTTTTCGAAATTTTCTTAATACCTTGCGCACACTTGAAGCTCCCTTCTGGGCATCGATTCTTAGGACGTTCCTCTCCCCACCTACCCCTCATTCGCAGAACCACCTACCGAAGACCCCATGACCCCGTTTTCAAGAAATTCCTTCTATAAAAGCGCCAGGATCATCCCTTACAACGATAAATCGTCATAGCGTCACCTACGCTTAAGCCCCCCCCACTTCCCTTCCTCCACCACCCTGATTATACAATGAATTTCACTTGTCCTCGATTTTACGTGTTTTCGTGAAGACGACAGAAATTCCTTATTTCTTACATTTTTGAGTAGGACCCTTCGCTTCGTCAAACCTTAACAACCTGATTCCAGAAAAATAAATTTGGCAACCATTGAAATTTTTTTTTTTTTTTTCTTCTTCTTTGTTAAAGCTATTTCCGCCGTATGAAGTTGAAATTGACGTGTTCGTAGAATAGACTTTTCTTGCCCTTCAAAACCACAATGCCAAAAGGTTTCTCAGGATACCCATGATTTCCTTTGACCTGCTCACATATTAAGCTCCCACGTCCATTCTCAGACTCTCGTTCCTACGGTGCCACTAGGACCGCCATTACTCGAATGATATTTTGAATATTTTTCCGCGAAATATTTGCTCCCATCATTTTTCCCAGCCACCCAACCCTTTTCTCTTTCTTTTCTTTTCTTCGACGTCCCAGCATCCCCTGCCACTTCACCTTTTTTCTCCTTTCCATCTTCGTGCCCCCCCGGGGAGGGATTGGATTTTGCAATTTATATGCAGCAGCTCTTCCGCAGAGCGGTGTGTCGTCTAGTGACTCCTTAAGGTAGTCACAGTCACGTATGACGCACCTAGGCTGACGTCGAATAACACGCATGACGAGACTCCCGTCATCCCCTGGGATTCATTGGATATTATTTACGTTTCCAATGAAAGCAAAAATAACCCAGAAACGGAAAGAAACTAAGAGACAATAAAAAAAGGACATCTGATATCTGACACCGGGAGACTTTTTCTTAGCAATTACTCTCAACTTGTTCAATGAACCACATAGGATGAGTCCCGGTGCCCTGCTGTTCAATAAAAAATATGAAGGATCCAGCAAACTCATTCAACCCTTAACGAGGTGAGGATCGATGAGAGATTTAACGATGTGTACTTATATCTTTTATTCAGTAAATAAGATCTTGCCAAACAGATGAAAATGGCTGCTCGTGACTTTAGAGCCGCGAGAAGGTCCGCCTCGAGTATTTCCATATTTACATCTCACTCCCTCGCCATTCTCTCTCCCAAGTGAAAAAGCCTTGGCCGTTATAGGCCGTTTTGTCTCGGCGAGACAGAACACGTGGCTAAGGGGGTTGAAACGAGTTAAAGAGGAAGATTCCCTCGTGAGAAAATCGAATTACCACCAAGTATCCCGTTACGTGATGGGTAATTGCCATATTAAGTATGATATTTACAGAGGAGGGTTGGTCCGTCTCTCCATTTTTTTTTTTTCAATTTCACTATAAAAAATACTAACAAGAAAAGTGTACCTGGGGATATCCGATAGCAACCCTTAGTACCATATCACCCTTACGACGCTTGTCATTCCGTAATTTTTCCCGGGGGTTGTTTTAACTCGCTGCAATACCGGTTCGTTTAGCGCGATTAGCGAGAGATGAAAATGGCGACGTGAATCTCATCCCTCATCACCTCCCTCCCCCCCCCCTCCATCCCACTGCCAGACTCACCGATTCTTTTCTCAGGAATTTTCCATTCGACGCACGTCGTCAGTTCCGCCCTATTTTCTTCTCTCGCTCGACGCGCCGACTGCAGGAGCGATGTCGTTTGTTCGTAAAATGTATGCACATCTGCAGGTATCTTACCACTGCGATTTAGCAGAGCGAAAACGTTATACCGGGTGTGCGTAAATTTTTAATATATATATATATATATATATAGTATGACGTAGTAAATAGCCATTTTTTTATAGATAAACGTCCACCGTATCATGGATCTCTATGTGAACAAGGGGTTGCATGTATGGATATTTTCTTAAAATAAGACCCAAGGGTTGAAACAACAAGATCCGGACGATAAGATTTCGCGTATCGACAGACAGGCACTTCCAAAAGTTGCCTACCCATCATTTTACGCGGGTTCCTTGTATTCGGCACTTTACCAAATTGTCAAACTCGAGATTTTCTTGTTTTCACGAAAAATTCGCATACTGCAGTAGCAGAAAAAGTGTCGCGAAACTTTTGCAAAAGGAAAGTGCATAAGGATTGAGTTCCGTCGTAACGGTGACGTGTGGTATAACTTTTATCGTCTATTGCGAAGGATCCTTAAGGCGTCTGGGACGTTTGGAATTGACGTATACTATAAGACATCGTTATATCGTTGTGTTCTTTTTTCCTTTGGGCCAATGGCTGCCATGGGAGTCGTAGCGACGACTGAAGCGTTCAATTTACTATATCTATAGGGTTCGACCACAGTTACACCCTGTAGAATACTAGACGCGTCCACGTGAGGTCGTTCGTATGTATTTTACATATAGTACATATATCTAGCTATAGAAATAAAAAAAATATTTACTAAACTAAGTAAAGCGCTGGTCAATAACTTCTGATAGAGTTTAATTGAAATTGATGAGAATTCGAGTGGCCAGTCGTATTTCGACATGCTCCCTTACGTTTTAATGGCAAACGCACGTAACGGGTGTGACGTTATGTAAAAATTGATCCTATACGTAATTTCCACGCGAGAGCATCGAATTAGCGTGTAAATAATTCAGTGGCCTGGATCTTAAGATTTATCTGACTGCACGCGGTGCAATGAAAACTCGTGAAAATCTCGAAGCAGAATCGAAGTCGTAAATTTTCTTTACATGGTAGCTAGGTAATACATGCTATACAAAATAACAGTTACATAACCCCGGATATGCATTACGTGTATATTCGTTCGAGAAAAATGTCCAAGATACGTGCTGTGCACTGAAAGAAAAAAAAAAAAAGGTTGCCCGTTCTCAATGCGTCACGTTTGTAAATTATTAGCGAGCCAATGCGTATTCTCTATGGCCATTTCACAAATATTTATTCGCCGCCATTTCTTTCCGTTGTCTTGGAAAAAGTTTGTGCCACCGTATCTCGTTACCACGAATCGATCCTCCGAGAACACCCGGTATATTTCACGGCTGCAGTCCTCGAATCTGGAGCAAACTAGATAGCTGGCAACTAACTGATGCATAACTTAACTTACGTGTGTTTACCGTTCGTTCGCTTGCTCGTTGGATAGCGGCTGGGAGTTTTCATGGAATCGTGGGTTCATGGGTTCAAGAGTTCATATAGGTTCATGAATTTATAATAGATTAGTTAATAACCTAGTATCGTTCCAGTCTTCCCAAGATACTTTTCAAAACGAATTTTCCAAACTGCAACGAGAAATCCAGTTGTGCGGAAGCTCGCTGAAAATAATGAATCAAATTCAACCGGAGGAAACGCAAGACTTTGAACGAGCAAAAAGTTTAATCGATTTCTCGCAATTCTCAATTGCGCTCTCACGTGTTCGAAACTCTTTGAATCACGTGACGTCATACAAGCCAAACTAGCACGTGGAGTCTATTTCAATACCAAATTTATATTATTCGGTTAGACGATGCAATTCGATGTCTAGTTGGCTCCTACGTCTCGCGGCCTTAGGTGTATGACGTTGGTTGTCACTTTTTGAAACGCCTTGTACAACAGGAAGGATCATTTTCTTGCATAAGAAAGATAAGGCAAAGTGGATACCCAAGGAGGCTGCACTCTCTATGCAAAGCGTGTAGCTGATTGTTGTTAATTTTATGTCGAAGATCCTCGGCCATCTTTTTACCTTGTTTCCCCACATTTCCTAGTCTCCTGACGTATACCGCTAGTTATTTCCGAGATCCCCCAGGGGCATGCATCTTCGATGCTATCCAGCATCCACGTAATCCAAACCTTCTGGACCATTGACATGCCACGAGTAACTTCCGTCTCGGATGGTTTTCTGAAAACAGCACAATCTTTCCTTCAAACTCAATTCGTTAAAACTTTTAAATCCTCATTGAGTTTGAAACAGTGAGAAAAAAGGGTGGTTGGCGGAATAAAAAAAAAAAAAGATCGGCTAAGGTTAAACCAGGCCGGATATCTCAACCCCTAAGGGAGTGACCATCGAATCGCACGGAAATCACGACTCGCGTCGCGAATTCATGCGGAAGATGGAATTCCGCGGGTCACGCAAAGCACCTCTACGTTTCGCGCTATCGGACTGACCTTTGCACGATAACTAAAACCCTACTGTACCTTTAATGATAGGTTGCAAAGAGCCGGCCAAGGATATGCCTCGATATTCCCAACTGCCACGAAGAAACTTGACAGACAACTTGAAGAATACAAAATAATATTTTTATACAGAATGTACGTTACGTCCATAGCAACAAACCAGGGAAACTTTTATTCGATATTGATTGATCGTGTCTTACCTAACCTAACCCAACCCAACCCAATCAATCCGATCACCAATTCCGCTTACCAAAGTGTTATTAGTTATATTTTCCTGCTGTTATTCCAAGTATGAGGCGTGTCGTGAAATGAAGGATAAAAGATAAAAAGATAAGAAATAAGGGCCAAGGGAGGGGGAGGATCGCCCAGCTATGATCGAGATGGGCGGTGATAAAATGCAGCGACTCTTCCCTTGTCTCTCCTAGCCGAGGACAATATTCTCGCGGAATGGTTTATCACCACGTTGGCAATATTGCACATCCACCCCCGTGCAGTCTGATCTCCCTCGTGGCTTTTGGCTTTGCCCCTCTACCCTTCGCCCTTTAACCTCCACCACTTCCCCCAAAACCCCTCATCCTCCGCGCTCTGCAGGGTAGTAACCCTTCTAGTTATGAGTTTGCAGGGTGGATCATTGCCCCCGTTTCTACGGAGTCGTCAGGTTCTTTTTCAACAGGTTTCCATATTTCGCAGTTATATTTCCACGTCCGCAGGCTACTCATCCACTTGTTTTTTTTTTTTTTTTTTTTTTTGGAAATTTTCTTTATTAAACCAAATATTACCGACACTCATCCCCGTTATCGTCCATTAATCATCCCTTATGATTTTCCTCCGGTATCCTTTCGTTTTGATCTCTCTTAGTACTTGGCCTCATGCATCTCCAGAGTAACGAGTCAGCGCGAGGCGTCGCCCGGCGACGCCGAGCGTCGTCGCCGATGCTCCTAGAAAAGCTTCGACGCCTTTAATAGTCTCCGGCTCACGAGAATGATTCGTGGTGGCAATAACGAGTTTCCCTTCCGCAACCATTTCAACGTGAAGGACATTAAGAGAGAGAAGAGGAGATAAAAACAAGAGAGACAGAGTATGCTGACGCTTTTGCAAGGCGATTCGATAAAAGCGACTCCGTTAAAATTCTAGGGTTTATTCAGACTTGAAACTTTAATGACATTTATCTTATAACCAGACGTTTGCGTTTCACATGTCACAATGTCGTCATTGAATTTAATGAAAACTCGCGTGAACGGAATGTGCGAGCATGTTTGACCGATTTGAAGTTTGTTCATAATCTCTACGCGACAACGATTCATCGTTAGTTTAAATGAAAACGCGCCATTCTCTTGGGGTATTATATACATAGGAATGTTATTCCGCTGTCTGGCTGGCAATGGGGTTTGATCACTTTGTCCCCTAGTAGTAATCTGGATAACGGGTCGGGCAAAAGCACGCAACACGCCACGCCCATCTGGTATACATAGACACGTCGAAAGATTCCTTTATTTTTGTTCTATACACGCTTATACGAATATGAATAATAATACGTATGCGTGGGAGTGAACTGTGACGCAATTTGTACGGTGATAAAAGCGAGAAAATAACGTATGGTTTTTTAAATTCAGTTGCCAATTGACAATTCGACTGTTGCTGAAGTCGGAATTGAACTTTATGAATGATAAAAATCTCTAAGTACGTGTGTTGACGTTTAGGCGGAATTCTTATGGGGAAGAAAAAAGCAACCCTTGAGAATATTTAAAGAAATCAGCAATTCCATCTTCTACGAGTCTTCCGGGTTCTTCCGTGGCGGTGAAGCTTGAAGGCAGGGTTGATCGAAATGTGAAAATCACGATGGCGACAAATCCAGCAAATTCTTTTTACGTTTCATGCAGTCGATGGTAAAAAGGAAATTTGACGAAGTCGTGAGCGCGTAATTCGAATCCTCAAGTGTTTTTTTGGCTCCGCTGGAACAAATGCGTCGTATTTCGACTTATAACTAATTTTCTCACGCTTTAACTTCTTCACAGATGCACTAAAGGGAAACGAGAGTCTGGAAAATGTAGGAATGGAAAATTAAGACAAGACAGATTTTCATAGAAAGACAAAGTCTTTTATACATTTTTTGGCTACAAAGCTATCTCGTATCGATGGACTATGAATGACGTTGGAGATGTGAAATCCTTTTGAAAATTATCAATCCGTCAATGTACGTCAATAATAAATATGTCTGATCTGCTGCTATTAAATAATAAAATAATCCGTTAACTTTGCGCGGGATCAGTTGAAATTTTTGGTAAAGCGACAAAATTAATAATATAGCACGTTCTTATAACAAAGTCGTATTAATAAGTCAAAGGCTTATTCGACATGTACATTTCACTTAAAAATTATTATCGCAGTCACCTGCCAGCTAATATAATCATAACAGTCTGTACCGAGTTGAACTTTCCATATTCGGAAATACTTATTACATGAGGCGTGCGAGTGTCCCGTGCATAAACCCTGTTTTAATTATTGTCTGCCTTCATTAGTACGTCTCGGCTCTTGTATCTATATATATACTGTACATATTAAAGCCATTTGCCGGTTCCGCGCGCGACCCTGGATTATCTTTAACCGAAGCTTTGCCAGTTAGCATTATAAGTAATTCCTTTTCCCAAATATTACCCCAATACCTCCGTATTCGTACGTCGATCAATCACCCCCTGGCCAATATTCCCATTCTCACCTTTGCCCGGAAGCCTATATCGAGTATTCCGTTTTTTTTTTCAATATTTAATTTTGCCTTTCTCATCCCTTTCGCACATGTAACATTTTGATATTTTGCTTAATAAAGTCACCTATTCCTTTATTTTTGACTTCAAGCTTCGTCGTTCTGTTTTTTATTTTCTTATTTATTTTAATACCATATAAATTGACTGATTTCGTTTTTTTTTTTTTTTTTAATATTTTTTATTTCGTTTTCATTCATACATGTTTTGTTCCTTCGGCACTTTCTCCATAGTCAGGCAATACGTCCCTCGTAGCTAAGTGAATATAGATCGAAATTTTT
The DNA here is from genome assembly GCA_030142615.1 of Syrista parreyssii. Classification (NCBI taxonomy): domain Eukaryota; kingdom Metazoa; phylum Arthropoda; class Insecta; order Hymenoptera; family Cephidae; genus Syrista; species Syrista parreyssii. The sequence goes on from JARQTG010000150.1 coordinate 185,235, forward strand.
TTCCCTTTGGTGAGAAATGGGGTGAAATGTGAAAAAGTCACAACGGAACGGTCGACGGAAATATTATGGCTGTTTTTAAGGGTGAGTCCAACTCTAAGAATTGCCCTTGTTTAGCACCCTAGCGAAACACCGAATAGGGGTGACTTATATTTCACTTGAGCACCCCTCATGATAAATTGCAGAAACCGACTACCCCACTTTTCGATAAATTAAACATCTCGAAAGTGCAATTTGTAATACGTCCTCCGAAGTACGATTCGACCAGAAAAATCATTATCCACCGCATTCCTCGAGTCACTTCCACGTTTCTCGTACCAAGATGTCGCACCCTCCTCCTTAATCCCCCCCAACTCTCCCATCAACCAAACATCTTTTTGTTTCTTTCCGCTACTTAATGGATTTATTTAAAATTTTAATAAAGCATTTTCACAGTATTTCTATCACGTATTTTTCTTGCCGACGAGTTTTTCAGACTCAATTTTCACCACCAATTAGACGTCCTCAATTCTTCATAACCCAATAGGGGTAACTTTTACATGATCGAAGACCATTAAAACCTTCCCCCCTTGGAATTTACCTGGAACAGGAAATAACCGTGAGGCCATGTCTTTATTTTTTTTTTAAGGACAAGCATGGACTATCGTTTAGCTTCATTTCGATCGATAGGGGATGATATTTTCAAGTCTGTCGTATTTGTTACGCTGTCGTTTTTTTCTCTATAAAAAAAAATTTATTTTTAGTCCAACTTTATGGTTCAGCTCGTAACACATTATTTAAATTGTTTCGATACTTATTGGCCACCGGTTATATTTCTTGCTGGGAAGCCGAGTCATACGTCCATGTTTCCTATACTTTCGTGTATCAATCAGCCTTCCAATATGGGCGCCAAGGGATAAATGTGTATCAAGGGTCGATTTGCACCGTCGCCTGGAGGCTGCGACACCAGTCGAAATCTTTACCTATTCAAGATTCAAATTGCGTCTCGACTAAACTTTTTCTTTAATAAAAATGATAAAAAACTTGAAGCGCACTATACTTGTACAGTTAGTTGTTGGAAAAATGTCACTGTGTAACGTCGCTTTTGGCTTCTTTTTTTTATTTCACGATTTATTACCTTTTTTGTGAATTCGAGGTGTTTCCATCGCGGCGAAGCATCGACGAAATTATATTTATTTCCATCAGGGATATAATGCATGTTTTTCATATAGTCGATGTCGAGGTCACGAGAGTTTTCCTTTTTCTTGAAAATGTGGCAATAACAATGAAGTGAGGTCGATATGTTGTTACAAATTTGTTGTAATATTTTGTGGAACCTAAAAGTCAGACTGTACGAGGCAATCCTGGTATTTTATGTGGGAATATTTTTTTTCCTTTTTTGTAAATAACTTAAATTGAAAGTAATTCCTTTGTCCGGGTAAAGTCAAAGGAAGAAATTTCTCAAATATAAAAAGGACATCGATGTTTCAGTTATCTATGCTTGGAATTCACTTATTATCAACTGTTATCACGGATGAAAAAGTCGAAGAGGAAAAGTTAAGAAGAATAACATTGAGATGATTGGCTCTACGGATAAGTATGTATGCCGCTGAGCAGAAGTCATTCGAACTCATAATCGATTTGCGTTTAAATGCAGGTCGAAGTCAAGTCCCATAAAAATTGCAATTTAAATGTCCACGGGAATTCCAATTCCGACTTAATGGACGAACTTCCTTGTTCCTTTTCCTGCCAGGGACGGTGAAACCGTATAAAAGTTTTATGAGCTTAATACGATGCGAATTCGAACGGGAAAAGAAGTGTCCCACTTTGACCTCAGTCAATTATTATTCCTCCTTTTATCCTGAAACCATATAAACCACTTGTATCCTTGAACGTTCTCAAGAATTCTTTCTCAACGAAAATCCATTGATATTCTGCACCGACGGTATTGTAGAAATTCGACGATAAGGAAAGCACGGCTTATAGATCAGTTACCGACTAGGTTTGAAACTGCTTTACCGGCAACGCATAGAGCTGGCAACGAGTGTCGATAATGAAGAAATCGCGAAAGTCTCAAGCAAAGCTTTCTCTACTTTACCATAAGAAGTTTGACTTTTTTCGCAAAGTGGAAAATCCTGTCGCTAGTGTCGTTACCCATCCCCGATATAATTTTCATGGGCTCGGGATAAATGTCACTCCATTCAATACTGAAATTCCGACAAACGAAACAGAGAGACATTCGAAGCAGCAGCTTTTAAAAGGTGTGCGAGATCAAATAAAATATTTCAAGACTTTCCACTTGACAAAAGAAGCATAGCCCAGCAGCTTAAAGCTCTTCAAGTAGCTTTGACTTTAGGATAAGGTAGAATCATCCAAAGTAACTGGAGACATACAGGATAGCGAATTTAGGTATCGGTAGGCAGCTTAGGCTCGCAGTCCCAAGAGTGAATTCCCTTTCGTACCGCCATAATTCTGTCCACGGATTTCTTTCTCATGCAAATCCCGCGTAGTGCTTTTATCTCCTTATACTTTCCCGTGTTGCTCTCTTTTCGCCTCCTTCCACCCATTTCTCCCTTTTCACCGTCATCTCTCTGAGCTGCAACCCTTCCCACTCGATTTGGATTTTATGGTAATCCAACTTTATCCTCTGAATCGCGAAATAACCGACTACAATGAACATTGGATTTCAACAGTCGCTTTTTCTCGTTGCTGCTCTCACTTTTCTTATTGATCTTGATTCAATATCTCTCTATTGTACCAATCCCATTCACATTATCGCAGTTCCTATATATATATATATATATATTTTTTGAAAATTGTTCTGTTTTATCGACAGTTACATACTTTACTCCGAATTACAAGTAACGATCAAAAACAAATTAATTCCTGAACTCATCCAATTCCTAATCCATCGTACTCTGCAATCATAGACATTTCCCATGCAGAGCAAAGTCACGTGCTTCAATTGCCTTTGCGAAATTCCGCATTAGTCAAATACGGGTGCTAATTGGAGTCAACACGTTTGCAAGCACAATTTTCCAACAGAGGTTATCTTGCGGGATGAGACCAAGTCGGCTCACGCGGTTTACACGCAATAACAATTCCACCCAGAATTACCCCAAAAGCAAACACAATCTCCGTATCAGTGAGATTGCATAATCCAGAAAATAATAAATTATCCGCATATTGAATTTTCCTAAAATATTATCTAAAAGCTCAAACAAAGTGTTTTCCCTGTACAGTAGCTACACGTGCAAACAACGTCCTTGATCTGTATTCCTTTGTTACAGGATATTCAGCAGCCGCGCTACTCGCTATATTTTTCTGCATCCCTTTCGCTCTAAGGGTTCTCATCCACAAGGAAACGGGAAGATGGAGTAACTGGGCTCAAGCCTTCTACCACGCACACCTGGAACTATTTTTGGGAAACGGTTGCCTGGGTAAGATGCATACATTTCTTTTCTCGTCCCAGCATCCAAAAACGATACATATATATATTCGAGCGGAAAAAAAAACCCAAAGAAAAATTCAAGGTTCGCGCACAATTAATTCCCAATGCGGAACACATTCCCATTATTATTACGTCATTGGCTCTCGATAAAATCCACTACCCCTATTATGTCTATAGCAATGCCTATACTAATTTCCAGGGGTTGGAGTAATGATGCTCCTTGCTTTGACAGTGGAACGTTACGTAAGCGTTTGTCATCCAGGACAGCACACGAGGCCACTGTGTGGACCACCCCACCTGACAGTGGTTCTCATCCCCTTGGCTACGTTCTTGATTTATTTGCCAAGCGTGTTTCGCGGCGAGATAACCACCTGCCTCTTAACGCCTGCCGGTCCGCTCATCTATCAGAAGCGAGATAACATCTTCTTCCTGCATTCCTTGTTCTATCAGGTAATCAAACCTGCTACTTCCCCTCCTGTCCACATTATATTTATACAGTATAGATATACCGGCAACTGTTACATACAAAAGGCACGAATCTCTTTCTCCCAGGTATACAAAGTCGTATTGGAAATCCTGTTCAAAGTCGCGCCGACCATTCTACTCGCTGGTTTCAATCTACGGATCATGATAGTGTACAGAAGATCCTGCGAGCGTCGAAGGAGGATGACGTTGTCGAGGACTGTGAGCAGCGACGAGGATCCCAGGACATTCGCCGAGGAGAGAAGATTAGTTCTATTGCTGGGCAGCACCAGCATCCTCTTCCTGGTTTGCGTCAGTCCTATGGTTATTCTCAACGTGACTCTCAGCGAGAGTAATCTGAGTCTGTATCCTTATCAGGTGAGAAGATTTCTCACACATTCATATTATTATGTACATTTATAATTTTATATAGACCCACATATACATAGGTAGACTTTTTTTTTTTTTTTTTCTTTTTATCACCAATGCTCAACTATAACAGTTTATGGTTCGCCTTGCCTTTCTTCTTTCCCCAGATTATTTATCTTGCACGGGACATTATTTCTCCACAGGTTTTCCGGGCACTGGCAAATCTTCTCGAGGTGATCAACTACTCCATAACGTTCTACATTTACTGCCTGTTCTCGGAAGACTTTCGTAACACACTGATACGTACCCTCCAATGGCCCTGGGGTGCAGAGGGTAGAAATGGCCGGGGTGTCCCTATGAAACACTCACCGATACCAAGACCCACGACCACGACGACACCACCGACGACCGCCGTCCCGACGCCCGGACACGTAACGCGTGCCAGCGTCTAGCGATGTCACGGGCGCTGCCAGGATCACCGACAAAGTAACGACAGTGCCCGACCTTGTCTACGTTATGGCGTCTCGGCGCTATAGACCAACGGATTCGAGATTTCTTTTTATTCCGTTAGATAAACCGACGCTAAGCGTCGGCCTTGTTTACGAGTATCCGACGTGGGAATAGTGCGTGGGAGGGAGAGAGATAGAAACAGTGGAAAGTTGTATCTGTACTTATCTGTGATGACCGCCACTAGATTTTTCTACCGATACGATGAGAGTCCCGACGCCATTTTTGAAAATGTCATCGCGAGCTTTTATTCGTGATGGATTATTTCATGATGATTTTTTATCAGTCATGGATATTGCAGAGAATTTTGAAGATTACACTGGTCGTCATTGGGGGATCGAGTGAATTAATATTAGGACTTTTCCTGATGAGATTTTCATGTGAAAACTTGGAGAATTATCTCGCGGGAAATTAAATGGGTTTCGTCTAGTGTAGGGGAAAAAGTATGGAATTCTGAATTATGAAAATATATTATGGGCTCGGATTTTTTTTTTCTTTCTTTCTTCTATACTGCTACAGACTATTGGTGCTACGGTTCGCCATGTACAGTTATTCAGGTGCATCGGGACGCTTAATGAACTCGTATCTTTTTTTCGTGAATTAAACGGAAATGTCTGTAGTTTCATTTTCAGTGCGACGAGACGTGACAGTGCGAGGTTGTAAGAAACAAAAACGTAAACGGAGAATGAATGGATGTAGAGTAAAAACATGTGTACGTAATCTGCGAGTGTTTAAATGAAAACATACCATACCGGAAGTACGTGTTTGTCAATGTACAGGAATTCGTCATGCATGTGAAAATCATTGAATAAATCAGTCACTCAATATTTACGTTTGAATAACTTTGTCAGTCACGTACCAAACGTTACCTTGAAATCCTGCGTTATACGACTTGCCCATAGTAGGGTAACAAGGTGGGTTCTGCAGATACCGACATTTACCGACACTTCGAGAACGAAGTAAAATTCTAGAAATATAGGGACTCGATGACGTCACTCTTGGAAATCACGTATATTCCTCGTTATATTACTGTTCATGTTTTTTTAAATGCCAAATTTTGCAATAGTCATAAGGGTGAAATCACAGATGGCGAAAGATTTGAAATCGATGAAACTTGTCAGGATTTAAATAAATTGCAGGAAACTCAAGGATTAGTGTGAGAACCACTTGAGAAAATAAACCCTTGTAATTTAGGGTATCAATTAAGACTGAGGATGGGGTTGTGGGATAGCAAGTTAGTAGTAGAGGGTAGCGTGGGTGTGAGGTTTGCTCGGAGTAAAATAGTTAGGGGTTTCTGTTTGGTGGGAAACCATCCCCTACGGAAGTCCTCGTAGGCTACAAGACTTCGGGACTTTGAGAGAAATTGCCGGGCACTTTGGCGTTAGCACCCTTACGAAATTCCTTCCATCGAGTCTCTCCCATGTCAACTCTCAAAATTCCCCATTGCATCTGCTATTGGTTTCAACCCTCGACTATCCTCCCTCTAAATGTAGAATCGAAAGGACACTACAAGACTCACCAATCATTTAACCTTTGCCACCCTCCGATTTATCTAATCCAACCCCACGGTATCCTGAAATTGACTAAATATACAAATTCTATTAGAGATCCTACATTACATACATATAATACATATATATTACCCTTAATGCACAATCCGTACCGAGATACAACACCACTAGCTTCCTGTATCCCAATAAAACTATAAGGGGGTGAATTCCTAGAAAATATCGCATTGGGTTTGATTGACTCAAAAAAAAAAAAAAAAAGATCCTACTGAGTATAAAACAACCCCTATAATTGACACTGATACATTTTTTAATGTCGTTTCCACACAGAGGGTTGCAACGTTGCCCCCAATGACATGTCCCAAGCAAGTTCAGGGTTACGGAAAGGGGTGGTTCGTGAATGGCGTGACGTGATATCTACCCCTATCTCCCCCTTCCACCCTCTCTCTCTCTCTCTCTCTCTCTCTCTTTGTCTCTTCTCTCTTTTATATCTTCGTGGGGGTCGATCTAGAGGGTTGCTCTCGAGACTGGGGTTACTCCTCTTCGGCTGGGCGGTTCTCGGTCGATACCGGGTGGCAATGATTTCGTCACGGGTCACGCGGACCCCCGAGCAACTACTGTTACTCTGTATAATTGTATCCAGAAGGCGTTGCAGCGCACTTTCCATTACGCTATGCGTTACCCGTTGGAACACTTGTGCAATTTCTACCCATTGTTTACCATTAGATAGCACGTTCGATAGACCAAGTAAATATTGCATATACCAGCACGAAGTGGGTACACAGTACAGATTTATAATTGGTTGAAATAATGAAATGCATAGCAGTGAAATATTCGGCCGAGAATTCTATAACGAAAATCCGGGCAAATGCAGAAAATGGCTGGCAGCTCTCGAAGAGGCTCATGGGAATTATGTATAATGGATATTTAAAGAGAATTCGATGTCTCGTTACTGTTTATTTCACTTTATTATATTCCACTGCAAAATGCCGTCCCGCGATCGAGCGACTTTCCAATCAATAACAGGGTCAGCAGGATAAGCTCAGCGTTTACGTAATCCTACGCTACTCCTCTCATCTCACAAGTATGTAAACGTGACTGCATGTCATTTCAAGTCCAGTTTCTTTTCATTCGTTTAGCCTCGCTTTATGGGATATTAGTATCGACCTTGCGATTGCTCTTTTGCCATTATTCTTTTTTCTTCTTTCGGTTCTTCTTTTCTTTACACGTTTCACATTCCAATGTCGTTGGTGCCTGTTGTACGTATATGGACCCTCTGTGCTACAGTAAATCTCTATTATGGCTGGTCTATCTATTCAGCCAATGCTGTAGGGGTTATCGAGTTGTACGTTACCGAATTACTCAATGCAAATTGCTTCCATGTATGTGACTATGTAACTATGCAACTATGCAACTATGCAACTATGCAACTATGCAGGAACCTTACTGGTTCTAGTTAACAGCACTTCCTGACCAGTAATTGGCGTCCGTCTCCACTCGGTTCTAATCAACTCGTAATTCATTTTTACAAGCTAATGAATTTCACGTTGAACCCTTGGTGCTTCAGAGACTACCAATGGAAAGGCTACCTATTATCTTTATGCTGATCTACGTACAGGCTCTGTCAAAATTAACGAACCTGGTCAATATGGTGCTACTATTCTGATAATGATAAGTGGTGAACGTGACCTTCGGTTTATTCGAATGCACTTTGTTCTTAAAGAGGATCCGGTCAAAGTTCACCAATCACAAGCTCACGAGTCATGACGATCGAAAATAGGGGTTGAAGGAGAACGGTAACTACAATATTTGAATTTTTGTATTTTTTTTTTTTTTAACAGGAAGTAAACTGAAATGAGACTATGTATATATGAAATCTTAAGAAATATTCAAAACCTCTACTATTTGAAAATGTCAAAAATTTTCTTACGGACTGTAAGTTTTAATGGCGGGCGAACAAGTTCAACTTTCTCAATAACGAATCCCCCGTTAACGTCTAGGACCAAAAGTCACCTTCAACCCCTCAACCCTCTGAGTTTCTTTAAGGTCTTTTATTATTTCGTTGATCCTTCTTGGTTTCGATATTTTTTTTTCACTTTCTCTCCTTTCTTATTTCTACAATACTCACAACGTCGGGCGGCTCCTAAATAACTTGGGGAAGGTCTTGAGGTTATTCTTTCCCTTAGCGTTACAATAGTCAGCCATATTCCATCCCCTTTCTATGCGGATGACAGTAACCTCAAGTCGTTTGCGAAAACAAAATCAGACTCCTGACTACGTCGATGCGCCCTACTTATTTTTAGGCCACTTCACGACTTTCACGACCCCGTCCCAAATATATCCCCACGTGTCCTTTCTCTATTCTACTCTGATCAGGGGTTGGTGGTAGGGGTTGCAAAAAAAAAATACGTGGATAGATACCAAGCGAGGACATCTTTTTTCTTTATCTTCGTTTCATTCATTCTTTTTTTTTTCATTTCATCCCCCACCCCTCCCCCGCTACAGGGGCGCCAATAGGGCGACGGGGTTAATCCAGTTTCCGATCGTAGAACGTGGATCGTGTAATTCGTAATGTCTGAGCAAACAGCGGTATAGTCACTCGAACAACTTTTAACACCGTCAATTTTACCAACCCCCTCCCTACCAACCCCCTAAGGTTTGCCGATCAGCTACTTCGCCAAATTTCCCACGGATGAATAGCCACTTGCTACACGACCCTTCGATTGCTCCCAAAAGTTTGTACTGTCCTTCGGAATTGACTAGGAAAAATTTTTTTATTTTTTTTTTTTACTCCCCCGTGACTTACCTCTTTTTTTGTCAGCGCAATAATCCGAGAAGAAAAACCGTGAGGTCGTAAAAGACCAACGTTCGCTTGGGGTTGGAATACAAATTTCGTTCACGAAGCTACTTTTCGCGAAAAGTATTACGAGCCGTCAAGATATGCTGCGAGATTCTTTTCTGGAATTTTAAAAATCGTATTTCGTCCTATAACCACATATGTTACTATAGGATTCCAATTTTTCAATTAAATTTTTATTCTGACTAACCCTAGCGACTACGTCAATGAGCAGCAGTGGTGGGGGTAAGAATGACTTCTCCATTCCTAACCGATTTCTTCCCCTCACTGCTAGGCTTTAAACTTGATCTGCTATCAGGACGCCAATGGCGTAGACTTAATTAATCTTAAATTGTAATTCGACTTTGTAAATTTGAATGGTAAGAAGGATAGAAGAGGAAGAATAGGACGAGAAGATTGAAAATAACTTGGCGAATAAATACGAAACAATTATATTAAAAGCTGGCCGAAAGTGTGGCGTGAAATTACAATTTCAAAAAGTTATTCACTGTAGTAATTAATCTCCGGCTCATTAACAATTAGTCCCTCGTGCTTGGGGAGTGTGGGAAAGTCTTTAGCGAGATGAGATAAAGCTGAGTGACACGCGTTGACAAATGGATGAAAAATGGGAAAAACGGCATGATGAGTAGACATTGTAAAATCTACCGAAACTTCGTACCAAGAAAGCACAAGCAATTTTTCATTAAGTTGCTCATTCTAGACGACAGAACGGTATTGGATACGCGAAATGAATCTCTTGGGTCTTTTTGCTTCCGAGGTGACAAAACTTTATAGATTTTCTTACCAGTGACGCAAGAATCTTTCAAAACTTTTTTTTTCCATCTTTTCCTGTGTCTCAGATCAGTGTGGAAAGGAAGGAAGGAAGCGCAGGTCTGCCAACTGTTCTTGCATCACATGTCTCCTGGATCTGATTATTCTTCTTAGAAGATCAGAGATTTTTGTATTTTGAAAAATTCCTTTTTTTCAAATTGTCAAGACTAACTTGAAATTTCAATCTGCTTAATTCTTTCGTGTTTCGATTTCTTGGCTTTTTATTTGCGCACAGTCGAGCTAGACAGTCTGGTACGTATTTTTCCCACTCGCTTGCTCTGTCTTATTCGCTCTTATACGAAAACTTTGAAAGCTTTCAAAGAAGCCACAAACCTTGTGTTTATAGATGGAATAAATTACGGGTTCAGTGTCGTCGCTCGAATTTCTTCGCTTTCGATGACTTATGGTTTTCGTTTACAAGCAGGCGACACTTTTCCGAAAACTTTGCGTAGATTATCTATTGTTCGCGATAAAATAAGATTCCAGAACGATCCAAAGCAATCGAAGCTTTCTTGTACGACGAAAAAATGTAACTTTTGATCGTACGAATTTTGAAATTAAAAAAATTTTTTTTTTTTATTTCAACCCCACCCCTGCTTTTTTCAAAATTCTCCACTTCCTCTCCCGCCACAGAGTTCGTTTAATCGTCGCCGTTCCTTTGTTAATTTTCCAAGTTCGGATTAATTAACGCCCAATGATTACCACTTCCATCTTACCTAATTAGCGTCAAATATGAAAGACAAATAAAAATTACGCAATCCAATCCATCATAATTAAAGTCTTTAGGATGACGTCAGGGAGACCGAACACGCCATATTAACATCTATTTTGGTCTCCTCGGCGGCTCCTCTTTGTTTTCCACCTTTGCAAAAGCACTCACGTATTATACTTCCATTACAATAGCCTATTGTTTCCAGTCTACAGGGTGTTACAGTATTTCCGTGCACCTGCACACTGCGTAAACGCAACCCTTGTCTCACTTTCCAAATAAGACAACTGCTTATCCGTTTTGGCAAACTGCGGATTCGCAAGCGACTTGCAATTCCGCATCTGCACGCCCGCACGCGCGCATCCACGCAAACTGAATTGTTCAGATTAAAAGTTTTCGTGCTTCGTTACGCTACAAAATTCTCATGAGGATTTCTGCCTTGCGAGTCCGAAAAGTTATCATGGTAATTAACGCAGTCGCACCTGGAATACCGGATGTAAATTAAGCCTCATCCACAGGGAGAATATTACGACACCACATACGAGTATAAAGACTCGCGAGGAACCAGGTGCAATAAATTGTACGTATTAGGCAAAAAAAAAAAAGATACGTCGGACGCCTCAATTAATTCCAGTAGAAGCTGATAAAGAACTGGGTGAATGTATCTGCATACTTTTTAAGGGATGAAACTTGTGCGAGGGATTTCATATCTATTTCATTGTCGATGCATAGGATCTTTAGGGGTTGTTTGGAGTGGGGGAAGCAGCTCGCGTCAAGTGTCAGATGGAAGATAAGTATCGTGAAAAATGGAAGTTATAAGTAATTGGTGCTCAGATAGGAGGATGTTGCCATTCGAGGGAGGAAAAAAAAAATAAAAAAAAATAATAGCTACAAGGAAATTTTTCTTTCATGCGTTCGAGTAGGTTAACAAGCGAGAGTTACGTTGCTTTACTAAGGGATGAATTCGCCTTAAGGGAAGTAGGCTAATTTTTCGAATGACGCTTCACGTCGTTGCACCCTTATCCTTGACGTTCTCCCTTTTACTTTGCCTAAGGATTTACTTTATCTCTTATCCTTACGGATGCTACTTCATCCTCAGTCCGTCTGGCTAATCTTCCTGATAACGCTAAGAATTAAGCCCGAATCCTTCGTCGCCGTCCTTCGCGAAGATAACCTAAGTCCACGCACTTTGACTCAGACTGGGACGTTTTCGAGTTAATATTTCATCCCACCGAGTGAATCGCGTTCAAGTGAGAGATTTTTATTTTGATTTTTTGTGAAGATTGAAAAAATGATGTTTTTCGTATAAAAAATAATTTTTTTGTATTTTATACGAGTTTTAAGGTAATTTCACAATTTTCTTCTTTCCCTCAACTATTCAATCCTAGTAAGAGATTCTTAAAGGTTTATGAGGTCCTCGACTCTGTCTGTTTCGAGATTGAGATTTTCTCTCTTCTTCTTCTCCATTGTTCGCAAAATGGCTTTGACCGCAGTAACGTGGTGCGTAGCGTCATTTGGCCACGGCACTTGGACATACGACCCTGGCACGACCAGGAAAAACCCACCATCCCTGCACGAATAGGGGTTGCCGCGCACGCGTCAAAATATACTCCCACCCCCAACTAATTCCAGCAATACCATCCATGAGAAAAGCAGTCTGACGCCGGGCGCCGCGACGCTATCATGCGCGTGCTTCGGGTCTTTATTACTAAAAACGAAAGTTCTTAACGGCGGTAACGTTGACTTATGAATGAAAATCGCACCTCACAGAATGGCCAACGCAGTCAAATTTCATCAGTAACCAAAATTCCTGCATTTGGCATATTACAATATTTTTGAATTTTACACTAATTATTTGTCTCTTATTTATTTTCACGATACATTTGATATCGACAGGATCCACGTTTTATTATTCTTGTGAAAAAAAGGTTAACATTTTTTTTGAAAAATATTAAAACCTGTGATAACGTTTTCAAGAAGGTTTAATTGATAAGACACAAATTTGGATTGTTTGACGCGTGATGACGTCACTGATATCTCGTGGTAAAATCGTGTCAAGTGTATTTTACGTAATTATAATACATACACAGAGCTAAGTCTCGTGTCAATGTACATACATGTAGTAGGCCTTGTTACCTTGAAGTCAATCTCTGAAGATGAAGTCGCCCGTATAACGAACCGGAAGATAGGCTTAGGCGGGCTGGAAAATCGTCTGCTCGTAACTGTTCGTAACCCCTTTTAGCTTAACGAGCGAATAACGTAACGTAACGTAACAGCTTAAACTCGAAAATCCCATCGCGCGTGGAATAAATAAGTAGACGATGATGGATAATCTATGTGAGATTTGTAGAAGCATTGAAAGAAAATGAATCCCGCTCGATTTTATCGATACGATAGAGTTCGAATTCTCTCGTGACGATCAAGTAGCCCAAGTATCAATTCCGAATATAGGTTTGACCTTTTTTATCGTATGACAAAAATAAAAAGAGGAGGAAATGGCAAGGCGCCACATTCGCCCAGAGAGATTTCTCTCGGTCTACTCGGCATTCGCGAAGCTAACTCAATTTAACGACACTTTCGAAATTTACTGTATAAATCCAAGGGGGAACGTTTAGGGCGGACTTTTCACAATTCCCGACTACGCCAAGGGAGTGTCCTGAGCGTCGCGACGTTTCGTGAAAACTTGGCAAGATCCTCGTACCGTAGTTATCTCTGGGTAGCTTAGTCCCGTTCGATAAAAAGACGTGAAATTTCAGAGAGGAAATGGAAAAGCGAAATATCAAGATATTTAACCCCTTGGAATTATAAGTTGTCAATCGAGGTCAGATAAAAGAGGAAAAAATGTTATTTTTGCAGATTGGCTTTTCACACTGACGCGGGAAATACGAATGTGAAATTTTGATCTCCTATCCATTTCTCGTCTCCTAGCTACGAGACGTTCAAAGTAACGTGGAGTAAAGTCACTTTGCTCGCGACCGAGCTAAGGTAAAAAATAAAAGGGTAAAAAAGATAAAGTGACGACATTAGACTTCGAGTCGGAGTTTGACTGTGGTAGAAATATAGCGCGAGGAACTTGAGAAAATGTTTGGTGAACGGTGAGGGTAAAAATTCAGTTTGTGATAAAGCAGCAGGGCAAGATTTTTCCATCGAGTTTCCCGAAGACCCCGCGAAGAGGAGCCGACGCTGGAGAACCGGAAGCTGAGGCGAGGAAGCGTCGGAAGGTGGAATAGTTGGACAAGAGCGACTAGAGAAGGCGAAGAAAATGGGAAAGAAAAATAGTAAACTCAAGCAAGACACTATCGATCGACTGACTACGGACACGTATTGTAAGTGGCAAGCGCATTATCCTTACTTCAAATATTTGCGACACCCTCTTGAAGATCCTCAAGAGGATTGTCCTCCACATTCGAGCCTCCATCGTGTCCCTCTTTAAGGTTATACCGGGTGTTCTCAATGGCACTAAGGTGCATCCTCCTCGTCAAAGTAATTCAATACGGTACAGAAAGCGTTTCAACAGGTTTCGATTTTAGATACGTGACAGGGATGGTTTTGTAAAAATTTACCAAAAATTTTTCCAACTTTGAGTTTAAGCATTGACGTTAAAAAAAAACGTGTTTTTAGAAAATCCAACGAATTTTCCACTTGGAGCCTGTACGCGTGTAACGTGAATTCGGCACCGTTTTGGGTAATCCTAAACGACACGATTCCACTGGAGATTTTCTGATGTTGCTTCAATGCAAAACCGCTTAACGAATCCCTCTTGCCTTCATTTCAAAGATAATAAAGACGCAATGTTAGAACACTAAGGATTAAAGAGTTCGTTAAGTCTAACCCCAGGAAATGTTGAGCTTTGCTCTCGTACACGTAGTACAGTTTGTACGATGTTGTGGTCTATGGGTTTTAGTAGAGTCGAGAGGGATGATCGGATGAAATATATTTCAGTTAAATTATTCGCAATTACGTAATTCCTTAAGCACCGTCCACACGCTATAGGTATGATACGTCTTCTAGACACTCGAGGTATTCACGACGATTTTTCTTACTCGAAGTAAATTCCTGCGAATGTCGACAGACACGCACGTTACGCATCGCGCTTTGCCTCCGTCGAGGGAAAACAAGAAAAAGACCATTATTTACCTAAGAGACCATCAGCGTTTCCGAGGCGGCGCGCGTAACGTAATTTACAGCCGACAAGAAAATCCAAACGCGCGCCAAACCTTCTGGGTGCTTTCGCAAAAAAAAAAGAAGAAAAAAAAAAAAAAAGAGGAAGGAGACTTCGCTACGGACGATGCTCTCTCCCTGAAGACAAAACATTTCTCAAGAGGAATCAGTATACAGGACGAGTAACAGCGTTGAGCAATTCAAAGGAAATTGAGAACACGAGCCCGGAGTTCTTAGAGAAATTTATAGCGATCCCTTTTAATAGCATTTAATTAAGGCTCTGGCAGCAGGCACTATTTTTGACGTGGGGAACTTAATTGCCCTATTAGCTATACTCGATTTGGTATAACATCCATAGAAATCCATGTCTTTAATGAAACATTATAAGCATCGGAGCTCGCGAACAAAGCACGATACGAAATGCCTTGGGATCCGTCAAATAATAAATAAGGCCACCAGGTATAATTTCCATCGAACGAAATTATCATGCGTTACGCTGTCATGCACGAGACTGTATAATTCGTTTGAATCTAATGATACGTATAACCGAGGGTGCCATTCGAGTAAGGGTGAAATAATATTATATCTGGTGTTTAAAGGTAAAAAGCAGGAACTTTTGTTTAGACCAAGTCGAAAGAAATTCTCTGCCTTCTCCCATTGACACAGGCTTCTCCCTCGCTCTTTGCTCTTTTCCGCCAGTCGGCCATCTTGCTTATATTATTCATTGAATTCGCTTTAGTCAGAGACCAAAGGCAACCACCCTTCGCGGTCTAGGGGTGGAAGCGGTCAGTACGTACTGTGCCAACGATCGATACCGATGTACACTTTTTTCATATAGAAAAATCATCCCCTCGCACAGTCACAAACACATATATCTACACTGACAGGGGTAGCTACTTATGCTTCATTGACAATCACTCCTCAGGTAACATCAATGAACTTACCCTGGAGACCCACTCGAACGGTTCGTCACCCGATCGGTCTTCAGGGTTGCCCATAGGGAGGACTAGAAAAGGCAATGAGGGATGCAGAGGAATTCATGAATTCCCAGCATATTTTACACCTCGTGGCGATCAAGACGTCGTAATACGTTGCGAGATGCGAATTTGACGAGTCAAAGTATTTTTGAAAATTAATTATCCTAAACGCACTGTGCGGGTACGGGGTGAAATATACACCCTTAAAATTGCTAAATCCATTATAATTACACCGCAGACGTTAGGCTTTAATAGTCGGGGAATCTGACTCAGCTGGATACTGATAAAAGAGACAGTTTAAGGACTTTAGGGGTGTAAGGCTGCGTAGAGTCGAGGAATAAGATATAAAGCCCAATAAGAAAATATAATGGTCGTTTTATATAACTTTATCTCTTGCTCGATAGAGACTTAATTAAGCGATATGATCTGTATCCTTGAGACGCTATATATATATATATAGCGTGTATATATATATATATATATATATATATATATATATATATACATTCACCAAATCGGTGAGTTATCGTCTTACTAAAATCTTCATCCCCGTCTGACTCCTACCCCCTTATGACTACTGGAACTCCAAAACTCCCACTACAGTTTCCCCTTTGTATATTTAACAATATCGTTTGAATATGTCACTGACTAACGGCCTAAAGGCGGTATCCCCAATAGTGCGTCGACGGAATTGCAAACAAGCATAGAAGCGGAGCGAGCGAGCAGTAACTGTAGCGGCGGTAGAATTTACGTTCGCTTGACGTTTGAAATTTACGAGAGCCATTCGTAAAGTCGAGGGCGATTTGGCTTTCGTGACTGTCACTGGTATCGCGATGGCGAGTCTGAAGAAGACGGCCAAGTTTTTCTTTAGATTTTTCCTACGCAGAAAGGTCGGAATAAGCGGGAGTGAAAAAAAAAAGTAGTTAATAAATTTCAGTAATTTTTTTTCTCTCTCCGGCAATATCCGAAATCTGTTTGGACTCTTATCGATTAATTTTGTTACGAATGAAATTGAGGAAATTGAAAAAAAAATTGCTGTATAGGCAAACGTATACCTGTATCTATTAATCTGCCTTGGGTATATCTATATATACCGCGAGGAATGCGGACTGGAAAAAAAGTGTTTTTAAGTTATACGAAATTTATCCTACGATCGTAACTATCCGTTTTAACTTTTTCTTCTTCGTTTCATCCCTCTCTGCCTTCATTCAAGAAACGTGACTCCCATGGATTTCTTAAATCAGCGCTTAACGCCGGAAACTCGACTGCTCGGCTGGAATCAAGATCCTCGCTGGGATTGCGACTCGACTGAGCTTTATCCCTTTACCTTTTATTCCCAATTTCTTATCCCGTAACAGTAGAATGGACCAAGAATGTTTAACGAGACGAGACGAAGCATTTTGCAAAAATCCACAACTTGCAAAATCTCGAATCTGCTAATAATCACGTTTTTGCATCTTCACATTTATTTACTATATATAGAATCCCAGTAAAAACAGTGCTTCTTAATTTCGCCCTAAAGGGGGTAGAGATAACGACGGTTATCATTTACAAGATGATTGCTAATTTTTTTCCCCCAGAATTATAAACCCTAGACAGGACAACGTAGATCGAGCGATACGAGAGGAACTGTTGTTGTTGGTCGCAGCCACATCCCTATGCAGGGTTGTTGGAGTAGTGCAAGCTACAGGGGGTAGCAGCGAAATTAATCTTCGCGTCGTCCACCCCTACAGAATTTTCTGGGGCGTGTCTCGATAAAACTTATCACTCGTATCAGAAGACTGCCGATTTGCTGTTGCCAACCCTTAGGGACTTGACAATATGTCACCCCGTAACATAGAGAAATAGAAAGAAGGAAGGGGGGGGGGTGTGAACCAAGTAAAATGAAACCGTGTAAAAAAAAAAGGAGCATAAGGTAAAATTTCTTGGGGGGGGGGAGGGGGGGCTAAAAATAAAAAATGAGAAGAAAACGAAACAGGGTTTTTTCCCTGTACATATACATATATGAACAAGCAACGAAGGAAGCGATTCAGGATAAATTGAAGGTGCGCATAATAAATAAAAGATTCATAAAATTGAGCAGGAGCGTGTATAGCATGTAGGTTGGTACTACTGCCGTGTCAAGGTTTCCACGCAGTCAGCACCAACCCTGCCCGAATTTATACGAGTTATATACCAAGAGCGAATTCATCCCTTAGCCGCTACATTTATTCCAGCTTTCAGACTTCAGCCACCCTTACCTTAGCCACAGCATCGTAATAACTACCCCTACGAATCACCCTGCAGCAATTCATTCTCCCATATTTCTCCTACAGTGGCCACCCTGTAACAACACGTGCGTCAATCCTACGTGTTAACCGAGTGACAACACGAACATAAGGAACGTAGAAAAACACGCAAATGCAGTCGAAGCTTCGAAAGTGCACGAGAGGGTCGTGCTTTAAGAAACTTGGAGCACGTAGGGTGATATTATTGGTCTGGTTATTTAAAAATATTTTTTACTCGCATTATTAGAAACAATTAATCTCGATGGCCCACTTACTCCTAATCTAAGCTTTTACACGTGTGTATATCTATGTATCACGTATCACGTGCGTTTAAAAGTTCATACGTCATTACCATACTTTTCACATTGTGTACTTTCCATCACGTTCTCATTCTACACAAGGCAATTATTTTCACTCCGTCCAAGCCTCGAGCCTCCTGCTTCTCACTTACCTTTCAACCAGGGAAAAATAACGCACGCTAATTCCTCCTATCATTAAAATTCACTTGGAGAGGGAGGGAGGGGGGGGGGGAGTATTACAAGAGCGCACAGACCCAAAGAGCAGGAACGAGAGAAGCCAAGTAAGAGAGAGAGAGAGAGAGAGAAGACTGTTTATTATCAGAGAAAAGCTCCGAGCAAAGCCAGTAGATCTACAGCTGTAAAGAAATAAATTTATCGTGTCGTTTAGTGCTGCTTTCATGCACACACGCCTCCCCGTGCATGCATATTTTTTGTACATAGTACAGACACATATAAGTGTCCACGGTCAACATGGTAGTTTTTAGAAGGGAAAAAAAAAAAATAGTCCGCGTTAGTGCGAGAGATGAAAGTTTAATGAAAGAAAGAAAAAAAAAATGTACCGCAATGCCGCAGAAAATCTCACTCGAAAGTTTCAGACATTTTTTTCATCTTCTGCATTCTCCGAGCACGCAATTCGATCTACATTGGATGCACCTACCGATAACGACCTATAATTTCATTCGTATGCACTTGTCAGGGTGATTGGTCGTAAGAAAAACTGCCCAAGAAATTCGCAACGTCTCATCGTCCCTTCTTGTAATTCCGCGACTATATTGCATAGGGACAATTTCATTAATATTTTCATGAGCCCTCAAGCGCATATAGGGACAAGAACTTATCCAGCATCCAGTATGTATCCTAGTCTAATATGACGTCGACCTACGTTTCTGCATCGTAAATCGTATCACGACCGATAAACCGATACGAGCCATGTACCAGAATGGATGGATGCACGTAGCCAGCATATAAGCCATGCTCTTAGGTTTACCCATAAACCACTAGACATTTGAGTTACTTTGAATCCATAATAATACCTATGGAGTTAATTGAAGGAAGTATAAGGCCCCTATAAAAATTTCTATAAAAACCATCGAGTAGAGATGAAATATACTGTAGACGAGCTTGACATATATTTACATTAGAGATAAAGGTGGCTGTGTGTACCGAAAGATGGTAGTGTAGTAGTATAGTACGATCATATATATATGTATATATACGTTTGACTAGGTCAAGGGTTACAAGATAGAGGGGCAGGGGGTGTTTGTCAGCGCCGTACAGCATATGGCTAGACGACCGAAAACTTCGTGACTGCTAGGTTATTAGTTCGATACTAGAACCATAAGGGATTTAAGGTGTCTCCACACCGTAACGTTGCAGTCATACGTGTTTCTTGGAGGGAAGAATTTTACGCGTGATAGACTTGCCGCAGTTATTACGTTTTACGAGATATTTATACGAGTAAGGGAAATCGTCGTTTTTTATGTCACGCGTGCAAGCCTTATACTTGCTTTTTTTATTGTCAACTTTTATACATCGGGATATAATGGTATTGGGGAGGTTGGTGCATGCTCATCCGCCATTTTTATTTTCTTTGTTAATTTTCGATTATACCTTTATTTTTATCTCATTTGCATTGCCATACCGCGTTTCACTTGGAACAACGAATAATTTCGTGGCTCTGGTTTCATTCGGCGCACGTGTTCAGGACATTGGAAATTCTTTTGAATTTAATCAGCCAGCCATATGTGACCTTACGAGGCTGGTTCAGGTATGACCTTTGACTTTGTTCGACTTGAACCCCTGGAATCTTGCAATTATAATAAAGCTTGATATTATTCAGATTCGTGTAAATACTATATATATATATATACAGGGTGAGTCTATGGGTTTATGGGAAAGTTTAATAGTCGCGTTTGCACTTAAGTTGCTCCGATTGAACTTGCCAAGTTTTCGGGATTTAAAGGGAATCTAATGGGTGTCATCCAAATGACTGAACTGCGAAAATCATCTTTCATTAGCTTGTCCACGTATAAATTTATCTATAAATTTATCTGTTATGGAAAATGTGTTTGGAAAACTTTTATCTTGCTTCGAGGTCAGCACAAATATTTACTCGAGTAACGACGCTTGCTGACTTTTATTAATTGCACAATCAGCAGTATAAAAGTCTGTATATCTGAATAGACATATAGGATTATTCTATGTAAAATTTGAATGTGTTTCGTGCGACTCAAAAAAGTCATATTTTGATATTTATATTATTTAGAAATGGGTTTTTTTTTAGGAATTTCAATAAATACCGAGGGTAAGAAAAAGTAATACTGGATATTATATAAATTTAAGGGATGTCCTGGAGTGGGGATAACTGATAGCAAAACCTTTAAACTCGCTGACCTCTCCTCTTAGACTGCGCCTTTGAATATTTAACGTTTGACCAAAGGGTCGCCGGGATGTTCAAGTGACGGCAGAGCAACTGGCGTTGGGGAAGAATGAAAGAAGACAAAAGGTACGAACAATTCCTGGGTAAAAACAGAATTGAGAAGTGGGAGAAAAGAGAAAAAAAGGGGTGAAGGAGAGTGTCGAGTGGGAACTGGGAAAATTCTGTATTGTTATTGTTATTATACCCCCGAGGCAACCAAAGAGAAACAGATTCGACAAGAATTGAAAAAATATTCACCCATTCGATAAAAATACTCGATGGATTTCTTTTTTTCTTTCTCCCACGTGCAGGGGTCTCAAGTATTAAGGGTCGCGGATCCGTCGGTAGGGATTTTCCCTCCAACGTAAATATCAAGGATTATACGTATGAAGAGGAAGATCCTGGCGTGGTCTTTAGAAATATCACGGCACCCTTTTCCAATATCTTCAAAATTTTTTTTTTTTCCTATCCTCAGCTACCCTTAACCATCTTCTTAAGATCAGGACGATGCTCGTGGTGCTTTTGGAAGTCTGAAAAGGCAATCGGACCGTCATATATTTTCTTAGCCAGAATGTGCCATTGGGTGATGAGAAAACTTTTTAGGGTGAAAAAGGAATTTTCAAAATGGTCACGATGAGTCACCTCGAAAGAATAAATAGGGGTGATCCTGGTACGTGCAACCAAGTGATGCAGCCAAGCACGGAAAATAAAATTCTGTGACGTGGAACGTTGCGACCAATTATGTGGAGTCGCTCTGAGGAAAATTACGGGTGTTCAGGATTGTTCGTTTGCGTTCCTGTGGGACAAAATGAACAGGCAGGAATACGACAGTGAGAAGGGAAAGCATCCCTGGCACAAGGGAGCCACTTGGTGAAAAGCAGAATTTCCCCGTTTTCGTTAAAGGCTTCTCCAGCTTAATCGCTTTGTCATTAAAGTGGCTACGTAGTAAGTCTGGTTACGGCGAAGGAGTTGCGTAATTGGCAACTTTCTTAGGTGCCTGCAGTTTCTAGTAGTTTTAGCATTGGTCCAATTCAAAGTATTTATCGGAATCCCATTTCAAACTTTTCTATTTTCCCGCCTCGTCACTGGGAACGTTGGTCACGTGAAACGAAATCGATTATTTTTTTTCTAAGATCGACAGCAACTGATGCGAGATCTCGATTTTGTCGATTATCTGGAAAAATTGCATTTCTTAATCTACTTTGTCTCAGCTATCATCAGATCTTAAAAATCCTCCAAATCCTACTATGACAAATCGTAGCATCATCCCCCTAACATTGTTTCTGGTATCCTTAAAAAAATACTGAAAGTGACAAAAAAAATTTTTTTTTTTTTTTCAAAATCCTAATGCATTTTTTGCTAAAGCGTATAACACGCGAATATCAAATCACGACTGTTTTTCTTTCGTTACCAAAAACATGCACCGCTCTGAAATTTGGTCTCTTTTGAAATTTCTCGGTGCAACTGCGATTTGTCGTCGTTTGCGTAATTCAAATTAAATAACTTTTTGTTTACCGCTAAACCCAGGGAACCGTGACGCGTTGAAACAACTAGAACTGTACGAAAAGTCTGAAACAGTTCCAAACGATACGAGCGTATGGGACTTCATTTACATTTATGAACATTTCGTTGAGTCCCTGCATGTGCGTTGCAACGTGTACAATGTCCGTGGCGCTCACGTAATTTAAGGATTCCAAGTGGCAGTAGTTTCCATGGCAACTCATTAAAAAATGACGTAAAATACTTTTTTAATATCAATCGCGTATATCAAACCAGCGGAAGCGATTAACGTACGAGGTATGGGAGTACAAGGCGTTTCAAAACAAACGGTACAAAAGTGCCAGGTAGAACAAAATCCACGTATTATCGATCGCACAAGGTTACTATCCCTTCTTCCATGAAGCATTAAGATAATTATTGGACTGATAAATGAATTTCACGAATTACCTTCGAATGCTGTCCCTGGGTTAGATAAGTCCATGAAATTTCATTGACGTTCAGCCATCTTGCTTTTAGCCTCTAACCCGTTTGATTAGTAACTACTAAAGCGCATAACCTCGATCCAGTACACTTATAAAATTAGAATCAATATCCAGAAGAGTTTCTGAGTTGAAAAAGCACATTGAAAATGAACAAGGCGCCGCGCTAAACGATAAATCTGCAACTAGCCTAAAAGTTCGACCAACCCGATGACTAACGTTCTTATCAAAATCATTGATAAAGGAGAAAGAGCCGTGAAAACGGATATTTGTCAAACAAGAAAAGCCATAACTTTACGTAGGAGTGTAACAGAGTGAGAGTGAACTAGATCGACGTGCGATATGTCATTGTCTAATATATATGCCCGTTCGAGTGTTATCTCAATGGCGGATAAGGTAATGGCGAGAGTTGGTAGAAACGACCAGAGACATCGGGGGTTGAAAAGGAAAGAAATACCATAACCCTCCACGCCATCCCCCTAAAATTCAGATACGCCATGAGATACACAGCGGTGAGGGCGGCGGAAGGGGAAGAGGGGAAGTTGAATACGTATAACCGTGAATACCTGCGTTAGGGGGTGAAATAGGTTGAAACGTAAAATTACGTAAGGATTGAAGAAAAATAGGGGTGCGCCAGGGACGTTTGCTTATGCATAATAGGATATCAAGAAGTTCAGTGGTCACGCGAAAAAGTCACGAATCGACGCTTAACATTCGTGACTAGCGATTTGACTGGCATTTAAGGGACCCCGCGGCCGTTCCTCCCCTCTCCTCTGTGATAGTTGAATTAAAATACTAATGGAGTCGAGCGAGCGACACGAGGACTGAATTATTGCCTGTTAGCATATCGCACTGTTCACGTGGTGGCGAACTGTTGATCCCTGGAGAGCAGCTTACCTTACTACGTTCCGATCGACTTGGGACACCCGGTATAAGTGAGACGAGTGAGCCGTGTGAGAGATACGTGGAGTGCAGTTGGACGTATGTGTATCTCACACACGTAGCAAAGCCCTTGGAGAATATGAAAATTTCTATGGCAGTCAATCATCTGGGAATGATGTTTCCATTTATGGGGTTTCTTGCTGAAAATTTCTTAGGGTCCCATGTGACCTCAATATTATTCTGGATTTTCTTTCACTTTGAGTAATCCACCCCATCTGACCTGAATGACCTGTTCTAATCCAACGGTAAGTGGATAACAAAAAGGACCCCTTTGCGACACTTGGAAACAAGTGTTCTTCCGAGAGGGTCGAGAGGATCGAGAGGGTCGAGGGGAGGTCACTGTATAAAGGTGGTTCCACTCTTTACGGGGGTGGCAATGTACGTCATTGAAGGGGATTGTACAGAAATTACCATATAAACCGCAAAACTCGACGTGTATAAATGTAGGTAGGTAGGTAGGTAGGTAGGTATCCAGGGAAAATTTCCTCGAGGAAGGGGGTTGCTGTCGCCGCAGCCCTTCCTGCTGGAAGCGGCTCAGGGCTCGAAGGAATAAATTCACTTTATAAATCAGAGTTGTGGCGAGGGAGGTGAGGAAGTAAGGGAATAAGGTAAAAGATATAGGGGATGAGGGTTCGAGAAAAAATAGTCCCACTCAGACGTATCAAAACCTTCCCTTTTTGCGTTTCATGCCTGACGGGCTGCTAAGGCGGAGGGGGGGTTGTATATTCGCCGTTCTCTTGATCCCCGAGTGGACTGAAGAAATAAGGGTGGAAAATACTGCGCAACCCCCATTCCCTTTCGCGCCTCCCTTTTTCATTTTTAACGTGATGCCTTTAGCGCAGAGTGCCGGTGAACGTAGCGCAACCCTCCCGCGACCCTTAATGGTTTTATTTCATTAGTGAAAATTGGATAATTTGTCCTCAAATATGAATTATCACTCGCGAAAAGTGTCAGGCTACCTTTAGGCTACCTTACGGGGTATCGTTTCTAATTTTGAAAAATCTACCCCAGTTAAGCCAACGAACCCTAAGGACTTTGACGTATTGCCAGATTAACGACACGGATTTCGAAATTATCAGCTTCCACTCAGTATCGACAACCCTTCATCTAAATTGCAAGTTTACTTTCCTTATCGGCCAGTCGGCCACTACTTTTATTATCGTAGAGAATAAATCTGTAACCTTTTACTCGAAACGATAACGTACACGTGGCAATAGTCATAAATTCACCTGACGTATTATTACTTACTTGCACTGACGTAGCCTTCGGATTGCATGTTTTCGTCTCGTTATAAAGTGAGCACATGAGAAATTTTTATTTGCGAAATCAAACGGGTCAAAGTCCTTGAAAAACATGCAACACGCCTAATCAAATAATAATCGCGCGAAACTGATGTCAAAATTTAAAGCAATGATCGTTCGTTTTCATGTGAACTACGTCAAGGGGCATCTAGTAACAGCTGTTGACAGCCGCCATTTTTATTCGCGTGCAAGTACAACTTGCGTCATCAGACCTAACGTATCAGACCTACATGTATACGTAGTAAGAGAGACAAGGGGTTTCACCCCCCGAGAGAGAGAATAAAATAAAGTTGTGAGAAGGCACATGTGCAATGTTCATCCCTTAAGTTGACATTAAGACTGTAGGTTATCGCCGTAGGCCACGCGATTGGGTTGATAGTCGAGGGGGAGGGGTCGAAGAAAAAAAGTCTTAGGGGATGATTCATTCGATCGAGGTCAATTTTTTTATATCTTCACGAATACGAGAGATGCACTATACGGATGAAGTCACCCCTCTGGCACCCCTAATATATATAAGGGATAATATAGAGGCTAAGGTATGTCGGAGGACAATCCCTCTTCTTTGTCGTGCGTGCTCGCCGGCCATTTTTGTCGATGGAATATTAAGTATTATTATTATTCAATTGTTAACCACCCCTTTCTCTTTTCTCCTCGACTTTTGATCTGGCAGTCACGGAAAAGGAGATTCGACAATGGTGAGTTTACATTAAATCGCAACAGTCATTAATTTTTATATTTTTACCTCAACCTTATTTTCCTTCTTCTCTTCTGCCTTCGCTTCTCTTTATGCCGCGGAGTAAATAAAAGTTCGCGTGCTTCCAATAAGCAGGAGTCCCACGTGTGTTTTGTGCTTACTGTAAGAAACGATAAAGCCGAGTCTTCTATATCGACCGTTGAGCAGGTCGCGCGATACTTTCGTTGTCATAGAAATAGCCCGAAGCCTCGAGAATCGATGTGAAATTCTTTCCCCATGGCTCAACACTGTTTCTCCGCTGTTCTCAAAACACTTTGAACATTTTTTTTGTAGCAGGATCATCCTCATCCCTTTTTTTTGTTTTCATTTCAAATGGAATTTTCCAAAATTCATATACTTTTCTCTCGTTCAAACAGGCACAAAGGATTCCTCAAGGACTGTCCGGACGGTTTACTCACAGAACAGGTGAGTTTCCTAGATTCAATGTAAATATGAAAAAATTGTATTTGATCCCATTTTAATTAATATTTTGAAAAAAAAAAGTAGTATTACGTACCTACATAATAATTACTTGATTTTTCAGGGATTTATCAAAATATACAAGCAATTTTTTCCACAAGGAGATCCGTCGAAGTTTGCCTCATTAGTTTTTAGGGTTTTCGACGAGAATAGCGTAAGTTTTTAATCATCATCGGTTGAATCATTAATTAATACAAAATTATTATTTTTACGTGCGTCAATTTCATTTCGATAATTCTTGTTCGTTTTTTCCTATTTTTTTCTTTCTATTGCTCTCTGGACTTCTCTTGAAAACGTCAGGACGGCACGATAGAGTTCGAGGAGTTCATAAGGGCGCTGTCAGTCACGTCGAGAGGTAATCTGGACGAGAAGCTGCACTGTGAGTAAACTTTTCAAGGCATAAGTTTAATATTCATTAAGGAAAAACGTGGTAATAATTGCACCCAAAGTGGAAGTCGGCAAAACCATAATGAAATCGAACAGGTTAACGGGGTCGAGTTGTAAATGCAAATCTCGAACCGACGGAGAAAAAAGTTTGGCGAAAAATTCTAGCATACATTTGAACGTGGCTTTGGCGCTACAATAAAAAATGCAGGAAAGAACTTTTTCTGCAAACGATCAGATCGATTTTTCAAACACTGCCCGACACTTTAATGAACTTTTTTATCATCAACTCCCAACCTTGTTTTATCGAAGTCCACCTAATTTCTGACAGGTAAAAACTTCAACGCTAACGAATCAATCGGACGGATTGATTCGATTCTCTCGACAAGACGTCATTAATTCAACTCTCAATCATTTTGTTCGATCAATTTAAAATATTGATTTTTCAACACCGAAACCAGCCACGATTTTTACGCATGAAATAGTCCCATTCAAAGTCAACCTGTCTCTTTTCAACCCCCTCATTACTTCATGTGAATTGGTTGCTCGGTAAATAAATTATAATTTTTTAAAAATATATACACAGCCTGATACTGTATTCGTTTGAAACTCTGTTACTTTTTGTTAGGTTAAGATTCCTTTAAAGTTCCTATGCTAGACACCTCAAAGTGTAGTTTACTTTTTTATTAAAAAAAATAATCCAGCATGAACGGCCTATAATGGGTCTGATCCATGACCGATATCGCTTACATACTTATATATATTAATATCGTATCGATTGATCGGTTTATTTGTTTTCAGGGGCTTTTAGGCTCTACGATGTTGACAACGACGGTTTTATCACGAGGGATGAGATGTACAACATTGTCGACGCGATATATCAGATGGTGGTGAGTTCCGATCAATACCCAACTACCAATGCACAGAATCAATGAAATTAAGTGACAAATCGACGTCCCATAAAATTCGTCAAATATTATTCAAAATTCATCCTCCCGTATGGATCATATAAATCAGCCGTGATTATTCGTTATCAAGATTTTAGTAACAGCAGAAAAACATACAGAAAAAAAAAAAGAAAAAAAAATCAGAATTGAGGTGACCCGGCGAGTAATTAATCCCGATGCTTATCGTACTTTTGATAAGAGAGTATCGGATGTCCGAGCCAATCACATCCAACCTCGGAACAAAATTACTCGATGAGCGAGCACGAGTGACGATAGTGGAATTCACGTTGTTCCATTGGCTGTAATGTGGAATGTAGGTTGACAGCTTAATGAATAACCCAGCTGTTTGTTACGTAACTGGAAAATGCTTTTCCAATGAGAAAAGTGGATAGCGTAGGGACGAAACATTGTAGGAACTCTGGGTAAACATATGTTAACTATGAGAATTGGAACTTTAAACAGCTCGATACGACGACGCTCTTGTGAAAAGGTTGTGATATATTTTAAGCTGCTTTTTTTCTGTACACAATGGAGAAAATAGGATTGCACGATTTATACACTGGGTCCCATTTCGATACAGTGATACCAACCAGATCGAAAGGAAAAACCGCAAAAAGCAAATCCGTGGGATTAAATCCGACGAGAGTATCATCAAGGGATGTAATTTAAATTGCGTAAACTCCCCCGTTTACGGGCATCCTTTTATTTTCTCAGGCAGCAAGAGCTTCTTTTCTCGGTCCATTCATCGTCTTTTTTTTTTTTTTTCTTTCATTTATTCTTTTTCTCTCTCCCCGCTCCCCTATTTCCATGCACCCTCACACCCCGACCTTCTCACTCCCTCCGACTCGAGGAAGCCAGCGTGCTGTACTTTATAGCAGGAGAAACTTTAATGTCTCGTAAAAATTGTCAGGGAGATTCGCGAATTAAAAGTTGTTAGTCTTTAAGCGGCAACCCCTACGATAGTTACAACCCCTAAGACGAGTTTCGACCACGTAGAAGTTATAGCCTATAGGTATAAAGAATGGAGATTTACTTTGCTCATGTTTTTTCCTTAATATATTTTAAAAAATGTTACAGGGACAACAACCCCAGGCAGAGGACGAAAACACCCCCCAGAAGAGGGTCGACAAGATATTCGATCAGATGGACAAGAATCACGATGACAAACTGACTCTGGAGGAATTCCGCGAGGGTAGCAAGGCGGATCCGAGAATCGTCCAGGCGTTGTCCTTAGGCGGCGGCGAGTAGCAAAAGGCCTGGGACGATCAGCCCGGCAGTTTCGTGAAAGCAAAGTAAATCGTGAAAACGTTCGAGGAATTCCTTCCGTTCCTCCTAGCGGCTTCGTACGTGACGGGAAGTTGGCCGAACGTATACGAGATTTACCGAAGGATCCGTCGATCCATTATATCCTTCGAAAAAGAAGTTTTCTTTCTGTATATAGAAAAGGCATTATACGTCTACCTTTCTCTATTTATCTTTCTTCTCTCTCTCTCTCTCTCTCTCTCTAGTCTTCGATCTTTCGTTCTGTTCTAACCTAGTGTCTGTCCTCGTCCTCTTCCATCGTATCTCTCTCTCTCTCTCTCTCTCTCTTTCTTTCTTTCTATTATAACGATAGTCTGCACGTCTCGTTGAAATTTTTAATCCAGTAGGCCAATTTTACCTGCACTTCCCGTCAGGACCGGAAGCCGAAAGGAAATGGTCCTCTCGATTCGCCAGCAAAAGGACAACAGGAAGCAAGCAAGATGAATATTAAATTCATCCCCACGATATTGGATCCGTCCTGGCGACTCGATGGTTTCGCACGAAAATCTATTATTGCTCTCTCTCTCTTTCTCTCTCTCTCTCTATTTCTTTTTCTCTCTCGTAACCAGCGATAATTGCTTTATCACTTTTATTGGACGAATTTCACGACGGTCTCGTTTCGTCCGCGCGACGTAATTGCATCGCCGTGAATTCTCCAATCAAAGCCAGGAGCTGCGTTCTTTCGAAATCCGTGCACGAATTCGTACGCGAATTTCAAAAGACAGATGTAAATGCGAATCAAGAAAAAAAAGCAATATGGGAAGAAAATCCAAAATATTTCTTCTTTAAGCTACTTTTAGCGCACGTGTGTTATCGGAAGGAATGGAAAATTCCCGGTGAATTATTATTTATTCATAATTTCGTTTTCCTAAAAATTAATAATAATGATAATCTCCCTTTTCAATATGGCCTTTGAAAGCGGCGCGCTTTTTAAATATTCTTAACCTTGACTCGTCACATCTACTTTTTGACTTTTTGAAATATATCTTTGTAAGTTCAATTATAGTAAAATAGAAATACCAGACTCTGACTAACAAAAGTAAACTATAGTCCAATAGAAAAAATAATTTGTTCAAAAATTATAAATATCAAAAATATGTCACGAAGAACATATAGATATGCAGTGTATCCCACGGTCCATCAGACTCGGGTACGACGAGGTAAGGTTAACTAGGTTTCTTTATAGTGAAATGGAAAGAGAGAGATAAAAAATAAAATTTCAAGTAACGAGAATTTGCTCATCAGGATTGGCTGGTATTAACGATACTACTACTACTACTACTACTATTATTATTACTATTACTGCTACTAATATTACTACTTATTGTAATAGTTTATTTGCAACGGAAGAAGCTTAGTCCTTGTGAAATAATTAATTTATTCAGGCTTCGAATGTCCGACGTAGCTTTGCTTGTAAAAACGAAGGAAAAAGGAAAAGGCAGAAAAAGAGAAGAAAATAGAAATATAAAACGACATATGTAATACGTAAAGCTAATAGAAATCATAGTGCAAGCTCAGTTCGTTGCACCATGAGACGAACGGAGTAGCCTGAAATTCACGAGAGCACCGAAATCCCGTTACGGAAATTCCTTACTGGATGCAAAGGTACGAAGGTTGTTCGTAGTTAGGATGTTCCAAATAGTCACGCGCCGCGCACCAAGGAAATTTTAGCCACACCTGTACTGTACGGTGACACGAGTATGCAGCCTCGTTTGAAATATTCGTCGAATGGGTGTCTGGCGACTGAAAATTGAAAAGAAAAAAACATAAAAATTAAGTAACCAAGAATGTGGCAAACAAATAAGAACAATGGTACCATCGTCATCCGTGAGTCGAGACGCGTCTCTTACGTTTCCTGTATTCCCTTGCGAACATAACCTATAACGTGCAAAAGACACTCAGCCAACAGAGGCTCCTGGATGCGCAGTGAATAGTGCGGTCTGGCTACGAGGAGACAGTTGAACAGTGGCAGTCATCATTGCTTATTCATAGATCAGTCGTCGCTTGAACATAGGGAATAAATTTTGCAAAAAATTCTTCACCTCTGTACCAGACGTTATATTTATATATATTGTTTGACTCTTTTTTTTTCATATTTTTATATCGCCTTTTTCCTCCTCATGTACTTCCTATCAATGCTACTACTTTCAATCTCGTACACAGTCCGTCTCCTTCTAGCACGTGTGCCCGCATACACAAGTTTCTCCAATGCGTAAATTCTCCCTCGCTTGAATTTCCCGTTCAATTTATCATCAACATAAAATAGGCTCGGCAAGAACTGCCCGAATTGTATACATATGTATATGAAATTGCTTCGGGTTTGATTCTCCAGCAAAGAGATACGAAATCGAGTAGTTGAGGAATAAAAGTTTTCTCAACACTCATAGAACTGACGTTGACTACTGTAACGTTGAGAATTCGTATATGAAGAATTATATGGCGAGTATCCAAGCGTTTCTTACGAATCGGATAAACCGAGTGTAAAGTTGATAGGAAAATAGGATTTGATAAAAATATCCGGAATTACATAACGCAAACGATATATAGGATAAGGGTCGACTAAAGAAAGGGAATTCAGTTCACGGAAGGTTTCACCCTATATTCAAATGTGGGAGACCAAGTGCAAAGGAAATAAATGACGACCAGAGTTTCTCTCTTGGGTTTTATCGAAGATCAAAATGTTTCCGCGTTCGGAAACGGACAGGAACGAGTTCTCGATTCTACTATGGAATTAACGTCTAGGCACATTCACCCACAACGCCGACCGGATATTTGGATAATTTTTCGATTCCCTTTCCAAAGACGTCACTGTCCTCTGGATTCGTGCCAATTCTCTTTCATTTCCTAACGGCAGAGGTAGACGGCTCCTGGAAATCCCGCAGGAAAATTCTCCATCTTTCCTCATCTTTGGTATATACTATAGTACCATATCATACTGTACTATATATGCCATGACTATGCTATATTTAAAAATCCACCTTGTACTCTATTATATTTTTTCAAACTTTAGCCAGTGTCTCTGTGCATTTCAGCCACTACAGCACATTTACTGTGTTGCCTCGGGACATCGATTTTATCTTTTCTCCCCTTCAACCCTTTTGCCTCTCCATGTTAAAAATGTCGTTTCGTGCAGACCCACCAGTAACGTCCATTCAGTCGATAAATGAACAAACCCTGTCCATTGATATTCCAGCTCAATTTCGATCAATCGTATACCAAGCATAGGTTTCCCAATTGGACCAGTTGAGTTTATCCATTTTTATCTTGTCCTTTATTAAAACATTTTATCCGCTTGGATTTTTTTTGTTTGCTGTTCACCTGAAAATTTGGAGGTTACAACGGTAATAAGAGGAATCCCCTTTGACGTATTCATTAACTTATTCGTATACTTCGATTGACAAAAAAAAAAAAGAAATAGTAAACCTACTTACAAAAGTTTTCTACCCAGCAAAGCATCTTTGTACTAGATGGAAATGCTTAGAAAGTTGGAGGAATCGTTTTCGAAGCTGCTGAAGTTTTATAAAGTCAAATGGTATAGCAGTGATGTATTATGCACTAGTGGCGCCCCGGGTTCTCATTTCCTTGAGATAAACGCTTTTACACTAGAAGGAATTTTAATCGTTTGTCCACCACGGCTTCAATCCAACTGGTGTCTAAGAAGTAAGAGATATGAAAAAACATATTGGAGATTCTTATTGCAAGATGGCGGACGGTCGTCGGTGCAAAAGTAGAAAAAGACATACATACCTGTGAAAATGCTGGAAAGTTTCGTATGTCGAAGTTTCGGGATAACTTTGAAAACTGGGATATCGCTCTGAGCATCGGAAAAACATCCGGAAACTTGAGACTTCCGGTAAAGGAACAAACCACCCCTGGATTTATGCGTGCGCCTTGTTGAATCTGAAAAAAAAGGATACTTTGTTCAAGACGAATGTGACGCTAAGAAAGTTTTGTGTTTCCCTTTTTTTTTTCCTTTTTTTTTTTTTTGGAATCATTTTAACATGCAACCCTTGGTAACAACTACCCCTTCACGTTTGGCATGTATATACTATATCTTAGGGTGCCTTGCAATTCCCTCCATTTCTATTCTGGCAGTTTATGGAAAAGCTTGTGGAAGTTTGACTCTCGCAGAATCGCTTAGGGGATGTTCAAGATGTTCGGCGGAGGGAGGGAGGGGGGGGGGGAGGTGAGCGCACCACAAAGGGGCGAGAGAATGCCTCGGGCCAATATGTATGAGTTTAATCAAGGGAAGCATAGACGCGGAACTTGATATCAGCAACCCCCCCCCCCCCCCACGTAACCACCCCAGCCCCCCTGGCACCAAAGTCTTGACCGAAATTCTGGCCAAAAACGAAAACGTATACAGCGCCATGTGCTGTATTGAAATGCCGAAGGGTAAAACTACCCTAGATTCTTCAACCCTCTATACGATTCGTCACCAGCAGCGTAACAACATCCGAGCCATACACCACCCAATTCTTCGAATCTCGTGTCTTTTTCTCTCTTTATCTTTCAGCCCTCACGTTTTACGATACGATTAAAATAAACGAGCAGACGCGAAAGTACGAATGAAAAAGTTCGATTATCTTGAAATTAAAGTCGTACCATCCGCAGAGTAAAGTCGTTGCGAAAGGTTTCTCTCTGTCACGTGAAACCAGTTACATGAAATCAATATATTATCGAGGAGAATAATAAAGGAGTCCATTATCGTTATTTCTTTCAATTGGCCGCGAAAGAAAAAAAAAAAAAAACATGTATTGTAAATTATTGATTACGTTCTGACTACTCAAAGTGACAGCACTCGGAGAAGTTCTGCATTATGAATTTGTTGCAAAAGAAAAAAAGAGGCGAGAAAAGAAGTGCAAGCGAATGCTATGTTATTATCGTTAAACAGGTTCGCTCTCTTTTTTCCAGTAGAATACAGATAGCGGTATACTTCATTTTATTCCATAGAGCAGAGAGCAAATGACGAAGAGCATAGAAAGTGAGTTTTTTCACAGTATTCCTTTGATATATCACACGAGTCTACGCTACGCATAATTCGAACACGAGGAAACACGGCTTTTTCATTCGAGCTTCAAGTTTCGAGCGTTAGTCATTTCGTACACGGATACCCTGTTATTTATATTGTTCCGCCTAGATTTTCGCCAAGTACTTACCATCACAATGCTGACGGTGCCTGCGTTCGAACTGGCACGAGAATTTGCCTGGCATCTCTCATAATGGGAGATGTCAATATTATCAGAGCAACCACTGACTATATCTTCAGATCCTATAGTATATGTACACAGACATCCAGAGGCACATACTTCAATATATCGCAGTATAAAATACTTTCTGTTCGACTGACTATCGGTTTTTACAGCTTCTTAAACGACTTTTACGCTGCTACTCGTCGCCATTTATCTTAAGTGAATTTTCTCCCGCTAGATGCCACTAAGCGCGATTGGTCTTCGTAACAGTTACGAATGCGAATCTCTCTGACGTAGCCGTACTTGATTCACAGTGGATCGCATACAGTGCACAGAGGCACATGTGCCACCATGTGTGTATACATACGTACGTCCACGTAAGAAATGCACTAAAGGACGAATCGAAGTGAAAAAGTAATCCGAGAGAAAGAGGACATTTCCAAGGATCCAATTGGAAATCCTCAAGGACTGAAACGCATACGTGCATATCAATATGTATATATATATACCATGCACTAGTGACTCTGTGTGTGTAACTCTGCTCGAACATGGCCGGCCTTTACGTAATACGTAATATACGTAATCCATCATGCGATTCCAGGGGAACGAGCAAGAATCACCCTTGGAAAAATGTCACCTGCTCCACGTGGTGGGGTCGGAGGGTCTGGGCGAATGGCCGATAGACGAGAGCAGGGATAGAGAGAGAAGAAAGACGAGAAAAAAATGGCACAGGATATACGTGGCTGGCATACTGCAATAATGCTCCCCTCCCCTACCCAGCAAATTTTTATTACGTCACTCCGCGTAAATTCCTGCGAAGCTGACTTCAAATTTATTCGAGCACCTACAGAGACCTATTAGAACAGGTCTGCCTAACTTTCCTAGTAAATTGAGCGTGCGTTAAACCGTTACGAAATAAACGTTAGTTCCAGTTCCGTCGTTCCTTAACGGCCAAGCCAACTGGGAAAATAATAATAATCATATAGTCTTTATTATCAAATGTTACAAACGGCACGAATCAGCTGCATACAAAACTCAATGAATTTTCTCGCCTGTCTCGTACCGTCTCCACGATCAATCTCGGTGATTCTATTGACTCTCGAAATTTAAACTGTTTTCATCTAGCTTAGTGGCGCCACTTGGACTTACGTACGAATACGTACACGTAAGTCACTATACTATTATATATAGTTCAATCGAGTTGATAGAATCTCAATCCATCTACTGGATGAATTCTTCTTCATTTTTATTCGAGTCTCACTTTACTTAAGGTATAACTAGAAAGTGGCGGGAGATATTGCGACATTCAAAGTGCACTCGTACTCAACTGTGGACGAATATGGCGTAGCAATAATTTTCAATGATTTAGCGTTTACGAGGATTTTTAAAGATTTTACGCGACAAAGCGTGTAATATAATATAACATAGATATGATATATAAATAAATATTAATGTAAGTATCGAAGGGTGATTTGTATCGATAAGCGTTTGTGCTCGCTCGATTTTTTCAAAGTATCGTTACTGAAATTTGTTACTTCAAGGATTTTCATTGATTGGAATCTTTTTTTTTGCGTTAAAAAATTTCTTTTTTTTTTACTTTCTTCTTCGGCTTTCAATATGGAGCCGAAGTCACTTGACGTTTATTTCTTGTAAATCCATAAAACGTCTATTTATCTGTGTCTAGAATTAACGAGATTTATATTTCCTTAAGATATGACTGTTGCTAATTAAAGATCGCGACATGATTATCATACCTGAAACAGTCGAAGTGCGAAATGCTGAGGAAAATTGGAAATTTACAAATCGTCTCTAGAACGTAAACAGATAAAAGTAGCTTTCTCGATAAAACGCACCTCGACTGCGATACAATATACTGTACGATTTAACTCACTAATAGCCGTAAGAAGGAAAAGACATTAGGATAATAAAGCGAAGATGAGAAATCGTGCTCGCGATTATCGTAAGTAATTTTTACTATTTTCGAAAAAATCAAATCTGAAGAGTACCGCTTAGATGAAATACCTTAGTAAGCTTTACGTGTCACTTTCTCTTAAAATATATTTGAAAAAAAAGCCACCACGGGCGTTTAACACTTAAAGACTAAGGAATGACATTTTTTAAAAATGTATAGGTACTGAAACTGATATAGTAAAAGATACGAGGCATGAAAAAAAAAAAAATTGGGTTAAAAAATATGGCCAACTATATCTCTCTGATAATTTCTAATTTTACGAATATTCCATCGACACTTAATTTTTCATATCTATTTTTCTGACTAAACGCATCGTGTAAGCAGATGCACACTTTGATGCCCATATTGATCAAGAAAAGACAACGGTGCGAATCCTAGCGGTAGAAATTGGTACTAATAAACATGGCTGCCTGCATTGACAAATACATACGACTCGCCTTATATTATTACAAAAGCAAAAAATGTCATTAATAATTTTCAATCGATAGTATCGAATCTTTTTGATGAACATTTTACTATGATAATACAAATTGAATTTAAACTGCATTTTTCAATTACTCTAACATTTATTGCTACAAGCGTACGTCTCAGGCGGTCATGTTTATTTTGGAAACAATACTAACATACCAGCTGTTTCAGTCGTTATTTTCTCCTACGGTAGTAGCATATACACATATAACAATTATAGCACGCACGTGTCTCCGTAGTAGCTCGTTAGCACCGTAATTAGC
The DNA here is from genome assembly GCA_030142615.1 of Syrista parreyssii. NCBI lineage: Eukaryota > Metazoa > Arthropoda > Insecta > Hymenoptera > Cephidae > Syrista > Syrista parreyssii. The sequence continues at coordinate 221,970 of JARQTG010000150.1, forward strand.
GACTAATTAGTCCAAGCAAAATCACACCCGAACTCGATGGCACAAATGACAGTTATAAACCGCACGACGTGCGCGCGCATCCTGATCATTAAAGATCCTCGTTAGGTCCCTTTTAATTTATAGTAAAAAAATGTACGTCTCGATTTTCCAAATTCCTTTCCGATAATTAATATTATTATTATTACTTACGTTACAATACTACGTTACTACTTATTACTACAATTACTACCTACTAATATCATTATCACTATAGTTATTACCGTTACACAATACTACTATTACTATTACTATTACTATTAATAACTATACTCGCAAGCTACATCTCTGAAAATTTTCCGTCTAACTCTAACCTATAACAATCGTTGCGGTCATTGTTTTACGAACTTTCTGTGATAATTATTAACAATCAATAACGTCGACGTGAAGATGGGAAATAAGCGCGACCTACGCGTTACCAAGGCAACGCAATAAAACGACGGTCGAACTAATAAAAAATAGTTAATAAATAATACAAATTTGGCAAAGTGGAGGAAAAGGTCGAAGAGCAAGAATAGAAGAGAGGGAAGATCAACGACGATCAATGACGATGAGAGTTTAAATAAATAACAATGAATTCTCGTACATCGTCCGTGTCTTGCTAGGATACAATTGTTCCAGTTTGTTACGCCGATCTGTTGAGTGTTGCGCCTTGTACAAGATATACTTTAAATGTTGCTCGTTTTCACAGAATTAAACACATTGTTATTTTGTATGGTCCCATAACTTTTTTCTATATGACATCATTCTCTGCTATATGGAGATTAATAAAACAACACGATGCATCCCAACAAAACAAAAATCTGTACCATCTTCCAGGGCAGAATATGATTTTCATAAATCAGCCAGTGGTTCAATGGATTCAATGGGTTCCAGTAAATTGACAGCAGTCCAGGTAAGTTCTCTTTGATATTTTAGCCAATCGCAACGCGTGCAATTCTCTCTCTCGTTTTCTCTCCTCCTCGAGGGATTGAATGCGCAAGCGGATCTCGCGAATGGCCAATTCCGATACCTTTAACTTCAAACGACTCTCCTCGGTCTGCAATAGAATTATTCATGAAATCTTTGACAAGTTTCCTTTTATTTTCTTTTATTTCAATCTTCTTATTAGCTAACGATTATCATTTGGTATCCGTTAAGGACGCGTTAAATTGGAGAATTAATTGACTCACGAATTACCTCGAGTTTCTGAAGTTCCAAACGATGGTCCAGCTCGTATTTAGCATCGTGCTGTCTCGTATCTTCTAGAAGTTTCATCGAATTTTGAGAAACTAGATTTTGCCTTCCTGCTTTCAAAATGTCCTTTTGGTCCTCATCCTGCTCGAGAACTTTGCTTGATAATGATTGGCTTGTGTTATTGATTTCCGTGTTAAATTTACATTGCCGCTCGACAGGTTCTGGTTTAATTTCTTTGCATTCTTCATTTTCATTGACTAAAACGTCAGTAAGAGAATCGATCGATTCTTCATTGGAATTCTTGTTGGGACGCTTGAAAACACATCTGTCTATTTCTTCAGTACTTGATTCCTTTTTTGGACTTTCCATGGATTTCAGGTCTTTCAGAATTAACTGCATTGCCATTATACGTTTCCTCGAGGAATCCATAGCGACTTCCTTAATGGGATTGAAGACTTTTATTTTCTCCCAATCCAGATCCTTACTTCCGGTTTCCGAATGCGCTTCTGGAACTTCCATAGACTTCACTATCTCATTGACTTCCTGAAGAACTCGTCTACGAGTCGAAGCTTCCAATGATGAGAACTTTTCCAGAAACTCCATAAGCTTTTCTTCTTTTTTCGTTTTCTCGAAATCTTTTGAAACGTCATTTGTGCATTCGATCGCGGCTACCGAGTACGACGAGTTGCACTTTATTTCCAAGTTTTTGATTTTCTTATTTTTCTCTCTCCCAGGGCTCCTCGGGGACGATTTTGGTGTTTTTGGAAATTCTGCTAAATTTTCGGAATTCTTCTTATTTTCAAGAGTAGAAATTACGGGTTGACCAGGCGTCACGGTGCCACTGGAATTTTTCGAATTTCCAGGATTCTCAGGACATATTAGAGAAACCGTGACAGTATTTTCGAAAATTTCGCTACTCGATAATATTACGTTGGAAGGAACATCCGGGTTATTGGTTTTCGTCACTTTGGATTTTAACCGAACATTCTGGTTTTCCATCGAGGCATTTGAACTCTTGGATGGCTTTAAACCGGCGACTATCCCGTATTGACCCCATTCTTCAGGATCAACTTCGGCCATAATTTGAATCACCCTTTTTGTTATGGGACTCAGACTTTTCGGATTATCCTATAAAAATGAAAATAAGGAATAACGAAAGAAAAATTCCCCCCCAAAAAAAAAACATACATAAAATTATATCATACCCTCTGTATAATTCTGGTTCTCTTATTGTGATACTTATAATTCTGCCAATATTTTTTCAATTGTGCCGAAGTCCTGGCAAAATGTCCTCCCTCGTTGAATCTCGTCTCAATCGCTTCCCAAATCTCCTTTCTGCTCAAGATCGACAAGTTCTTGTCATCCAATAGTAAACTGTACTCCTTCATTATCATAAGAAGCTGGGAACGTTCCTCCTTACTGAATTGATTTCTCAGCCGTTTCTTGTCATTCTCCATAGCATTGGAAATCGACATTATTACTTGCTGCAATTAATTAAAAAAATTAATTTTCATAATAAAAAAAAAAAGTTCCAGTATCTCCAATACTCCTTATTGTCACGTGCAGCCATTAATAGCGCGTGATAAAGGGTCAAGATAAAATTGCAAAAAATGTCAAACATCCCATTAAAATTACCCAAGTTAGATAATCGCCTATACGTGCTGGAATATCCGTTAGATACGAGGAAGGACGTAAGAGATAAAAATAAAAAACCGAAACTTACGTAGATAAAGAGGTAAATGGAAATCTCTCGTGCCAGAGGCAGTTGTGACCAAACGAGTCCTAATGGATAAAACTAGATCCAATCTCCAAGAGAAATGTTAACAGCGGTTTTCACGATGGGAAAAACGTGCTTGGATTATTATTGAGAAAAGATCGCTTAGCGATACACTGAGTTGATTAAACAAGTGAGTGGATGACGGCTGGACGCTGCATAAACAACACAAGAAGAATCGAGCATCGAGACAGTGACGTAGCTAGGAACATAAAAGATCTCAAGAGTCATTTAATTGAATCATTAGATAAATGACGAAGTCCAATTATAATTACAAAAATATTCAATATCATTTTTATTACAAATATAGATATTGAGACCAAAAATTATGTATGATCTTTTGGAAAATTAAAAGAAATTTTTGACATGTGTGAAGGACTAATTTGAAATAGAAAATTTGCTAACAATTTCCAGCTGCGTGTAAAGGGTGGAACGTGCGTTGAGAATATTTGCAAAAAAGGGATTCAGTGAGTTAAAGGGTTGCGGAGCTGTAGGGTTGTTACGCCGAGGGTTGCATCTTGTGGTTAACAGGGTATAATTAAGACGTCAAAGGAAGCTCCAGCCCGTCAACCACATCATCCGATGACTTGACGATAAAATATTCTAAAGATGTCATCGCCGAGGAACATTTGCATTTACTTGAAGAAACTTCGCTTTATCTTCTGTGCATCGGCTCGTCACAGATTCAATAACCTCATTTCTTTTTCTTTCCTTAAGACTTTATCCTCGAGCGACAACACATGACAGTACATTGACTATAGGCTAATAAGAAAAGTGCAGTTACAATTTATTGGCTATGTTTTTTCATACAGACATTTTAGTCCTTCCTACAGTTGTCCCACGAGTCAAAGATCCTGTCTAGGGGACTCTTTTACCGTAAAAATCATAAGGAAGTTGACCCCTCTAAAAGCTATTATACTCGTGGACGAATTTGAGGATAACCGAGCGCTGCAGCCTCCTTGAAAAGTGTCACAAGGGAATCCAGGGTTTCCTCTGCCGTAGGAATAATTTGCTCAGCCGGTAACAGAAATCCGTGTCCACCAAGATCCCGAAGTTCATAAGTATAAGTAATAGGTGTTCTAAAGGTAGCTTTCACCCAGTCCATAGAGCCACCACTAGCTATGTCTACAGAAGAAAATGACCATAGGTTTTATAAGTTGATTAAAATGAAACTCAATGACAAGCAATAATACAATGAATAAAACATACAGATAGTTTCAGCAATGTTTCCAGTAGTATAGGTCGTTCCATATCTTTGAGAAAGTTTATCAGTAGCTTTGATGCCAATGGCGTACTGAAAGAAAAGAGATTCAAGTGAACGTTGCATTGAGAATTTCTAATAAATTAACTTACCAGATTATCATAATTGTCCAAATGATCAGTAGTGTGACCATAAGGCAGTAGAAGCAATTGCGAGTAACTATGGAATGAAATGTAGGCATAGAATTTATCAGAAATGGAAGTGATGTATTCTGACATGGTTTTAGTCTCGATCTCAGAGAATGCAGAACTTCCGGCGAAAGTATCCATACAAGGAATACTGCTGGCTCCTCCATCTAAGATAGAGTCTCTGTTAGTTACTAAAAAATTTCAGAAACTAAAAACAAATAAAATGAAAACATACTCATCCATTCGTAACCCCAATTCCTATTGGGATCAGCACCGCGACAAAGGAAACTGTAATAGGAACGAGTCTTGCGCCACAGTCTTACCTAAAATTACAATTATAATATAATATAATTCATTGTTCTTCAATGATTATCAATTATTAAAGCACTCGTTTTGTTGATTACCGTAGTATGAGTATAAACGTATCCGTCTGGATTGAAGACAGGAAAGATGTACCAATCATGACTTTCAGCCAATGACCTGACGTCACCGTCCTTACTTGTCAATAACTCATTGATAATATATGTAACGGTAGCTGGCGAAATCCATTCCCTGGCGTGAATTCCACCCTCGATAAAAACTCCAGGTTTGGCTTTGGCGAAGGAAATTTTGACACCCTTAATTTCCCGATTCTCAAACGTCGATCCACCGACTATCACCTCTACGTTGTCCGGGTAAGTCACCGCCAAGGAGTCTAGCCAGTCATAAATCTCATCCAGGGTGTGGTACCTGGTGAAGGTGAAATCAGAATTTCTTGAGGTGTCAGCTGGATTTTCTGTATCAATTAGGGTTTGAACGTCTTCTATGTGAACTGAATATTCCATTCCAACGGCAGCCATTAATTCAGCAAATTCTGTGGCTTTAGCTGGAGACACCATAAGATCAGCTGAAAAATTTTCACGGCTTGGTCCATTCCAAAATGAATACTGAAACAGAATAGAAGATTTTTGGTATAATTTTTACTTTTTAAAACATCAAAGACAAATATATTTATGTATTAATACACATAATTAAACTTACGGAATCCGTAATGTCTGTTTCCAATTTTTGCAAAATATTCAACTGTTCCGTTGTCGTTGGCAAAACTCTGTACACCTTGTAGCCCTCGTAGGAGAATTTCTTGGCTACGGTCAAAGCGACCAAAGCCAGAAAAATTAAACGCTTCATGATTTACTTCTCTGTAATGAAATTCAGATTGTTTTATTTCAATACGTCTTGTTCACTGACGAATTGTAAATTAACTTACCCGTTCACTAACAACAGAGAGAAAATAATGCAAACATCTCAATTGACATTGATACTATTTATCCTTCCAACTTTACACACGTCACTAAAACGCAGAGTCATTATCTCCCATGATAAACAGATAAGTTAATTAAAATAGCGACACCAGATGAAAATCATTGCATCAGTGTCACTCTTCGTCAGGAGAGAATAGATACGTATCTAATCGCTGGTTTAAAAAGGTCAAAAATGATGGAATTTTTTGATATTTAATTTATTGCGTAAGACAATTACTTACCGACAATAGAATTTATTGCGCAACGTAATAATTAATTGATCGATCTAAAATTTTCCATTGACTTCACATGGCATATAAGCAATCACGATACACTACTGTACTAAGTATTCACTAGTCTCGACGATAATAATTGATAAAATTGTCACAACTAATCTTATCACAGCAATGATAATTTTTTAACAATATAAGTAGACATTTATTTTTTATTAACGTGGTATCTAAATTACGTATCTATATAATAATAATAGCTAAACAAGTATTCACCACGTGTTTACGTAATAACCATTATCACCCCATAACGGTGCATTTGCATACTCAATTATATTAATTAATTATCACTATCGATAGATCGTCCGTAGCTTCCATATCCAAGTCTCTCCGCTTCCTGAAACATGGCCACCAGGGAATCGAGGGTTTCCTCGGCAGTTGGTATTATTTGATTAGCAGGTAAGAGAAATCCATATCGACCCTTATCTCGCAATTCATAGGTAAAGGCAATAGGGGTATGAAAGGTACCTCTGACCCAGTCCATTGAACCACCGGAAGCGACATCTGTAAAGGAAGTGGGTTAAACTCATGGAGATGACGTATCTACGAGGTGGTCAAAAATTCGTCTCGCACTTGTCAATGTCAAAAGAATGAATATTTCGAGAACTTTACGAAATTATTCTCTGTACTCACATATCACGTCGACAATGTTGCCAACCTTGTACCGCGTGCCGTATCTCCTTTGTAAGACATCGGCAGAAAAGTTTCCAATTTGCAGAAGATCGTAGTAATTCTCAATTTTGGCATTGCTGTGTCCATACGGTATTAACAGCAACTGACTATAGCTGTGAAAAGCAACGTATGCGAATATTTTATCCTTTACACTAGCAATGTACTCGGACATGCTTTTAGTTTCAATTTCAGAGAACGGCTTATCGCCTGGAAAAATTTCACTGCAAGGATTTTGACTTGTACCGCCCTCTGAAAATATACAGAATATAAAGATATACACGTATATAGATTTTAGTAAAAAATTTCATTCCTCCTCTTCACCTGCCCAATGGAAATTCCAGTTTCTGTTGGGATCTGCTCCCACGCATCTGCTGGTATATGGTTTCCTTGTTTTTCTCCATAAACGATTCTAAAAGATAAACCAAACAGCATTAAAACTTTCATACGTGCTTTTCTACTGAAACAATCGTTACTTTTTATTCTTTACTCCCCACGATTTTACCTGGCTATGCGTATACTCGTATCCATCGGGATTGAAATTGGGAAAGATGTACCAGTCGAATGATTCAGCCGTGTATCTCACGATGGGATCTTCGCTCGTTATCAATTCATTCAACACATAAGTTACGACGGCGGGTGAAATCCATTCACGTGCATGAATACCACCCTCGAGGAATATTCCAGGATTACCATCCCTAAAAGATAGCTTGACGCCCCGAATCTCTCTGCCCTCGTAGCTGCGACCACCAATCAATCCCGTGAGAATTTTCGGATGCTCAGCAACCAAGGAATCCATCCAGTTATTAATCTAAATAAAACAAATTATAAACTTGATTAAAATATTCGTTCAGATCCCATTAGAAAAATCAATAAATCAACCGATCTCTTACCACGTCCAGCCTATAATACGCTTTCCAGTCAAAGTTACCACGAAGATTGACATTTGGATTTTCAGAGTCAATATACTTCTGAACGTCATCCATCATTATCTCAACGTCCATTCTACTGACGTTTACGAGTTTTTCAAATTCCTCAATTTTACCAGGTGACACCAAAACATCAGTGGGTACGTGGAGACTCAGTCCACTCCAAAAGCTGTACTCGTCGTCGTCACGAATATTTTCCAAAATCTTCAGATCGCCAGCGTCGTTCGGTACGATTCTATAAAGGTAGTATCCATCGTATCGATTTTTGTCCAAACCAACCACCAACGGTACGATAAAGTAAATACACCACAGGTTCATTTGCCGCACTATAAAGAAAAACAAAATAAAATCCTTCGATCAGTATTATCAGTATTGCAGCTCAGTGATCGACAGCAGTTTATTTTCTACTGAAAACTTGGGTCCAGAAGCGGAAATGAAATTTCTAGTCTCCCGCTTACTACTTGTATACTAGCTGGACAAGCTGCCTTTTACAAGATGCAAGAACCAAGGATACTTGTCGGATCGCTGCGAATGCCTTTGTTATGAGGGAAACGAACAATTTTATACTACAAAACATACATAACACACAGCCACAACTACCAGGACACGAGCATTGGCTATTGGTAGGGGATTGACAATTTGTATGCGCCAAGTACAAGCAATTAACATTGTTATCAGGAAATTACGAACTCTCTATGCTCCTCTCGTCCTTACTAGGAAGTTACGTATCTATGTATGTAAAGCGCCTTGCGAAGTTTCGACAATTATGACGAACGGAGTATAGAGGTTAGAGGATGACAGAGAGGTGGAGATTGGCAGATCAGAAAAGTAATGAGATTCCGTAAATAACTCTCTCTTAGTTGATTTCTTCATCAATCAAGATCATTGCTTGTAGAGCCTATAGGCGGGACACGGTAGCTGCTTACGATTCGTCAGATTTTCAATCAACATTCATTTCTCTTACATAAGCTGTATATCTATATTGAGCATTATTATGTTTTATTGAATTTTATTTGTCAATTCATCAAGGTCATTGCCTGTAAGACCTATGGATATTTCGTGGTAGCAGCTGCTTATGTAGCCTTAACAGATTTTATTCAACATTTTTATTACGCAAATTAGCCCATACAATATTATGGGATATGTACGAGTTCAATGATTTCGACAATCGTGACTCAAGCTGTCACAAGAATTTTTTTTTTTTTTTTGTTACTCAGCTGTACTATATAAAAAAAGTTGAACGTGCCTATACGATATGACGAGCGTTTAATAACCTGCGGGTATTGTCGGGTGCGTTGCACCCACCAGCAATGAAATCGGCTAAAAAGAGAACGCGATAAGCAATACGCGGTTTATTGGAGGTTCTGTGTTGCTTTTAACGATTTTACAGTCGCAACTTTAAAGCGCGCTGAGCTGTCCCAAGACCGATAATGGTTTACGGTGAAACGTGCCTGTTTTTTTTATTTATTATTTTCAGCAAAATACAAAGCATTGAATTGTATTTCTAACGTAATATCGGGCTCAGGAGAACGGACATTAATTAATTAAAAGTACTTTTGACCATTCGATTCTGATGAGGGAATGATTTTTTACCTCGATTAAAAGAGCGTCCTTCGTTATTGTTATCTAGATTTTTCTGATAATAAATACTGTTTAGTCTACAGACAATTTCATTGTTATTGGGTGCATCTGTTTGCTATAGTACGTTTCAAGAGAAAGAAGCAGGTCTAGTTATTAAGCAGGTTGTATACCTGCACCTGATCCTATGCTCCTAGTGGCCACCCTCAGAGATTCCATTGTCTGAAATCCGACCTATCGGACGCCTCCTTTAAACGGAACGGACGAATAGTAGAGAATCTTCTAGGGAAATTGGAACAGCATGCAAAGAACCATAGGGCTCAATGCACCGACCGTTACGAGACCCAAAAGGGTCCCGGAGCAGTAAGAACTCGAATCTGTATGCGGTTTGCTATTGGTGGGAATGTTGTGGGCCCAGAAGAGCTCGGACTGGCGCAGACTGTTTACATCAAGGGATGTGTGTATACGCTTGGTTGTGTAGTAACGTGGTGATAAGAGACTTGAAAACAGTCTGTCAGATAAGGAGATGTTAATTTGGATGGTGGAACCTAGAAAGATGCTCGCAGAGCTTGGAAAATCATTAGAGATAAGTGAAAATCATTTTATCGAGGTCCCAGACCCTTTTCAATGAATATTTTGTAGAATAAATATTGGGACTTACGATAAGTGCGAAAATACTTGTTTTCACGTGATAAGGAGGATGAGTGCAAAGTTTTAATACAATAGGAGAAATCTTGAGGAGCGCAGAGGTACGTTGAATTGGTCTTTAGAATTATTGCAGTAGAAAGACATCGTTGAATTACGGACGTTTTAGTTTATTTATTTTATTGCAGCTTGGTGAATGTCGAGGATGGAGGCTGCTGTGGAAAAAAATAATTGTCAGGGTGGAAAATTAAAGAAATATAAAGTCGAGGCATTCATAATACCTAGTATAGTCATTGAGACGGTGGGAGACGAGGCTGCTGTAAATTGCATAGAGGAGTCCAGTGTCAATGAGATCGATGATATGAAAATTGCAAACAGATCGAAAGTTGAAGATAAAGAATGCCAGGAGGAGGAAGATGAAATGGATGGGACAGAGAAATCGAATGAGATGCAAATAATTACGAAAGTCCTGGCTGTTAAAAATATAACGAGTGTTCAGACTGTATCGTGTGAGCGAGGAAATCTTGAAGGAGTATCTGAAAATTCAAATGATATTCAATGTGAATTACATAACGAGAATTTGACAGATACTTACGTAGGCTTGAGATCGAATGAGGAGGAACTTGGAGAAATTTATGAAGAAATCGATGAGCCGATTTATGCTGTGCCATATGTGGAAAAATCAAAGAATTCAAGGGAGCCAACGGATAGCCGCTTTAAGCGTCCAGACTTTTTGCGTCGCAATTATCGAGCGATGTCAAAGTCATTTGATAATCTGCAAATTCCAAAGCCGCCCAAGCGAACGAGCAGCCTGAAATCGATAGACGAACGTGGTGAAATACTCGAGGAGAATTATCGTGAATTTTGTTATTGTGCTATGAAAAATGGTTACCGGGTCGCCACTCAAAGTCCCCAGGAAGTCAGTGAAGAAGTTTTTAAAGAGAATTGGCTACAACGACTGGAATCACTTCGACAAAGAGAAGCTTTCCTTAGGGATAAGGAAGTCGCTCTTCAGGATAGGGAGAGGCTTCTCTTTAAAAAGGAAAAAGAACTAAAAATTCTAGAAAGACTCGTCAAGGAGAAGGTACAGAAGGCTGACTTATACTTGAAACGAAGTCGATATTTGCAGGGCGTCGAGAGTTTGCCAAATTCTGAAAGCGAGAGAAATCTCGAGTCTAGATCATCTGACGATTCTAAAGAATTTGTCAGAAGAATTGTAAAAGATGTTGTATCTGAGAAAAATGATTGTAATACACAATTTTCAAGAGTCTTGCTCACAGGAGAATATGACATTGCGCCGCGGTGCGGGAAACTCGAGAACCAATCGGCGGAGAAATGCGCACGTGCAACAAAAGTACAATCTGAACGTAAACCAATTCAAAATTCGTCCGACGACAAAAGGAACGTTGAATCACGAATTTCCAGCTCCTCCACTGAATCAAGATCATCGAAAAATTCAAGAAGAAGTGGAAGCTGCGAACTTTCGCGTACTTCCAATACAGAGAATGATACCACACATAAATCTTGTCATTCTAAAATGTTTGAGCATTTTGAAAAGCGTAGAATGATTCAGCAGTCGAGGAGTAAAATTTCTTCGAGTTCGATAGGAACGGAAATTAATGGTCTAGAAGCTCGAGTTTTGCAAAATCCTCCAAACTCAAAAAGTTCTCTTAGTACGAATAACACAAACTTGATAGATATAAATTCTCATGGCAGTAATGGCATGTACGAGAATCCTATAAGCAGATTCAGCGCTTACAGCAGCTTTAAATCGCGCCCTCGACCTAAAATCTCTTACGACGATTTGGATTCCACTTTATCAGCAGATATCGGAGATGCATCCTTTACTATAACTTCTACAAAATTTAATCCGGAGATTTTCAAAAGGCCCTACGTATTCACGAGGTCAGCCAGTGAGCGATACGTCAGAAACGATCGTAGAAAAGGAATTTCAAATTTTCCAAATTTTTGCATGGCGGAGAAGCGTCCTTATGCCGATATAGAGGAAGAGAAAGTCTTGAAGAAAGTTAGCGAAAATATTTTAGTCTCGCAAAACGAAGAGACTAAATTTCAAAATTATGGACTGATAGACAAGAATGTAAATACAGATAACTTAAAAAGTCAGCAAACAAAAAAAACTGATAGTAGCGGCTCAAAAGACAAGAAGTATTCGTATTTAAATTTGGAAACTGGAGATAAAATTATGCGGTGCAAAAATGAAAAAAGCACAAAAGACAGACCAATTTCCTGGAACGCCGAAGCGAGCGAATGGTTGCAGAAAAAGAGGCAAGCCTATAACATGGCAACAAAACGTATGGCAACAGAGGATTTTGAAAATAAGGAAAATTTCGGTAGCAACGTGAAAATTGAAAAACCTGATAAATCTATAAAGAAGAGAGAAAGCAAAGGGAGAAAATTTACAATATTCCGTTAGTACAATATGAGATTGTATAATTTACTACTAAATAATGTATCAATTAAAAAATCATATTGTCGTAAATATTTCCAGCCTAATGAACCAATTATGATTCTTAAGCGCATCCCAAGAATTTCACAGAAAAATGAAGTACTATTATTACAAAAAATAGTAACGCAGTACATAGTTTTTGTATTACTGTTGAATTTTATTCTGCATTATTGATACATAAAAGACTATATATTTTCATTACAATTGAAAGTTGTTCACCAGGAAGGAGGTTCTCCAGGAGCCTTTGGCTTACCATACAGAGCAGATTTGTCTCTGAACATTGTCCATCTTTCATCTTCAAGGCGCTCTAAGTACAAGCCACCTATAAATCCCAGGGCCGGGATGATGATAAATGGAATATACTGCTTGTAAATATAGGCGTGAAATGCCATCTTATAAGGCTGTAATTGCGTTCTGTTGTTCTTTCTGCAGTTGTGATTTCTTCCAGTTATGGGTGTGCTTAAGATCAGCGTAAATTAGACCAATAGCGGTTGTAGGGAAGATCACTACCACAAAGTATCGTCTCACAGTTCCAATGATGTTTTTGAAAGTACCCATTAACCTGCTCATAAGATCAATATAGAAAATAAGAATTTCAGGTTATGCTACACAAGTTAGCATTACATAATAGACAATAACAGATCAATAAAAATTATTGTTCAAATAATTGAACCAATTACTGTTAGGTACACTATTTACATCTTATTCCTTTCTTTACTCTCAAAAGTAATATAATCAATAATAATAAATAAACACTCAGATTCTTAAAATATAGGTTAACTCATAATACTCATTTGAGTCATGTTTTTTCTGCATTTTCTCATGGGATCGTATAGAAAATGCAATGCGAATTAAATTGTGCAGAAATTACATTATAAATGAGTAATTGATCAATATTATTACAAGATTTGTAACGTCTTACCTATGGTATGCCTGAGCAGAACTGCGCTACTGAAAAAGGTAGTGGGGGCAGGAGCGCTAAAGATTTATTTCATCAGGAGGAGACATCACGTGTAGTTAAACTATTCATATTTTATTCTTAAACAGTATCGTATTTCTTTGTGACGGTGCAAAATATGTGTTGACAATATTTTGATCTATCGAATCTTTAAATTTTTGGCATTAACACTGATTAGTTTATTCATTATAAGCATTTTGTTCCTACACGAGGGTTATAAACGGAATCCACCGGCTAAAAAACAGAAGATAATTGTATAAGCCACATGTGTAGTATTCATAAACACAATATAGAATATATTAATTCGTATAACATTGAATACCATTTCTCTAAATATATAAAATGTATAATTTGATTGCCATCTAATAGCATAGGAGTAATTATTATAAATTTTCTCCATGATTCATAGTTGGTTGAATAACTGTTTGTCCTGACAAAAAGTTACTGTATGATTCATATATTTATTCTATAAATGATAACTGAGAATTTATGCATTAAGTATCATGTCTTTGAGGTTCTTTGTTCAATGTCGGGTGCTAAGCAAAAGGAAATGTAACATAAATCGTAATGTGCTTCGATACTTTCATGGAGAACACAATGAAGCTACACCTGGAGTGTCTGTAATTCAAGTGAAGAGAACTCTAAAGGCATTTAATGTCAATTTCTTAGAAGGACATGCATGTATTATTACAGCTTGCCCTGTATGTGAGGGAGACAAAAAAAAGGATTCTAAAGTGTATATAAATAAGAAAACAGGTAAGTAATAATAATCTTAAAAATTAATGTAGTGTTTTAATTAAATACGCTTTTCAGGATTTTTTATATGTGAAAATTGTAGGCATTCTGGTCCTTGGAGCACATTGGAAAAGTTCTTGTTGCCAAAGAAATCCAATGAAATTCTCAAGGAACTAAAAGCATTTAAAGAAGTCTTACAAGTAAAAGAAGACTTTACTGAAAAATGGACAAAACTTAAGAGTACCTTGAAATTAATTACAGAATTATCCGACCAGAGTTATAAGGATGTACTTAATATTCATAAGTTTCCAGTAAGTGGTGTCTAATAAAATACAAGTAAAAAACATTGACATAAAAATTATACATCCACTTCTTACAGGATATCTCAAAAGAGTCTATGGATCAGTTAAATTGTCTGCATGATGCATCAACAAATAATTTATATTTTCCACTTATAACGTCTTCCGGTAGTATTGTGGGATATAAGTACCTTTCGGGAACTTCTAATGAAGAGAAAACAGAACCTACTTCCAATACCAGTGGCCTAATAATCTATAAACAAAAGAATAGTAAATGTGATGGTACAGCAGTAGTTGTTCCTACCATCCAAGATCTCCTTGCACTGATTTCTCATAGATCCGCAAATGCTGTGATTTGCCTACCATATGGCTTGCAAACTATACCGCAAGAAATTTTGCCAAGTTTAGAAACTTATAAAAAGTTAACACTGTGGTTTGGAAATGATGAGCCAAGCTGGGACACTGCAAGACAGTTCGCTAAGAAACTCGACGAACAAAGGTGCTACTTTGTACGCCCAATTGTTAAACAACCAAGTCCAAAAATCGCAGCTTCTATGAATTATGATCTCAAAGGCATTCTCCAGAAGGCTACGCCTATCTGGCACAAGAGCATCACTACTTTTGAAAGTCTCAGACAAGACGTGTTGAGCGATTTGCAAAATATAGATAAAGTTCAAGGAGTCAAATGGAAAAGGTATCCATCGTTGAATCGAATATTGAAGGGGCATCGAAGAGGAGAATTCACAGTCCTCACTGGACCAACGGGTAAATATTTTAAAAAATCTGAATTATTTGACAAAATTCAATGCAATTACGGTTTATTTTTAGGTTCTGGGAAAACAACCTTCATGAGCGAATATTCGCTTGATCTAGCAATGCAAGGAGTGAACACTCTGTGGGGCAGCTTTGAAATTCGAAACGCACGTTTAGCGCGAACAATGTTACAGCAAATGGTGGGATTGCCGTTGGATGAAAATTTACAAAATTTTGATAGTTACGCAGATGTTTTTCAAAAGTTACCAATTTATTTTATGACATTTCACGGACAGCAAAGTGTCAAGATTGTGATGGAGGTACTTTGCCATTGACTGATCAACCTATTCGTCTCAAAATTATTAATTTTTCAATTGTGCTTTTATTTCAGGCTGTCGAGCATGCAACTTATGTTCACGATATCGCTCATGTAATAATTGACAATGTTCAATTTATGATGGGGATGTCAGAAGAATCAAAACATATTGACAGGTACATAACAAATATATTAAAATATCATGCACTGGTATATTATACAATTATTATATCTGTTTATGCTAACTTAAAAAAATGGATCCTCATAGATTTTGGAAGCAAGATGCAATAGTTGCAGCTTTTCGGACATTCGCCACGAAGTACAACTGTCACGTTACTTTAGTCATTCATCCAAGGAAAGAACGCGAATCCGAGGAATTGACAACATCCTCAATTTTTGGTGGAGCAAAGGCCAGTCAGGAAGCTGACAACATTTTGATAATTCAAGACAAACGACTCACAAGTGTTAGAGGAAAAAAGTATTTACAAGTTGCAAAAAATCGTTACAGTGGAGACCTGGGTATAATGACAATGGACTTTGACAAGTCAAGTTTAAGTTACGCACCAAAAAAGAAATCCAAATCAGAAAGTTCAAAGGATGCTGATGACTCCAAAAAGGTGGATTTAGAAAACGAAAGCAAATCATCAAATCAAAGAAAAGTCTAGGAAATAAGATCTCAAGTACAGTGATATATAGTAATAACATTTTTTTAAATTTTGTAAAATACAAAATGAACAAAAAATAGAATTATTTTTCAATCCATTCTATTTTATCTCAAAAACTTCTTTACGTATTTTCCTACCTTACCGACTGTAAATGCCACATGCACGCACGCTTATCAAAACGAGATATTACTAGTGACCTCTCGGCTTCCATTTCCACGATAAATACATCTGTTCCTATCATCAGATTTTTTGTATATCTTCCAGCGGATTGCGGTCGCTCGGAAAATGCAACCAATGCATCAGAGTGAATCGCCGGAGAGAATAAAAATGCAAACTATCGCTTGGCTGGTGTTTGGTGTGTTCGCGTGGTCCGTCTGTGTTTTAGGCGACAGAAATACAAAAGAGCCGACAGTGCTAATAGGGATTTTAGTGAGGAACAAGGCTCACACGTTGCCATACTTTTTAACTCTTTTGGAAAGGCTTGAATATCCGACAGACAGAATATCGTTGTGGTAAGTAAGATTTATCTCAAGAATCGTAAAATATTTTGCATCCTGTGGATGTAACCTCACTTTTTATGACGCTTCTTCAGAACTAGAATTTCATTCATTGTATGTGTCAGAGATGCTGTCATCACAGAAGATGTACTTAACTTTCATTGTTCGTATAGCAATTTGTGTCACTGGTCATTGATAATTGTTATTAGTGTTTTAAGACAATGGCATTCTTTAACAATATATCTCACCCGGCTTGAAAAAAAACCTCAAATGTTTCTTAAGGAGATTTCCAAATTGAAGTCAGAGAGAAGTCATTTCTGTCGAAATTTAAATTATCTCAAGATATACTAGTTAATAAGCAACTAGATAAAACTCATACACGTCCAAATAACTTAAAATAATGATCAAACAATTCATTCTATTCATTGACTGATATATTCAGCATTCTTATATTAAAATGTAGAAAAATTAACATTTTTCGGTCAATTTGGCGGTCATCTACTATTTGTAATAATGGCGGAACAGCGCAGGTCCACCTGTTGCTATTAAATCGTGGAATAGTTATTGAGCTTCCATACTAATTCTACACGTACAACACTAATCAACTCACTGTTAGGACTCTTAAAAGTACTCACCATAATTCCTAAAAGGATTCACGGCTTCTCTAAGTTTATTTGTCCACATAAAGTGCGCCGCGATCGCAAACCGTGAAACCTGCGCGCCAGATTCGATGAAACGTGTTTATAGGTGTTGCGCGCGCACCGGTGCGCACCTTGCAGCCACCTGGTTTAAATAAACGAAGCTGCAGTGGAAATGGCTGAGTTTTTACAGCCATGAAATCAAAGACAAAGTCATCAGTAGATTTTATTATACATTTTACGAGCTGTAAACGTATCGAGATCAATACATTTAGACAGGTTTGTCAACTATTAAAATAGACGTATAAGTATTGCAATTATCAAATTAATATTCACGAAGACTCGTTCTATTATTTATATGTCACGTATCTCTGACTGAGACAAATTGTATTGTTTCTTTTCAGGATACGCAGTGATAATAATATTGACAACTCTATTGAAGTATTGAATACCTGGTTAGAGAAACAACGTGAAAAATATCACAATGTAGATCTAATCCTTGATGAGGAATCGCATGGATTGTCGGACGAAAAAGGATTGGCTGATTGGACGCCTTCTAGATTTTCTCACATTATACAGCTACGCGAACAGGCCGTAAATCATGCTCGAAAAATTTGGGCAGATTTTCTCTTTGTACGTTCTTTATCATTTATTTCCCATGCGACACAAAACATTCAGATACGTTTTAAAAACATTGCTGAAACAGATAAATTTGCTCATTACATATCTGTTTGTTTTGTGCCTTATGAATTGATACATGGAACCTGTTTATTATTTGAATTTTCACTTACAGATGTTAGACGCAGATGCGTTTCTTACCGATCCAAAGACTTTGAAAAATTTAGTTAGAAAGAATCACACCGTAGTGGCGCCATTACTAAAGTCAGATGGAATGTACAGTAATTTTTGGGCCGGGATGACAGAAGATTATTATTACGTCAGAACTGATAGATATAAGCCTATACTTAATCGAGAGGAAATTGGATGTCTGGAAGTGCCAATGATTCACAGTGCAGTCTTGATTGATTTGAGGAAATATGACAGTGATATTCTAACATATAAATCTGATAGACTGAAATTCTACGATGGACCCACGGACGACATTATAACATTTGCCATAGGAGCTAACAGATCTAGTACATTTTATACTTTTACTATAAAATAAAAAAACATTGTCTCTATACTTAACACAGTGAACTTGCAGGTATACCGTTACATATATGCAACGATGAAGTCTACGGATTTATCATGGTTCCGCTTGAAACTCGAGACACAATATCCCATGATCATCAGCAGTTGACAAACTTGAAACTAGAGGTGTTGTGTGAGTATTGAAATATTTCATTGACAATAGACCAAGTACCTTCTGACGACATATCTTCAGAGTATTATTCGTAATTTAAATTTCGGTTCTTAGCTCAACAGGAACCATTGCCATTGACTCCTTTGATGGCGCGGTACGTAACCTATCCTGAACAAGATACACTGAACATGGACAACGTTTACATGATCAACCTGGTGCGCAGACCGGATAGACGAATCAGAATGCAGCACTGCTTCCGGGAGTTAGGAATTCGTGCTGAGATTATCGACGCTGTGGATGGAAGGTAAGTCAATTTAATTAATTAAGAATTCTTATCGATAAAGTTACATCAGGTAAAAATCTCAGCAAGATCTCGTGACACTGATAGTTTTTGTGATTAAAGTAAAAGTAAAAATGAAGAACATAGAAATTGAGCTGTTACGTGGACCTTTGACAAATCATCGATTATCGTATCCATTTTATCAAGCTATCCATTTAATTTCGATAACGGAGAAGAAGATTGTATTGAAATTGCAAAAGGACGAGCAATCTGATTAGACAAAGGTCATAAATAAACGTGAAGAACACAAATCTCTACATAGCGTGACCGAGCTACGGCACGCTATTTCAAATTTATTATTGAAGAAATGTAATTTTTTTTTATTGGACATCCATTGGATCTTTTAGTAATTATTCGTTAAGCGAGATCCGCATGACATTTATTAATAAATAATTCGATACAGAATTTAGCACCAATCAGTGAAATTATAATTATCAAATTTGTATTCGTACATCTCGCACTCTGATTTGGGATAATTTTAAGACATCTTATCCGCGAACTCCAAGTCGCCTCTTACGCAGCGATTTTCTTGAAAATTTTGTTATACTATACATACAAGAGTCGATTATCTTTTATAATTTGTGACACCATCCGTATTTTTTTTGTCGTTGCGTAATTAACACGCACGCTTTATTATTATACCTACATCTAATACACGCCCATAGAAAAAATTCACATCAACGCCGAAGCTCGAAACACCTTCAGGATATTCGTATTGTTTTATATATTATTATATACATTTATTTATATAAAGGACAGCCGTCAAACACGTACCATTGCCACGTGATTCAAGCAGTCCTTTACAGAGACTACATACAGTGAGATCAGCAAGTATTTCTACTGATACTAACTTCAAAAGAATATACAAATTTAAAGGTATTCTTTTGGGGTAGAGTAAAAATGATAAGTGGGCGGCTTTGTCTGATTTTTCTATTCTATAAAATATATAATAAAACTAATTTAAAATCTGCCCTCCGGAAAGTATAAATTAATATTTTAAGTTTTCTGGCGGAAAATTCATTAATGCCTATGTCAAAACCACTTGGCGCTATTGTCAGTGCTCGTACGACAAAGTATTAATGATCGTTCATAACTCTCAACCACAAATGAAGTGTAAGAATAGTAAACGGTATGAATACTGTGTGCGTACTTTTTGTTAATACATCACTTTATGTTACTTTTATGTGTTTTACGTCATATTCCTTGGTTTTTTATTGTAATTTATTTCAAGTTATTCGGTACATAACAGAAACAAGCATAACCTTACAATGATCACTTTTACCCCGCGAAATTATCTTGATATTTTTCTTGTCTCTTCAAATTAGTGTCTATATGAATACTTTCAGTTCTTACTGTACGCATTTGCGCGCATATGCTTGTATATATATAGATTGTTGCGTTTGTCTTAATTAATTCTAATTTCTTAATGAGTATCACATATTATGCATTACAACTATAATACAAGAATTTCTAATCGCGTGGAGCGATTAGGTGTCAACGAAAATCCTGGAAAATCATTTAGAGTAACGAACGACACAATTATTCAAAGGATTGTAATCACTTTCAAAACGTTAACAGTCTCGTTTCTTTCTCTTTGAAAACTCACTCGACCCGTGTCAATTGCCCGAATTTTGACACTGATCAGCGAGTCTCATGAAACGCGTGAGGAAAAAAGGACATGAAAATTGTTCAGTTCATTTTCAGTGGTCCAACTACTTCGCCCTCGTCCTCGCAGTTTCAATAATTATTCACAGTACTGTATTGGTATGAACGTGCTGCGCTCCGTTTCCGGTATAGGTATAAGTGTAACTTCCGTTTCGTGGGTTCCTAATGCTCACGTTACTCGTCAATCTGCAAACAGCTGTTCTTGATAGCGACGGTCTGTTACTCTGAGTTCCTTCGCTGCTGTGTCCCATCCCAATGGCTTCCGAAGTAGCCGTCCGACCAAGACAAGTACAGAACCAACCACGCATCCTCCTCGTAGCAACCTGAAAAACATTGAGTGACAGCGCAAACGGATATTCGTTGATGATCGAGGAAAAATAGAAGAAAACAGTGAAATTGGAATTAAATAAAAAAATGTCATACCTTAAGGGAATTTGATTTACTGGCGACAGACACGAGCTGTCGTTACAAGTCGTAAAGAGAACCGACGTGGAAGTTGAGATTTGATTTATGAATGGTAAAAAAAAACAGAAAGGCAGACGGGGTCGTTTTATTGGCTTGCGAACGGATGAGTTTTTGGGGATATATGGAACGAACAAAAATACCTTGATCTCCTGCATTCGAGCTGCGTAAATTATCGGATTGACGATCGTTTTCAGGATTATCAGAAGATTCACCGCGCAGATCACGAAGAATCTGCCGTTTTTAGTTACCCCATTCAGGTCCAGGACGCAGTCCTTGCAGACCAATGTATACAGGATGGTACCTGGCATCCAACCGACTACGTAACTTCCTGTTGATTAATGCAGGACATTACTAATCGATCGTTTGTGACTTTACTCTTGTTTCTCACCTAGAATGTAGAGAGTGGTGTGTATGGCTTTGACACTTCTAGCCATTTGCTGGGATGAATTTTGCTGGACGCTGTTGGTACCCCTGTGCAACGATCCTGCTCTGCTAAATCGCAATCTGGATGCTTGGTGCTTGCGCACTATGTGGAAGATGTGGGTGTAGATGCAGACCATTACGATGAATGGACAAAAGAACAAGCTGCTGAACATCAGTCGAAACTTCTTATGGAGCAGAAATCTACAGAGAGATAATACACGTATATCGGTATTACGTATATCAACGAGACAGCAATGTGACAAGAAGCTTACGAGGTCTGTTCGCAGCCTTCGGATTGAAAGCCTTCATTCTCAACGAGACCAAAGTACGCCAGGAAGAACGACAAGGGTAAAATCCATAGGAGGACTATGAGAAACGTAGTGTTTCTGAAAAGGGAATTGTTTGTTTTTTTAATAATTCAAAACTCGCACCAACTGTCCAATTGTATGAATAATAGTTCATTAAATACCTGTGTGTCATTATAGATAAGTAATGAAGTGGTCTGAGAATACCAAGGTAATGATTAGCAGCAAGTGCCATGAGATGAGCTACGGTAATTATTATGGATCCTAACCGGACTGCCTCCAGGCCCACTAGGAAGCACTGAACTCCTACGGAACAAGAGAAGAAAATAAAAAGTGAATTAATATTAGTTCTTTATTATCGACGTTCTATGAAATATCTAAGTTGTTAATTAATTTAATTAATTACTTAATTTACCACTTAATTTGTGTCCCAGAGCAATCGGAATGAAGCTGTTCATTATGAGTCCGACAGCTAGAGCGATGCCAGAAAAGGCATCAGCTGCTGCCAAACTCAAACTTATATGTAAGGTGGGACTCAATGGGCGTCTGATCCAATGTACGCTCACAAGAATCCTCAAATTAATGGCGACGGACACTATGCAAAGGAATATTAATGGTGGTGTGCAATACAAGTACAATCTGCGTGTAGTTTCGTCGACTTCCACCTCATCCGGCACGCTGGAATTACTCCTGTCGAGGACGCTGCCATTTCTTGCTTCCAAAATTGTGTCCAGTGGATCGCTTGTACTCAAATTGGGGGTTAAGGTTGAACTCGTTACCAGGATTCCACGATGGAGTCTATGTAGAGCGTGCCTTAATCGAGTCTGGCTACTCTGCACCATCATATCGGACCCGGACGTTTGATCCTCTAGTATCTTCATCCTCGCTGCCTCTTCTCTTGATCCCTATGATTGTTCATCTTCTGGACATGGAGCCATCTTTCTTCGAGGCTGAGACTTGAGAAACGAAGCAATCCAATCAAGGAAATTCATCCTTGTAAATTGATTAGAAGGAAATCTGGGATGATCTCTTGATAAATTAAAACTTTCTTTTCCTCATCGATCTCGGTCTTCTTTTTATGTGATAAAGTCCGGATTTCTGGAACACAAGAATTCTGATATATTAAAAAATAAGTGTCACGCTTTCTTTATAAAGTATTATCGACAACACAGCTGTTTTACGTTGCACTTAAAATTATTTTACCGTCCACACATAATTTTCTCCAAAATTTAATGAATCTCAAATACAATTATAAAAAAGCTCAATTTTCCTGAGTCCTTGTAAAATTTCGATTTCGCAAATCTGACAGAGACAAGACGCCCTACTCAATCTTTTCTCTTCCCACCTGACTCCCTGCTATGTGATTACACTGTTGATTTGAAAAATTATTCAATATTCCTCGTACTCTTCAATTTCTCATGCACTCTATAACGCAAAGTAAATTAACCAGCATCTAGTCTGCAACTCTCCTAATTACAATTCGATCAGGGTTACGTATTCGCCCATTGGTACTGCTCTTAAAATGTCACGTCTCCATTCAGTCAAGCTCATTCACTAGGTGGCATAGAGCAGTACGGCCAGTATTGCATTTCAATTTCACACGAACGTGTTTCACTGATCCGCCTACGTAGTTGCAATGATAAACCATTCAGTGGAAACTTCCCAAGCCAGGATTACACTCATTATGCAAGTTGTAATTACTTACGCGAGCACAAGCAATATTTCATTTAATATTTTATTTATAATACATCCACCACAATGTATATTATTTTTACTATCAATATCAACAGCACAGTTCATTATATCTTCTGATAGGATTATTTTAGGAAATCCTTAGAAAAATAATTAATTTTTCTTTAAAGCTAAATAAATTTCTCTCCGTGATTCAAGCATATAAGATTCGGTAAAACCCATCTTCCCCAAACGAGTCCCCGGGCCGATTCTATCCAGGTAATCCCAGATTTTTGAAGGAAGCATAGAAAAGTCAATTGGTGCTAAGGCGGTGGTAGCGAAAGTGAACATAGGCGTCGGTAACGTAGATTAGGTTAGGTTAGATTAATCAAGCTGTCCAGCAGTAGGTGAGTCTCGACCGAGTCCTACGTCATAGTCGTAACCTTGTAGTGGGCTAAGTCCTTTTTATTCGCGTTGACGTTACCACCAAGAAAAGTTACATTGCCCAATAAATTTAAAGGTATCACAAGAGGGTGCGTCCATGGAAAACAAAACCCCTCGTTACCAAAGGAACTAATGAGACCCTCGTATTACTCTTTTATTAGATGGTAACATTTCCGTCGGAAGTTACCATCGACTGGCCTACTTAAAACCAAAATTAGGTTCACTTTTAGTAACTTCAGAATACATGGTAATTTCAAGTTTCTCTGGAATTTTCGTAAAATCAATTCGGGATTTTCTTCCAAGGATCCATGCTAATCCTGGATTAATGTAATTGCACAATATAACGAAGTCAACGCAAGCTTTGTGTTTTTATGTCCTCGTATTTCTATCCGCAGGATTAGGTTCTTGTTTCCGTGAATATCACGTGGATCGCCACCATCGTGCACTCAGGGCGTTGAGTCAATTTTGCTGAAATTTTAATTGAAATTTTACCAAAATTCAATTTGGGACTCGTAATTGAAAATGGTCCTGATGGGATATCCTTCGAATCTGCACAAATAATATTATTTATAGATTTGATATCCCGTTTCATAGAAACTCAGTGATTCTCTTTTATGAACACTAACGCCTCTCGTGTCTGCATGACGCTTTTTATTTTTCCACAAGAAGCAACAATAATTGCAGCGTCCCTCCCATTAGTCTTAACATACATTTGTTTGAAAAGATACAACAAAAATGGCGAACCACAAAAACTTCTACAAACACCTGTACTTCTATTCTCACATATACAGCGTATCACTCGGAAGGAACCGCTCTGGTTTTCTCTGTTAATTTCCTATCTTTTTTCTCTTTCCTTTTATTTCTTTCATATCACGACTGGTAAGAGAGAGAGAAAACATCTGTGTCTACACGACGTTAATTGACGGGATCAAGAAACAGAGAGAAAGAAAAAGAATCGTTCCACTGCAACGGCGACTACCAGTTGCAAGACAAAAATTCTGATGATAGAAATTCCCAAGCGTCCCTCGTCTCGTTCCAATCGACATAATCAAGATGAACAGAGACAAATACAAAGGTGAAGAAGGTAGAAAAACCAGAAGAACTTGAATACAGAAACAACAGTAATAAATCAAGAACAAAAAAGATGAAACAGACAGAAAATGGTTTTCGAGTCAAAGTGCTTCAGACATTAAGGAAGTACTGTCGGTGCACACCTAGTCAGTTGAGAGACTTTTAAGCATATTTATAAATGAGACTCAAAGGCAGCATTTTTAATGCCACATAAATCCTATTGCAAATAAATGAGAATTATCAAATATTATTTATCCGATTAAATGTAGTTTATAAATAAGTATCACTTCTACGTGCTAATTTGACTCGGTTTTCAAGCAGTGGCTTGACTTTTTCATATTACAAATAGAAAGCTTGATTTACAACGAAGCCATAGAAGGTCTGCAACGTCATATAATTCGCTCTAAACATTTTATTTTTCGATAAGGCATTAAATCAACGTGCTCTGCACTGGTGTCTTGTGGGAAAATAAGTAGAGTTTTTACTCTCGATCAAAAAGTTAAAGAACGCGTGAAAGATATGAAAAATGAAAAAAAAAAACTTTCGACCAAAAATTAAAGAGGGCGTCAAAGATTTGAAAACATCATTTAACCGACCTTCCACTAGCAAGCTGTTCCTATTTTTAACCAAGCACTTATGTATGTATACATGTTTGCTTAAGCGGCTAATGCGGATCGATTCGATGGTCGAAAAATTACCATATTCCACATATCTACAAGTGATGTATATAGCCTACTTAATATGTATACACGCGTGGGTCGAAAGTGCCTGTGCAATTAAACAGCGATAAATAATTTTTGGCTTGTAGAATCCGACTGTATGAATAGTGAAAAACAGACGATATAATTTCCTAAGAATAAAACGACTCTACACAAATTTCAATGTTGGATAATTGAATCTTGGAAAATTATTAACTGTAGGAAGTCATAGGGTGATGGATCGTTTAACGAAGAAAGAGTCGATAAGGATTCGTTGACACGTAAAGGATGTGTGTTCAACTTCCAAATGAAAACATGTGTGACAGGTGATTTGACATTCTCGTTATGACGTACGATAAACAAGTATAAGAAGGAAAAAAAAAACAAGATCAATAACGTGAATATGAAGATTAAAAAAAAAAGGTAAAAATCATAAATGACAGATAATACATTATAATTGATATAATTTTTAAAAAAATTTCATTCTCAACAAAAATATTAAAGAACGTAAAAAATCATAAAATTTCCTTTTTCATTAGTTTTTCAATTTCCCAGGCAAAATAACCCAACTCGTACCGTGCGATACCAATTTTTGCGATAATAATAGCCAATTTTAGATATATCATTTATTTTGAATACACTTTGAAAATTGAAAATTTCCAAGGTAAATGTAACGCGTTTGATCGAGCGAGAGCTTTTATGCTACATGCATACGTAAGCAGTTTCTTTTCTATATATATATATATGCGCGTGTGTGTATATATATTAGATAAAAGTGCAAGAGAGTTAAAACCCACTGCGATACGTCGTCTTGGGAAGGACGTGAAATCGATTCCGCATATCAGTTTATCAGTTGCTTTCATCTATCGATATTGCAGGCAAAGTGTAGCGTGGAAACCATAATTTCTACTTTAGTAGCCCATTTGTAGTTTCCATCCAACTATCGATCATAGTTATCGCATAAACTCAGGACTATATTGCTTGCTGATTATCAAACTATTAATTGCAATTACTAATTGCACGCTGCTATAATGGCCAAGTGAACGCTCTTGTAATACGCGCGGTAAATTAACACGCATTCGAAGACTATAGAAACGACCGAGAAAAGCTTCTTTCCGTCTTTCATCATTCCTTTAGCAGAGCTTGGTCCCGCGCACGTTTTAACTCCTATATACCAGATGCCGTCTGCTGTCGTGCGAAACCTGTAGAAATTGATTTTTTTTTTTGTAAAGTCTTTCCATCAGGCTGAGAACTGCTTGGAGTAGCAACTACGTTCAGGGGTCGTTATAAAACATATCAAGGATATATTAAGGGTGTATAAGGGTAGTTGGAGGGTGTAATTCCGACAGTCTGAAAAAAATGATAATCTTTTCGTATCATTCCTATTTATCCCTTCGGCAGTCGCGTTAGTTTTGTTATCACTAATACCTGAGTGGGGGTCGTAAAGACCCCATTTCCCTAATGCAACGTATTGACGAACAATGCAAATTTATTATTCGCACTGATAATTATTATTGCTTAAACGTATAATTTGGTGAGTTAATTTGTTTTGCCGTTCGAATTTCTTGTCAATTAATGAATAAATAATAGGGACAAAAAATTATTCTAGTCTCGCGAAATATGAAAGATTTCGGGTCCTTTAAATCCAAAAACGTGTCCGAGGGTTAACGATGGTTCATTTGTTACGCGTTTGAAATATTTTCCCTGAGTTTTGCTGATTTTGACTTATTAGGGGATCAAAACCCTTTTAGTCACCCTTACAGCTGTGCACCGCAAGGACCCCATAGAGGGAGCAGTCAAAGACCGTGTTTAATGTACGGAACAAAAATTGAGAGCCAAAAAAAAGAAAAACAATACACTTCCACCCTGCTGTCTTTCATTCGCTTTACAGACACCCTTACGTCAGGGTTGTTCGAGCAATACGTTTGCATTTACGTAACGAATTCACCCTTAAAAACAATATCCCACCATTAAAAATCCAGAGGATTACTTGAGGCAAGCATAAGGGTAAGTTAACATCCCTTAGCATCAACCTGTTGAACCTGCACTACCCCTCGTGTCTTCATCCGCCGACTCATTTTCTCGTACATCCCAAAGGATCACCAGAGGTACAATCAATCGCACCCCTATTTTTTTTGCCATAAGGGTGTCGTCGACTGGTCGTTAAATTTTGACAAATGCATTATGGGTATTGCCCCACCGAGGAATAAATCGTTGACCGATTAAACTGAATTAAGGGTGCACCTTATATTATCCTATATGACCAATCGAACCCAAAGTTCCTGTCCGCGGAAGGGTAAAATGGGGATGTTTGCAAGTTTCTAGGAATTACTGACAAGAGCCAGAAGAACCATAATAGAAGCAACCCTTATCCATTCAGTCATTTATCCCTTGTCAGTATTTCGTTTTAATATAACACATACATAATATATCGTTCGTATGGGATACAAGGGTGGGTTTCTCACCCTCGACCAGTAACCGATCGTTCACGAGATAAATGTTGTCGACTAGAAAAGAGCAGGGGGTGGCTCGCATCAAGGAATCACGAGAATATTAAATTTTTATAGGATCCCGTTTTCCCTGAGTGGTTACATCTAAAGGTGTTATATACGGTATATCTATAGATATATATACGACGAGCAGACCTTGCTGATCTTTCCTTTCTGTATAATCGTGACCAAACGCGACCTCGGTGCCGTTGAATTATTTAAAATTCTCCCACTCGCTATGAATTGACGAGTGATTTTCGTATCTACCCGATCTTCACGAGAGCACGTACAGTCACTAATCGCATTCGTCGTAAAATCTATCTTTCTTCTTCCGAAAGCACTTGGCTATGGACGTATAATGAGAGGAGTCTGAATTTCACCTGGAACGTCTTCCGAATGTAAGTCATTCGAAATCTGCCCCCTTTCTTAAGCTCTCTCGAGAGCGTCCTACTCGGTAAGCATTGGAGTCGCGAAACACTTGTAAAATTTGACGCTGAAGAATTTATAGATGCTACGAAGAAGGAAAATTACGTGTGAAGGAAGTCAAGGATTTAAAGCACAGATTAAATGTCTACTTGGATTTTTAGCCACGCGGCGATGATGCTTGGAAGAAATTTATGTATATGTATTTCGAGGCAATACGTCGCATGCAATTACCTTGGCTGTCGCGTAAACGTGTTGGTTTTCTCTTACAGAATATCAAACCTCACAATGTGTACATACACGGTACGTGCAACAAAGAGAAAGTGATACGTGATATTTTTGGGTCGGATTAAAAGGGAAAGACAAGAACAATGAATTACACGCATGACTAGACCTTCGGGAGTCGAGCTGAATTCCAATGAAAGATGTGTATAAATTTATACGCATCTGAATTCTATCCTGGACTCGCCTGAATTTTTCGAATCGTTTGTCCTCGATGCGACGGCTTTGTGCAGCGTCATGGCTGGATACTTTATAACGCTCGTTGCGACTTCGAGGAATCTTCAATAGGGTTTCCACGGTTTCATGCAAACTTTCCTATCGCACTGGAAATTGTATATCCTTTCCTACGTTTATATACATTTTTCAAATATTCGTTCTCCTACGTATTTTATTTCTAACCGGCAATCCTCGTACTGTCGCGGGCATGAGTTTCAGCCTCAACCGGTTTACACCAGTTCGCACGGGTCTTACGTAGCTCACTTCAGCTCCTGGACTAAAGTGGATTCTATCGGCATTTTAAGTCGATTGAAGACGCAATTAGGGCTCAGTGTCAGTGTGAGGTGTAGAGATGCCTCAGAGGCCGCAAGCCCAGGCTCATTCATTAAACAAAGCACTCCCTATCTACCCGATGCTTATCCTTACTGTACGCATTTCCACTCAGCGATTGCTTCTCCGCGATTCTAATCTCACCTACGCTTATGTAATTCCATTCGTAACCAAGATAATCCCCGAACCGCGAGTTGCTACTTAAATTGGAGATTTTCTAGGTAACGTAAAAAGAACATTGCTACCTCGAGTGACTTCCATAGTAAATGAAAGATGTAAAATTATTATTTAAATATTATATCATTGATTTTTATTCCTTTTCTCTCGCACGAAATATCAATGAATATCTGTGTAATATATTTTTTTATTAAAATTTCCAAACGCGTTCACAATGGGTCCGCGTCGTTTTCCCGAATTACTACATATATTCCGCAGTCGTCGTATTTCCCAAAATTCACATTCCCGAGTGGTCTACTACCTACAAGGTTATTCTCTCGAGAAATCAGTCTCGGAAATATGAACTTGTACCCGAGGACACGTGAAGTTAGTCACGTGTGAATTTGAATTATAGAAGAAAAAAAAAAAAAAGACAATTTGAAATCGTAATCATCCGGAAAAACGATATGAACCCATTGATACCCAGTGTATCAGCCAGGATTTATTTGCGATATGATTGAAAAAGTCACACGCGTCCTAATACAGTTTCTCTTGACAAGATAAAAAGTAAATAAAAGAAAATCGCCTTCTCATCCATAGATTTTATTTCGCACGAAAAACAATTCCCATTCATGTCGCCACGCGTGCTAAGATAAACACTAAAATTGCAAAATAATACAAAGAAATAAATGATTAGCCACAGGAAATTGTTTGCGACCTAACCAGGAAAAAAAGAACCGTACAAAGGACCTTGTCACCCAAAAAATCATAGTATAATAGAAGAAAAAAAAAAAATTCAAGCAAATAATACAATTTCACACGACACCTTCGCACGTACAAAGATTTATTGCAAAGGCCTATACGAGCGCAAGTAATCGAAAGGATAACAATTCATTGAAAATCACCGAAGTCTTCGCCGTGTTCCATCTACCCCACGTGAATCTGCGGCAAACTTCAGGGTGTCTTATTCATATCCTACGTATCTCTTATATACATTCAGCCCATAATAAATTCAATACCGTGCGTGACGAGAAGTGTTTAGCCTAGATTTACCGAAATCACCAAATTGCCACAACGTGTGTTACCGCACTACGAAATTGCGCTGACACTAACGAGAAACCATATGTTATGTGTTCATAAAGGTCGAGTAATTACTATTGTAGGAAACCGTTCGGGCTGGGCAGCAATTGCTAATCCTAATATTTCGCCAAAACCACATTCGTATTGCGTAATACCGTAGTTGTAATAGAATCAATCTATTTCCTACTTTGTCTCCCTTCCTCCATAATCCCTATCAATCCTTCGTCCCCTCGAGATTATCAATTGCCTCTTTGTCTCGTACTAAGCACTCGGTGCCACAGTAGTGGCTTTCCGAAAGTAACGATCGTCTCGAACTGATTACTAGTCTCTTTAGATCCTCGCCGTGAAATTGACTACACGAAGGTATTTGCCATCGTCCCATTTTAAACCCCCGACGAATAACGATAGGAATTATATTGACTCGCGGCTATACGAAACATAAATGAATACGGAAAAGCATAACAGGGAAAAATAAATATGACGGCTGGTAGACGTTGACGTTGAGTGAACGAAAGTTACTTGGTTTTTTTTTGTTTTTTTTTTGTTTTTTTCAAACGTGTCACAAACCTGTCACTTTGAAAATTTCTGACAGCAAACTCCGCGACGGGTACGAACCGTCGTTAGCTTTAGAAACTCACCAGTAAAATCTGGTATCGTCGTACATGGAACTGATTAACTTTGAAGCGGCAGCCGACTCGCTCGTAAGAAAGTCATTTTAGCCGCGTACGTAAGTTCAAGTATTCACGGAGACTAAAACTGACAGGCAGCAGGAAACCTGCGGGATGACTAGAG
The DNA here is from genome assembly GCA_030142615.1 of Syrista parreyssii. Classification (NCBI taxonomy): domain Eukaryota; kingdom Metazoa; phylum Arthropoda; class Insecta; order Hymenoptera; family Cephidae; genus Syrista; species Syrista parreyssii. Next base: position 253,217 of record JARQTG010000150.1, read on the forward strand.
GAACAGCCGCCGCGATAGAAGCTTTAATTTGACTAAGTAGAAGCAATTGCGCGCTTGAATAGTTTTGCCCCTCGGATGTTTCCTTGTGAACCCAACCCTTAGTTGCAATAATTTCAGAATTGCCCTTCGCACGCGAATTTCTCATTAGCACCTCGATAAAGTTGCGCCCGTATAGGAGAATTTAGGGTTGCGAATTTGTCGCACGGAAATATTAGCTTTTGTGCTTTTTTTTTTCTACTCCCAATTATTCGCCAGTCCGAAGTCAGTCACAAAAGGAGAATTACGTATTTCGTTCTGAATCTCTTTATTAACTGATCTATATATCTAGAACGCGAACGATCGTATAAATATTTGAATATACGAAAACAAAAAGTTCTCGCACACAGGTGGACGCCATTTTCTACCCTACGCCATAAGGGTTTCCCTCGTATCTAGTTTCTGAAAATAAAATCATCCCTTGTTTGCGATACGATTAACCCTTTTGCCATTTACAGGCGCTCATTCATCTCCCTCGAGTCTTAGCCAGGAAGAAAGGGTGTAGGGGTGTAAAGATAACAAAAAATGGTCAAACTGACGTTTACCTATTGAGCCAACAGACAGCTAAACGTTGACTGTTCCAAAAAGCTGGAGGGTGGGTGGGGGGGGGGGGGGAGTCCTTTGATCTTGCTTCGACGGGCTGGGGTTTTACTTCGCCATCTTATTTATAGATCAAGGCTTACATGGCCTAATGCATTAAATTTTCATCCTTAAAGACTTTTACGTTCATTCTCTCAGTGAGGCGTCAGGTTTAAAGATAAAAAGAAATTTTCCTCGGCCTCACGTTTTACTGACACTTTTTTTTCTTTTCTTCTTCGACAACTTCGCCCTGAGTGGACGCGGACGCGATAAATGCGTTTTGAAGCGATCTCTGCGGAAGCCATGCTGAGACCACTGGGAACGAAAGATCGATGCTCTTAAAAAGACCTCAGACTCAAACCCCACGGGCTATACGATCATTGTATGAAAATCGTGTTTGCGCCTTGAAAGCTTTTCGAGGGCTGTCAGGAATTGGTTGACGATCTTGACGAACGACGACGGCGTCGATGTCTCAAAGAATTAATATCTGAAACTGCAAAATTACCATAGTCAAGGAATCCAGTACAAGCGTAACAAAATACCAAGTTTCCTTTATATCCGAATTATAGTTATGACAAAGTTTTGCAAACGTTAATCAACCATTCGGAAATTGTTGCAAACTCGTGCACTTGTTGACTTTTTCATTTCTATTGCTTCTAACAAAAGATGCGATACGGCACTTTTTGAAATCAATATTCATGTTTTTATAAACGATCCTTCCAGACTTGCTTTACGTTGGAGACCAAGGATATTGATGATTTTTGAAAATTGAAAAAAAAAATTTTATAACGAGTCACCAACAATTCGATCAACTTCCGGAACGGTAATGGAAACTTCTGTTTACCCTGAATTAGACTGACATCGTATTAGGTTTCATCGGAAAATTGTGAACTCGATACTCTTGAATTTTGATACTTGATGCCAATGTGTACAATTTTGACATTAATATGTTTAGCACAAACGATATCCTCGTAAAGCTCGCTTTTGTGCTAATAAAACAGTAGAAAACCATGACAAGAGTAACTGATATACCTGCAAAATAAAAATAGATATGTCAGACCTCATTCCTTTTAACGTATCACGCTTCCAAAGGACGGTTACCCCAATTTAACGTATTGGCCATTAACTGTAAAAAAAGCTTAGAAATGAATATCGAGGTTTACAGTAAATTGCCTTCTGGTATCCCAAATACGTTTCACGTATCCACACGACTGTATACTTCGAATCCATAAGAGGCGAGACTTTATTAACTTCAATTTTTGTCTGATGACCCAAGCGTTACCCCATATCTCAAAGCAATTGACCTGAACCATACTTTATTGAAATTGACAGAAAAATTGTCAAATATTTATTAAAATATCATTTTTTAAATATCCCTCGAATATACCTATATAAGTATATAAGATTATTCCTGGAGACTATATATTTCGTAATTATGCCCTACGAATGAAAGAAAAAAAAAAGAAGACAAAATTAATGAAAATCAATCTCCCTGAGAATAAATAAGATAAGCCAATCGAATTTATCTCGTGTAATCGTCTCGATTAGAAACGTAATCGATTCCGAACTGTTTCCAAATGTCGACGTATAGGAGCGCTGGTTTCCATCAAGAGAAATAGAGGCTCGCTCGTCGCTGCTGCTGCTACTGCGGCTGACTGTATCGTCAATGGCAACTCTAACGGTGATGCTAGTGAAAATGGTGAACCGCTGTCGAGAACAAACTGTCAGAAGTACTTTTCGTATCAGTCGACAGTCTCACCTCGTGTCAACTGGTACTTTGAGTTTCGAAGAGGAAATTGTTACGCCTAAATTCCTCCTGGAGACACGTGTCGTTTTTATTTGATTCAAGGATTCAATGCTTCTACTTTTATAAATTTACAGTGAATGTCAAGGTACTTGCGATACTTTGAATAACTTCTACAACTGTTGGTAACAACTAAACAAGGTTTATCCCTAGTCCGTTTAAATACGGTCGCCGGATTTAATTAGTGGATTAGGATCAGACTACTAAATCTCAGGAAGTTCAGATGGGAATTTTCGGCTATGGCTATTCTATTAATCAATGACAAATTCATACACTAATAGCAGTATAAGGTATATCATTTTCATTGAAGTTTACACCTTTGTTATTGCAGCTATATACGATATGCGGATAACCTCAAAATAGATTTCATTAATTACGTCATTGACGGTTGCTTCAAAATTATTTAACGAATCAAGATTTTTCCCTTTTTTTTTTTTTTTATTAAAAAAACAGTCATTCTAAGACAGCATCTTCCATATGTGCAAGTTTCATATCTATGCAAAACGTTATAGTAAAAGTTCGCAAATACAATTCCAAGGGCTTTCAGTACGTGTGCGAAATTTGCCAGTGGCGCATATCGAGGAAGAATAAAATATCCAAAAGGACAAATTCTACAAAACCATGTTTTCCAATCGTAGCGGACACACGGTGACGTCATATTTAAAGCGGAATTGTTAAAGTTGAAAATAAAAATTGTGAAACAGGGAAACCCGAGTACCGTGTATGTATTCGCAATCTCCGGGCTTCCATTGCGAAGTGAAATGGGATGTTCGATAGCTGGCAGCGTATTTCGCCATTTTATTTTTCACTGATAAGCAAATCGTACATCGAGTTCAAAACTGCACTAAATTATGTTGCCAAGTATTAATAATGTTTTTTGTTAGTATTGTTCAATAATTTAAAAAAAAAGCGTCACTGCATGCAAATACACCTGATATATTAATAATTTATCTTTTTTTATTTATCTTGATATTTGAAAAAAAGATGGTGGTATTGAATAGACGGATGGTTCCGTATATCCTAATTCGTCTTCATACGTCACATCCTGTCAATTCAATTCTGAGATAAAGCCTAATAAGCTAGTAGAGAATATTTTTGGAAATATCCTGTCTTTGAAAGTCTTTTATAATTTCAGAATGATTATACTTTTTTTTTTCCGTGATTCTTCAAAGTAAGGGAAAAAACTGAATTAGTCCCAACCACATCCCATGGGTCAGAAACGAATTCAATGGAATCGTCCTTTGTCTTTTTTATTTTTTTTTTTTTTTTTCTTTTTCGTATTACTACGGACAAAATTACTTAATGAAATTCCAATAGACTCTCTTGTAATTTTGTTAACCGAATGTTGAAGTTATCTCAGGAAATTCTAACGTCTCTCTGAAATCTACTTAACTTTACTCGCATAAAGGAAATCTACGTAAAATCCAACACGTCCCAGCGGCTACCGATTTAGAAATAATCTCGAGCTTAAAAGCCCAAAATCCTCATTTATCCCCTAGAATGGTACAGAGTTCGTGATATATAAGCGTATTAAATGTCGCCATTTTTTTCCATTATTAAGCCAGCCTGCGACGTGTGAATAATGGATACTTTTTAATCTGCAACACAATCCCTGCGTAGCTGCTGAACATATTATAAAAATAAAATATTACAGTACAAGGATGCCGAAGTAAAATATAAAAATTCATTAAAAGTATTGACTAAGATTAATATGAAACTTCGAACGAATATTTTACCTCGAACGAAGTTTCACGTAAATAAATAATATCCGTCGTTTCCTTCATCAAGATAATAATACCTACGGGTTTCGATGGGTTGACTGAAGTCAGAAATGTCGAGAGAAGAAATTTCATCGAATCGAATTTGGAAGATCAAGAAGCCATTAGAATCTCAACGGAAATCCACAAGATTCCATTGGCTCGCAGTTGTCTGGCAAGTATTTAATAGCAATATCGACTTCCGTTCTAGAAGAATAATATTTGGCCTGAGAATCTATGGCCCCCAGCCGTGATAAATTTTCTCTGTAATTTTGGAAAAAGTTTATAATGAGCGTAAACGACCGTGAATGCCGAGTCTTCTCAAGGAATCGCCATTAAAATAATGTTAAGTCGAGTTAAACACGTAAATCCGACCTTAGCCTCCCAAGCGCCGGTGAAAACTTTTTTTTCTTGCTTTAAGAAAGAAATTCATACCCATAATATCTGTCGAACCACGCGCCACCGTCGAAAGGTTCAAATAAGCCAAAAGCACTGCTGTGAATTGGACTAATTTTAAGATTCGCTACACCGACTAACCGTTGAATGACAAAGAGGAAAGGGAAGGAGACACGTAAGAAAATACATAATTATCTAAAGCACGAGAGAAGTGGAAGTAGAAGAAAAGGAAGAAGAAGAAGTTGAAAGATATTTTTTATTGATCTCGGCAATATTTGGCAATGACCCCAAATTCGAAGATCAAAGAATAACTTTGATAAATAAGCCTTTAATGAGGAAACGTGTACAAGCCAGCCACAAAACGTCCTGACAGTCAATGGAGCACGGGCGGGACTGTTGGTAGCAAAAGAATTTGCCTGATAAATATTTTGAGTAGATCCGATTTACAATCGCATTAAATGGCCGCTCTCGTCTCTCGGCCGACCGTTTACGCGCCGCCATTAAAGACTTTGCATCGCGATTCCCCGGGCTGATTCACGCTCATTTCATCATTCGTTATCGGACCCCGGGATCGTCTTCAAAAAAGTAGTTACGGCCCTGAGTCATCTCTCGTTATACGTTTAATAACAACGGGTCCAGATGGATCTGCCGTGATGAAGTTGGGATCGAATTATCTCCATATTTTTTTTTCATTTTCAATAACTTTTTCTACATGTCGTTTAAGATACCCGTTAGAGTGGCTAAGTGTTCCTATAAAGCTCGTAACTTGGGAAGAATATTTACACCCAAGGAATAAGCGGAGTAAGAAAGTCTTGAGAAGCTTTCGCAGCTTCCTTGTATACATAGAGTCTGCTTAATTCGGGATAGGAAAAATTAAGAGTATCAACTTCCCATATTGGCAAAATAAAAGTTTGTTACAAAACAATGACGGAAAGGGAGTCTCTAAATAAACGCCCTAAGTAATTCCCCGGCGAAGCTTCTCTCCTGGACCAGGTGGTTCCTGTCCATGTTTTGTCAACGCAAATAGCCGAAAGAGCTTCCTCAAAATTCACACCTACTTTGACAATGCTCGAGTCCAAAAATTCATACATTTTCTCGTGTTCAAGATAAGCCGACGATCGTCAACTGACAGCGAGCGATCCCTGCTCGACGCACGTCCGCTGGTCCACTTAGTTTATTCGCATCCACCGTTAGGCCAAGACTAGGCTGACTTGAGTTTAAAGGGTTCGGTATGTACAACACCTTTATTCAGCCACGGTTAACATCCAAGTTCTTCTCCGTCGGACCTAAACTGTCACTGAACTCTGCTTCGGCCGGAAGTTGTGGAACTTCGAAATAGGACGAGTGCAGATAGCCTAGATCCAATATTAACTCACAATGAGACCGATGGAGTTGAATAGAAGGTGGAAGATTTCCAAGGAAATGTGGACCACATCAAGAGCATGGAAATTTTCAAGGTTACCCGTTGTGCCTGCTGACTTGTCGCGCAGAACGTTATTGCGAGACTCGGGTCGTCTAGTCCACCCAAATAGATTATGGTTTCGTCATATTGGTAGTTGGTGATTTTTTAAAAAATTCATATAAATTCTTTCCCTTAATACTTGATTTCGTACTCGACTTGCAGTCAGTAGAGGAAACCTTGGTTCCAGCCAGGAAACAATACGAGAGGTAATTCGCGACTATTCGCAGAGAAAATTGCATCGCTTCGTTACAAGTTTTAGAATCTGTGCAACTTCACGATTAAAACGTCCACATTTTCTCATCATTCGCCATCCTTTCGAGCAGTCCAAAGTTTTCAACGCAATTTCCGCAGGGACAGATCGATGGCTCTCCAACGGAAATTGGCAAATATTGTTGTCGCGCTGTTCAAACTTATCCGGAAAATTTGCGAACGGTCCTTAACGCTATCCTTATTACTTGACAGACACATAATATATAGAAGGGAAGTTCGAATAGCGTCACGACGCTCTGTCTGACGTCTCTTTAGGCTCTATTAAAAGCATCCATAGAACTTCTCGAATTATCTCACCAATTTACTTGACCACTTAGGATATCCAATAACCCAACTTTTTCTTACCCCTCTGATATTCCTTTCATCCGCCGCCGCAACGCAAATCCTTTCAGCTCGCCTATCCTGAATCCTACAAGAATTGTATAAGGACGCGTTCGCTCGCGCACGCTGTCGGAACGTTTCAGTATTTTAAAACGTGTCCCGCGGCAAACTTCACACTTCGCCGACTACGAGTGGCATTGCCATGCATCAAAGTTCTAGGTTATACGTGCCATTGAAAAATTCCAAGAGTAGTTCACTCGCCCGCCGCCTAGAAGGCGCATAATGCATGCTACTCCCACAGGCTGTCTGATTTTCCTTTTGCTCTGCGGAATTTTTCCAACGACCAAAAAAAAAAAAAAACGTCTATTCCGATAGCGAATTCGCAAAAAGCCACACGAAGAAAAACCGCCGTGATAGCAAAAATAAGTGGTTACTCAAAAGTCGACTGATTCAACCTTGACAGCCCCACATGAGTTTTCTTGCTAAATTGAGTGATTTACGCAAAAATTGTTCACTGCGCCACGTACTTCGAGACTCGCGTGATTTATGCCCAAAAGGAGCAGACGTGTATCCGACTCGAAATACACGTTGGTCCTGTTTATTTAAGAACCCGAAATCCATGTATTCGTCTATTTTCTATTTGCACTGTAAAAACTCCAAGCTCTCGTAAGAAGTCCGAATATAATTGAAATTTATAAATGTAAATTTTTACATTAATTCATAAATTCATTTCATTAACATCCCGGACCAGTTGAGCCATTCTGTTATTTTAAATCGAGTGTAAGATACTGCAAAAACAAAGCGTCAGAGTTAACAACGCCCTTAGCGCTCTTATCGAAATCGTTTAAATTTACGTTGTTCAAGCTTCGTTAAACACGCTATAACGATTACGGAAGCCAACCGAGATTCTGAAGACTTCCGGCATGGAATTGTGTTGTAAAAATGGCGATGATCTTTATAACTGGATTGGAGAGTCTCATGAGCGATGGTCTACGTTCGTTAACGTCACCTCGAAAGATAATATTTGGATATTAAAGAATATTGTTTGCACTCGGTGTCACGTTGCCGATGACTTTCGATCTTTTCAGAAAAAAAAAAAAGACTTTTTTCCCTCACTTCGATCTCATCCGTCCCCCACGTAACCTAAATTTGGAAAAAAAAATTTGTTAATTTTTCAGGCCCTTGCGCGATACCGACTGTTTTGTTTCGTAAGAAATCACAAAGAACGATTTGGTCAATATTCTACGAAACTACGACACACGTCGCTACTACTGTTAACACGAGTACGTGGGTCGTGTACTGACGTACACGCATTGCGGCGACGTAGAAAAAAGAAACATTAAAATACGCACGAAGCAGCTGCCAAAAAAATCTTCCCGCCAGCTTAATAGTTACGACCAGAGTAAATAAATAATCCGTAACGTCTGCGAGTCTGTCGCGCGGGCAGTTATCGTCCCTTTGCTTTTACTCTTCCTCGTGTGCTCCTTTCTCATTACGGCGAGATTGTGATGAAAAAGAAAACACGAGTCGAACAGACGCGGATAGGCGAGGCCAGATAAAGAGAAAGAAGGAACGCATAGCTGTGCTGGTAACAATGAAAGAAATAGAAAATCGATTGTTATGAAATTCTCTGGAATCAGCAAACACGGAAATGCAGGGAAAATACACACAGGGTCGGACACCCGTCGGATCATGATTCTCGCTGAATGTTATCGTCCCGTAAATATTTGATTGGTCTTGTTTACACGAAAAGAAATTTAATTGCCCGTCGAACGAGGCGTCGGCATATGGCTGCGAAGAATACACGCGGCAATATTATCGGCCTCACGGTCATTCCTCTACGGTACTTATTATACCGCAGCTATTAAATCTTCAAAATAGCGACAACTTTATTTTCCTCGGCTGCTTATAGTATTACTGTCTCTTTGGACGTTCTAGGAAAATGGCCTTGTTGATATTTTTTTAACAGCTCCTGTCATCCTGTGTCTAAGACTTGGCTGAATGTTCTGGCAAATTCTTCATCAAACTACTCGTACGGACTTATCTGTCTTGTTTGAGGATCGCTGTATAATTTTGCAGGAAATTCTATATACACGTAAGTCACTCGACCACTTAGCGTTCCTGTTCTAATGTCGCTTCCTGAACGGAAGTACCGCCTTAATCAAGCAAGTATCGCGGCGGGTCGGGCGGTATTTAAAAATTCACTACTATTACTCAGCCGACTGAAGTTAGCCTTTCCATTTTATTCCTACGGTAAACCCAACCAACTTCAGCTGGTGCGTTTGGGCTGAATAGGTTAGTATACTTATGAATTTGTTATGTGCCGCCTTCTGTCTCCATTTAAACCTTTACAGTTACACACTGATATTTACCGGGACTCGTGACATTTATGAGGTCGGTCTTCGTATTGTTTTATACAGTGGAACATTCGAGAGCCACAAAGCGACACTCGCGCCTAATTCTCAACATTTATAACCCTTAGGCACTGAAGGTTCGGCAATGGTCGCAATTAACTTTTCGTTTTGTTAGGTTAGGTTAGGTTCGAACTCCACTGCGACATATTACAAAGTTATTACTTTTTTTTTTACTCGTACTAAGCTCAGTAATAACTCTGGAATTTCAGAAAAAAAGACAATCGTTTCTCATTTGCACCACCAACCTGAAACAATTCGAATAATTGAATGATACTGAAATATCACGGAATTTCAATTCTCTAGCAGCTGTACGCGCAAATTACCTTTCGTTTTTAGTTTTGATTACTTCGTAACGAAATGTACAGAATATTCGCGAATGAATGCAATACAAATGCCGCGAGTCTTATACAACTGTAAATTCATCTCCTTCGCAGATTCAAGCGGTACAATTGCTCCTTTTTATTTAAGTTTTTCACGAAAGCACAATACCTAGCGAATCGTCACGTACCATTCACATTTACGTTCCTACATGCATTCATGCGTAATATGTATTTCCACGACTCTGTAAGATGGGGTACCTACCCCCCTCTCTATCCTATATTGCTTTTATAAATTTGCCTCGAGTAATTCAGCCATCTTGAATTATTTGTCCAACAATAAAATACAACCTATACGTATCTTTCAGTTGCTCAAGCAAAGATGACAAATCGGTGTGAGATTGGGGGTGAAAAATTTTGAAAATAAATTGAATGAAAACGACGTGAAAATATATTATTAAAATTTCAATTTATCCCGTATATACATATATATATATATATATATGTATATATAAAATCACTGATTATCCCTCCTTTTCATTCTCTGATTATTATCGAACGCCGGGAAACGTCACTGCGTTCAATTAAATTCTGAAAATGTGCATCGGACGCGATGCACTTGTCGTTTCCATTTGAATACGGTTGAAGTGCAATTAGCGGGAAAATTCAAAGCCGAAAAACGGTCGCGACAATAGTTCATTCGACGACGTCAATTAGACTGGATTATATAGGAGCGTAACGAATGACCAGCAAAGTGAAAAAATGTCAGTAAATTTATATAAAAAATATAACATATGATATATAATATACAAAGTACAGTCACTAAACTGACAACAGCCAATGCATTAATCATCTGTGTTAATTGAAAGAAATATTTTCAAAATATAAAGGCAACTTTGACAAAAACGAAAAATGTATTTTCATTCGTTCCGAGTAACTTTTTGTCGTATAAACGAGAAACACATAAATGCATATGCATTTACGAAATTTATATGTGCAAATCTGAAAGCCTCCAGTCCTCTAGGCACATTGAAATCTCAAAGTGCACGCGCTGATATACGACTGCTGATATATGGCAGCACTAAAACAGTGTGCTATGTAGTATCGCTACAGTACCCACATATGATGTTGGTACGAGCAGACGCTAGGTACCCAGTGTTAAAACAAATATCCGCCAAGCGAACAAAGGGCTGCAGTGTTTGCAAAAAGTCATAACAATAACCTTGAAAACAATCTTGATTTTTATATACGCGTATAACAGCAACATACATTTGTATATGAGAAGATAAAACGTTTTCTCACGCAGAATCGTGACTGCGTCGCGCAGATATAGAACGTAGATATTACGTCACAAAGATCATGGCAAGATTTAAAAATCAATTATTCTCCCGCCACCTGTAGGTAAAATCAAGAACGTCTCGTAAAGGGGAAAAGAAAAGGTCTGTGACGTCATAGGGAATAACGTGGCAAAACGTATGGAGTCTCGGACACTTTTCTCCTACGACGTTCAGCTCTGTATAAAATTGCCGAGAAATAGATGGCAACAATTGCGAAGCCTAAACTAATAAAATCCCTTGAGACGGTTTCTTATTACTCTTGTATTAAACGTCGATTAATACTTTGCCGGTCGGAACGTGGAAGCGGGTGAACGCCGGGTGTAACGCTGGACGTCAGAGTGGGGAAAATCGCTCAACCAGCGTAGGATTAAGGAACTTGAATCGTCTATTAAATTTCAATTTAAAGCCTCAACTTTCACTCGATTGCTGCCAGCTAGTTCGGCTCTACATTACCGACGTGATAGTTGGCTATAATATCTCGCAAGGTATTGCACTTCTTCCTATAATCCAATCAGAGATACGTTACGTGAAGACTACGAGATTAAAATTAAATCGCGGGCTGCTGATTTCCCTAATCACTTGGTTCTCGAAAATATTCATTATACAGAGTAGACGTACGTATATATATCGAAAGATTCATAGGGACGGCGAGGAGGAGTATTTCCACGTGTCAGTTGCCTTACGTGAATATCTATAGATACATACAAATATTGTATACGTACATATATTCGTATAGAAAAAACCTTGATCGATGTAGCAATTTAATGTGTTGGATATTTCTTTTTTTCATATGTATGACAAAATGTGCTCATCCGTCTTCCCAAGCCAAAAATATCCTAACGATTTTTCCCTATGCTTGTCCCATTGCTAATAAGATGTGTTTTGTCCGAATGTCTTATACGTATGTAAGATTCGGAAAAAAGTATGAGAACTACTTCCAGACTCTTCCAGGGTCTCTTGTGAAGTCCTGTGGGGGCCTCTGGATAGCCCCCCCCCCCTCCCCCCTCCTCTTCCCACTTGTACACTTGGCCTTCCTCAGCTGACACGTGTCTCCCGTCTTTAAATTCAGGACAATCTCGTTCATATGTCGTCCGCGAATGTTGTACGTAATAATTCCTGTGAACGTGATGGCTGTGTGGAATCTCGTTGGGCGCGACCCTCATCATTGGGAAATGTCCTGCACGTGAAGTTGATCGCCTGGGTGTAAGTCGAAGAATAAAGAATTGGTGAAGAAGAAGAAAGAATCACGCGATCCTCGGACTCCAAGGATTAAATTTACGATTGCAAAGCGTCAGACCCGGAGAGTCGTGAATTCAAAGGTCGCGAAGGTTTGGCCGGAAAAAAAAAATCGTAGAATTACGTGACGACAGATTTCGAGTTTACTTGAAACCAATTGGAAATTGAAATGGATTTTTTTTATTCGTATTTCGCTTCATGCTCCTATTAAACGAATTGACTTCTTTTTTATTCCCGTGCAATATGTCCCTTCGCACGTTTTTCTTCTCTCTCTCTTTCTCCAGTGGCATCCTTGTAACGGATGGCCTTTGTCTCTTGAATCATTTCGCTTTTTTTATCATGGCTATTTCTTACTTTTATGACCGACAGCAGATGGCGCCATTTACATTGTTGTAGCTGTTATATACGAACGCGATGAAAGACGGGCGACATGATATTCTTGGATTTAATTACAATTAAAATTTCATTGGTGTATTTAGCCTGCGTATCTTCACCCGCAAGTCTCTACGTTCTGCAAATCGCCAGTTTCTCTGTTTAGTCTTGCCTTACCTTGTTGCTTGCTATATTTCTTCTCGCTATACGTCCAACTTCCACTTCCGGCTGATGACATGAAATTCATGGTTCGGTTTTACACCACGGCGACACCTCGGTAATTCTGCTCCACGATTACATCGTCGTTATGTTTATCGATTCGCGAGATAATTAAGAGATAACGAGAAGGAAGGAAATTTTCGTAACTTTTGATCAAATTAACAAATCGACTCCCATCGATCTCAGATTATAATATTGGAGTCGATTTAAACATTGAATTTTATTTAAACCGCAATTTGAATCATCGGATCAATCGAAAGCAGTGCCGACCAATTAATTTACATTTGATCCAATAATTACGCAAACGCGTTATTACGCGTCCGTAAGGGGGACGTCGGTGAATTTTGAAATTTTACAAAAACTCAAGACGTTCGATAAAAACGAAAGCCCGATATCGATTAATCGAATCGCTCTTTATCGATTTTCGAGAGTAATGCCCAACGACGAAATCCACAACATTCTAAGTGGTAGTTAATAACGACTAGCAAATATTTACTTAAGCTTTTTTTTTTCAAAATTTTTTTTTTCAACAGAACCTAACCTTCCTTTTGAAATTCCTCGTCTAACGAATGCTTTGATGCTTTTGTACGAAGCGGTGCTTTTGGACTGACGCGATGCGTCGCGACGCCTTACTCACTTGATCCCGCGAAATATCTTGCGCAGACGCTTCTCTATTTCCCTGTTTTCTCCTATACACTCCGGCTCTCGCTATTCCCTCTAATTCGCGTACAAATAAATAATGCTACTTTAATCCATTATTCCTGTTTACCCAAAGAGGGACATTCTTTAATTAACCTAACGACATCGCGTTGAAATTTCCTGCCAGAGTTTTATTTAAATTTAATATTTTTACAAATCTTCACAATTATCGTACATCTCGATTTTCGTATATACTCGCCTATAGGAATTAAAGTCAATGCAGTTATCATCGCGACGAAATTTTCTTATCACAGTACTTACCTTCGTAAATGCACGTACATGAAAAAGATTGATAGTTTCATAAAAAAAAAAAAAAAAAAAAAAAAAACCCCATAACATCTTTTCTTACCATTCATCCCCTTATGCTTATCTTATTCCCTTTTCCCTTAAGGGTCCCTATCGTCTTCCCGAATAATTACATTTCCATATTCTCGTTTTCCCCAAAATTTACATTCCCTCACCATCAACTTGACGCGCGTTCGCAAAGCTCTACGTATTTGGGAATGTGAATTTTCGAAAAAAAAAAAATGACAATTCGGGAATGCAGTCGTTCGGGGAAAACGACAGGGACGACAGGGACCCTCCCCATAGTCACAACTATTTTCTTCCTTGAATTTTGGCCCATCCCTTTTCGCGTCCCCCCACTCATCCTTTTCCCGGTCCATTTCCCCTGTTCCTGAATCACAACTATGGATCCTTATCGTTGGTTTCAATTTCATCGAATCTGTTTCGAGTCGGAAACGTTTTTCGAACGAATCAATCGACTTCAGCCTGCCGAAACATTTATCTGCTGATGCTCCTCGCGTATCACCACCCCTCGCCCGCCCCTTGTACTTTCCTGTATTTTGGTTTAATCGCGAACCTAATTGCCTCGTAACGAGGATGAAGAAAGACGAGAACCTTTTTTTTTCTATTTCCGGAAAATAATGAGGCAAAACGTCCCGAAGTAATTAAAGTAATTGATGAAGAATGAGCATAATAAAGTTTATCGTAAAAATCTCCATAAGTTTCCTTTGACTCGATTAATTACGTACAACAATTTCCGTCGGACGTTTATGTTCTGGAATTGTTATTATCAGCTGTACGAACAATTCATTTCAAAGTACTGGCCGCCATTTTGACAGTCGTACAATAGAAGAATTAAATTTTGCGGTAACAATTTTTTTTTAATTTCAAACGATAATTTTCGCTACTGCCCAACCCCCGAAGCGGGTAACGGAGAGCAGCAGAAATTGTAGGGTTATGAGTTTGCCGAAAATTCCCACGTTCAAATTTTTCTTTCATCGAAATATGCAATTAATTAGACGTGAAAAGCTTCGAAACGAGAATATGAGCATCGCAATTTCAATGATTCGTCTTTAATATTTACTTTTATTTTTCGTCTTCCCTCTTCGCGAGGTCGTAAACGTAAGTAGTCGAATTGCGGGGAACGAAGGAAGCGAGAATTGCGATGCATCGTAAAATTTATAATTATTGAACTTTTGACTTTTTCTCAAATATATTCCAGGATCCGTGTCGTTAAGCATTCCTGCCACCTGCGTAATTTCTCCAGTCAAGGCAGACCCTGTCGTACCTCCGGATGACTTGTAAACTTTTAAATTTTATCTGCGCCCTATGAATAATAAAAGGAGCCCAGGCTTCTTCGAATACTTCGCTGATCCTGCTATAGCAATAAATATACATTTACATACCTCCTGGGATAACAATTAACCAATGGCCACTGCCATAGGAAGCGTGGAATACATTTTCAAGCCATACAGGCCACTCATGATTTATCACGATGTCACGCATGGCAGGTATAAATAAAAAACATCAAACTTGATGGTATAAAATTTTACGTGAGAATCGAATGATTTTTACTACCCCCATCCCTTCCGGTAAAAATCGTCGAATGAAAATACCATGTAAAATAAAAATTACCCATAGCGAAACGACGAGCCTTATTATTAATTGCGAAAGATGAAACGCATACAAATCGAATGAAAGATTCTACAAAGTAATCGTCACTGGATTTCATTTAATCCTGCGACACTTTCGACTTCCTTCATCCGCGCACAGCCTCTTCCGTTCGAAAATGAGTATTCACAAAATGGCGAATATTCAAAGGATATAATCCAATACGCCAATGATAAAATACGTATCTCAATGTAATCCGAACGGAAATAAAATCGATAACGAAATGAAACCCACACATCCCTAAGAAGAAGTTGGTTCGAGATAATAATAAAAAAAAAAAAAAAAAAACGAAGATTGATCCACCATGTGTATTACGAACCTTCGGTTAACCAGGCCATTTCAAAGATACCTTATATAGAATCGATCTAACGTATATCGAAAACGGATGTGTGACCAGGGGAAGATGAGTATTTCCGAAAACAGCAGAAATCTATTGCGAGTCCAAGAAAACGTAAAACGGCCGAGCACAATAGATTCCGTAACTCCGTAGTTATCGGCAAAGAAATAGAGAAACGTATAAGTGATATAGAACAGTCTAAATATCATTACGCAATGTAAATGCAGGTAAGCTCAGCCATATAGGACTCGGTGCTAAAGCACTATAATAGAATCAACTAATGTCGGCTCCTACATAACTACCAATCTATACAAGACGTTCCAAAAATAGCATCGGCTAACAGCCTAGCATTAAAGAGTTGGACTTTGTTTGTACAGTGTAAAAATACCAAAAGGAACCCGCATACAAAATTATGTGGAAAACTTACTGACTAGGGCCCGTCTACTTTGCCAGACTTTTATTCGGGCGTTAGCGTCAAATAATAATCGGGGCCAGAAACCACGTGTGTAACGCTGCGTGTGAACAGCGCCATACGAGGGAGCAATCTAGGGCTAACCCTGGATATGTTTCCCATTACAGCCACACTTTCATACACCGTATGGTATCGGAACCATTCTATTATCAAGTGATAAGGGACACAGGAGTTGATACGAAGGATCTTTTGTGTTCACCAAGTCAATTAATTTCTCACCAGTTACAAGAGAAACGCTCATTGCGTAATCCCACGATATATCACTTTCGCGTTCAATTCGAGTTCGATTGACAATCCCATAGTCCGACACGAATTCAAGACATTATGCAATTTATAAATAGCGAATCCAATTCCATCACCTCGCTGACCTCCTGTCCTCCTGTCCTCTCCTTATGTACAAATTCAGAGCAATCTACGTATACAGTATTTATATACCGTACTTACACGTCTACTAGTGAGTTTGAATAAGCGATACTTCATTGAAAGACTAAAATCAACGAAATCTGACACCTGTCAGATATTACCGACGCAGTCCTGCACGCGTGAGCACGTGTTTACCGGCTGTCTACACGTATGTAAATAGTCATGAAATCGATAGGTAATGGCAAATCCAAGTTCTTTTATTCAGCCTATAGGGTAAGAAGGTAGAGGACAGAATTGACGTACAATCAAGTTGACACACGTGTGCGAGCATATGTGATGGCAATGCGAATTAAAAAAAGGTAATAGAGTGAACACGTAGGACTCTGTTTACACGTGGAAAAGGTTGAACAAGAAACTAGTCTCAGTCAATCTGATGGGAGCCACGTCGTGTACATTGCAGATTATTTGACCCCGGAGGGCAATAACGGGGCGACAGTTTGGGGCTTATACACAATCTCAACAGGACCACCACATCGTTGTATTAGAGTACGTGCATGTATACTTATATATACGTCGATCTATATAGTTACAGACACGTGTCTATGTATGAGTAGAATAAAAGACACATCGAGTCAAAGATTAAATTCGGCAGATCAAAGCAAACAGAGAATTTTATGTGACACGTGGTCAGAATCAATAATAATTAAAGATCATTGTCTTGGAGAAATGAAGAGGATGTACAAAATTAGAAAACACTTGACAGCGATTATAGAGCAATCCTCGTGTGTCATACGTCACGTCGAATTCACAGGAGGTAAATATTATTTTATTTTTAATGAAAGAAAAAAAATTTTTTTTTTGACGTTTAACCACGTGGCCTGCGATGTCATTTTTTAGAGATATTAGTCTGCCTATTCTGAAGGAAGATCGACAAAGAGAAGAATGTCGATGATGAAGGCGATAGAGCTTAGAAGGTAGATAACAGTATCCCTTATCAGTGGTAAATCGAGTTACTTGAGATTTTGAAAGAGACGGGGAGGGGGTAGCGTTCTACGCACCCTCATATCGCCCATTTTAAATCTTTTAGTTATTAGGAAGACGTAGACAGCCTTGCGAGCAGATCTGCTCAATTTCATGACATTTATTCCTAATATAGCTGCAGATCCACTGCAAATGTAAAATTGTCATGTCTTGCCATGTCAAGCTGACCCTGTTTCTTCATCCTCCCCTTGAAAATATCTTCTTACGCATAATAATGTAACAAACCTCAGTCTACGTTTAAACGCGCCACGTATAGGTTATAGGATCTTACATTGTTTTTCAGTTTTCAAATTCACAGCGATCAAGGAAAAGATGCCTGAGCCGGGACTGATTTTCCCGTATTACTCGCTATGCCATCTGAGACGTCTTTCCCCTACACTTTGCGAAAGAACATGTTTTTCGCTTTATAAATGCTTGATTCGATTATTCAGTGAAAAAGCTACGATTTTCCACGAGAATTACGATTTACAGAGTGAATTGTGAGAAACGGCAGTAGTGGGTAAAAATTATTTTTTGATGAAAAAAAAAAATATAACTAGGGAAGATAAAAACGAAAGGAACTTTTAATATCGTGACTACGGCGAATCTCACGTCGTTCGTTAGGCTGGGTATTCAGGGGGAGAAAAAATGATAGTGAGATTAGCAATGAAAGGTCGGAACAAGAGCAGAAAGACCTTAACCTTCCAGGGTTTGCGTGCGGACTCTCGCTCTGTACCCATATGGTTTTAGTAATAACTAAGCTCAGACGCAAACCCCGAGAAGGTTAATCGACTTAATCATGCTTCTCCTTTTTCTTAGAAGAAACCTGTAAGACAATTTCTGACGAAGCAGAAACAAAGGGGGACAACACAACTGAAAAGCTTTATTAAAATCTTGACGTTTCCGGAAGTGAATGAAACTTTTGACATCCCTCAAATTATCAATCCTGACTTACGCGGACGGCGAATGTTGCATTAACCTCGCAGTGTGTCAAAGCGAATTTCTCTGATACGTAACAAGCTTAGTTAAGCCATCAATGGATATTCTTATCAGGTGTCGTGCAGATAAAAATTTTCTTCGAAAAACAGATTAGCAGCTAATTCAATCCGTTCATCCAAAAAGTTAGTTAAATGGAATGCGTCGAGTTTCCGGGCTCGTTAAACAAACTTACAAGGCGAAGGAAAACAAATTCCATTGGGTTCACTCGTGGAATTACACCTATTTAATTTCATTTCGACACATCAGTTTACGAGCTCATCGAACCAACATCCACCCCAACGAAATGTCTGAGGATTAGGGTGAAAATCGAAGAGTTCTTATTCGACTAACTTACATCTTCATATTTACATTGTTTCTTGGACATTAAAGAATTTCATAAAAGCTACACAAGGAAATCAGTTGATAACCAACCCTTGGTAATAACGTAGCAGAGCAGAACTATGACTGCTTACGAGGAAGTAAATATGGAAGTAAATAAAATTCTACCTTGAAGCACATCGAATTGAAGCAGCGTGAAGTAAAGGCCCTCCCCCTCTCTCTTAATGTGTCGACTAATTACCAAGCACCCTTGGATCAATAAGTAATGAATATCGATTTTCAGTAAACTTGCCATCGTTACATCATCTAGTCTTATTCCTGCTTCTTATACACTGCTGGTCCAATTTTCACACTTGACCTATAACCTCGCGAGTTAACCTCGCCGAATAATATAAGCAGGAATTTCGCATATGGATGGGAAGATCAAGAGACTAATGGCTGAGCGGCGCCGCGTCAAGAATCTCGTGGATTATGTTCTCGTCTAGTGTCAAATTTTCGTTAGAATTCGGTACACTTTAGCTTTTCCTTTTATCTCACTCTAGGACAGAGCACTCACCTTGCCTCCGTGCAAACCTAGAAGCCATCCTTTTCCTTTACATTACGTTCAATTTAGACGTGTTTATGGTTAGTACCCTTGCGCGAGATGGTGATGCGCAACACGCCTGTCAACGGGTAAACCGTACATTATGTACACAAGATTAATTGGACTTCACTCACAGACGATCTTCGTAAGCTCCTTGTCTCGAGGCTAATATTTCCAGACTACCGATGCCTGGTATATTGTGTGGGTAGATAGTCTAGTTCATAGGATTCAGGTAGCACTAAATTTCTGTGTACGACTTATGCTTCATGTTAGGCGTAACGAGAACGTCACGTCTCACTTTCGATAGCTAGGATGACTGAGAGTCAAACAGAGGTCGATGCTCTAACTTTCCCGGTAGTATGGTATATGTATAAAGTCTGTAGTACCATATGCGGTATGGCTTACCCTTGTCATTCAGTCCTGGGTGTTATTAGGGTTCACGATGTTGAGCACTTTACACGTAGGGAGCTTTCGGATATTACTCTGCCGAAATATCATACAGTTCTACCATCCTTCTTCAGAATGTCCACCACTATCTTTGGAAATTTTTAATGGTAAGAATCGAACGTTCCGCCGGGCACTGAAAAAATTTCTAGCGTATTTCAAGGTGCAAGATGTTTGTTTTGACTGTCTCGCCGTAGAGGGCACTGCTTTGTTATGAGTAGGTCTCCAGCAAGAGACCAAAGTTGTATTGTATCGTAAGCAGCGTTTACATTATGTTACTGATTTTGAATGACGTATATTTTATTTTTCTACTTCATTGTGCGTTTCTGTGATTTTATGAAAAGTCACGTTTGATTTGTTTAGAATTTGCATTATTTGCGAACTGTGCAAAAAAAAACATATTGTACTCGCGGACCGACTATTGCTTTTTTCTTTCTTAATGTACAAGTTTGTTACTATCTATAGACTACACTCGGTACATCAGTCTGTTTAACGTATAATTATATACTTTAGTCTGATTCACGGTCAACAGGGCTTGCTGCGAATCGATTAAGCTACTTTCTCTCTCTTTTTCATTCTCCGCTGTACTTTTAGTTCATTCTTATCCATCATGTATCCCATTTGAGCCACTAGGAACATTTCATTAATATTTACGAATACATTAGCATATTCTGATGTTACTTGATAACGCTTCGTTGATTCTGATAATTGGCATTTATAATGGCTTACCGCTTGTGACGCAACATTTTTCCTCAAAGGTTCTCGAGTCAACAGAATTTGATGACGTCGAAACCGATCAAAATTCCGGGCGTTCCTTCGCTTGGCGAAGGATAGAAAATACTCGAGATCGCATCCTTTGTTCTATGCCTGTAGGATTGAGAAAACGAAACGTGAATGATTGGGCAAAGCAGGGAATTGGGTCGAAGGAAACTTAAGGCTCTTCGATGGTTTTCTTGTAAATTCGTCTAGGAACAATCGCAGTGCGTTCTCTTGGATTTTCTTGATTCTTTGACTCCTTTAATCTACTTGGATAATGTTGGAAGGAAAGGTATAAAGATTTTTCATAGTTTTCTCATCAAGGGTAACGCGCAGAATTCGGATATTTACACAGGGAGGACTGCGCTACGAGGACGAATTAAATTTGAATTAATAATAATTTTATGTCAATTTCTTTTCTTTTATTCACTTTCTAATCGAATTTCTATTTGGCTCGTCTCTTTTCTCCCACTCGTTCTTCTCTTTTCCAGGTACACTAAAACTATCTCTTTTGTATACAACTAGACGTTGTTTATCTCCCTCTTGCTAACATTAATCAATATATTGTATATCTGTACAGATAAGTCAATCTCGAACTGAGTAAAGTCACGCCGGTGTCGCTTCTATTGGAGTTCCACGTCGTTATAACTATACACATGCCCATCCGTACTGTAAATATTTTCAAGTTTCTTGCCAAACTAGAAATTATTCTAGTAGGCACAGACAAGCAGTTTTAAAATATTTCCCTCTAGCATATGAAACTCACTCTCCATACCCGTCAGGCAATTTACTCTGACATTTTTCAGTGTCACATTCCCATCCTTAACATTTTCGTCTGGGGGTGTCTATCGTTTTTCCGAATTGTCGTTCTCCCGAAAATTCACATTCCCACATGGCTAACTTCACACGCATTCGAGAAGATATTCATATTTTGGAAGATGGATTTTCGGGAAGATGACGATTCGAAAAAATAACGTTATGACAATTTAGCCATTCGATATAATGAATTTTTGGGAAAAACAACGACGTATCATTCGAGAAAATTATAGGCACGCCTCGTCTGCCCTTTTCGATATTAATAATTTCCACTTAGCTACAAGAAATCCAATAATTTTCACCTCCACATAAATAATACTGCGAGTGAATTTCTAAGCTATACGAAAATACGATAAGCAGTGAATACAAAGGATTATTGTTTTAGAATATATGTAATATGTCGGGGGAATTTGCAATGTCTTTGTGATTTCCCAGGACACCTATTTTATCTTAACGATAATGAAACTGTCAGATGTCTTCGAAACGTAAAGTTGCTGAACCTAATACCAATATTCACAACGAACGCATGGAATCCATAACGTCTGAATGCTTTGAAATAAATATCTCTGACGGATGCTATGTCCTAGATGTATTGTTATCATAAGGATAAAAAACCTGTCACGTATCCAAGGGCACGTATCGCTCCCTTTAAACTCAAAAAAAGCCATTGAGAAGGTTGACAGAAATAAATGGAAATGGCTTCCAGGGATAATACGTAAAAGCTCTAGGATTAACCACGTGATTCATGATAACCCTTGAATGCGCAGCGTCCCAAAGTCTCGCAATTTAGTTTAAGACGCGGTCTAGTTGAGACACGACAATTAAATTTTCCGGAACGTTCATGGAGCCTCGTAAAAGCCTCACTTGTACCGACTCACTTAATGACTTTACTCGTATTCACATTTTCGCCTTGTAGTTACGTAAAAGTGGACCGATTTTCATGACGGTTTTTTTTTTTATATTTACATGACATAAATTTTTGAATATTCATATTGCAAGATTTTTTAACCAATATTATCCTGTCTATACGTCGATATTATTATTACTCTTAGTTGCATATAATTTTTATGAATGTTTCAATAATACTGAATTATAAATTCTATTAGTTTTCGATAACGAGTCCCCCTGTAGACTTTTAAGGCATCCCTAGATCTTCTCAGGGGAAGCTGGGTCGAACGGCTAGCGTGTCTACGAGTGACAGAGGCTGTCAACCGTTCAGTTTGGGGACCTGACTATTCACTGATTATATTGGCAAGGAGGAGACGGACAAAATATTCAATTTTATATTCGCAGACAAATTGCACGATAAATTCTCCACCGATAAAGCAAAAATAATCAACTATTTTCTTTCAAAATCGAAATTAGTTCCTGTCTATATCGACCATTCCGTTCACTTTACAATGTGTCACTTTTCCAACGCGGCAACCCTTTCTTAAACCACTCAGCATATTTTTCAAATTGATTTTTCTAACTTATTATTCAAATATACATTTCTGTTCATTTGACATCTCTAAATATTCGTCATGCCGCTGGAAACAGTAAATTTTTTAAATCCAATCAAAAGTCGTTATGAAGTTTACTCTTATTTGACGTTCTGACACCTTAGGATTCAAAACCTAATCGGATGTTTTTGACAAGAATGAAATTAGAATTTTCTAATTCTGCCAAAGATTCTCGATAAGGGCACGTATTAATTTAATTAAACTTTTTTTTTCATTTTTCAGAACGCTCAACGAGACGTCACTGCTTGAGTGGGGTGTGAAAATGATGCCTGAGTACGCCGACCCTTATCACAAGAGGTAAACGAGTAAACCTATAAGAACATAAATTATACAGAAAAATAATAAAAATTAATACGAACATACTGCAATCATATATAAACATTTCTCAATTACGAATTCTCAGCTATTACGCAAATGAAATATGAACACATATATAAGTATATTTTATGCAATAAATCGTTAAGGTAATGCTGCTTTTTTTAAATATAGAACTCGTCGCCAGTTATTGCTTGGAAGACGCTTAAAAAATCGTTGATACATTCTGACGTCAGATTCCGTTAAATATTAATCTCGACAAATAATTTACATGAAACCTTTACGACCACCGGCACGTATTCACTGGTACGACTTAACGTCTTTACACTAGCCAGAATCCAGAAGGCCTGCTGGTGGCTGTCGACACAAAATTCTGATAATCGATCGAGATTTTTCCAAGCTTGGGACTTTCGTATTTACATATGTGTATTCGCGTAGACACGTGTGTACGTTCGTCTGATAATAATAATAACAATAATAATATTTATATTTTTCACCAACAGACCCATGACCATGGGCGAGATTGGCTGTTTCCTAAGCCACTATGTCGTCTGGAATAAGGTACAGTCTTTTCTCACGTATAACAGCTGTTGGCTTTTTTGGATATGATAAAAAAAGATTAATGATTTGCAGATGATCGAAAGTGGATACGAAAAAATAATGATTCTCGAGGATGACGTACGATTCGAACCATATTTTCGACAGAAAGTCAATTTCATCTTAAACGAATTGGATCGATTGAATATCTCCTGGGATTTGGTGTAAGTAAATTTGTATCCTGTTATTTTTTAATTTAGTCAATGTACAGGGTGTACTATAAGTATCAATGAAATTTTCATGCATGATCCATCAGCCAATTAAATATAGAAATAGACTTTGCAGGATAATAACTGTATGAATATTTTTGAATTAGTCTTTTGGGGTGAAATTCACCCTCTACGAAACAACCCGGTCAGACCCGATCAGACGATACACCCTGAACTCCATTATGCGTATATGACAGAAGTGCGATAAAAATTTTTGAAAATTCTTTAAAACGATTGTTAAACCTTCTTCTTGTTCTTCTTCTTCTTCTTCTGTCTCCTAGCTCCTGTCCTTCGTTCTCAAGCTAAGTTGGAATTCATTAGGCCATCATTAATTATACCACGCCCAGGGTCCACCAGCAAATTTCAAGTTTCCAGGGCAAACATTTGACCAAAGGATAATGACCTAATTAGGGATGCTACTGCCATAGCGTGTATATAAAGACGCGTCATGGCTTTAACAAAAGAGAACTTAGGTTCATCTATTGTAAATCTCACATTAGAGTAATTGAATTGCTAGAAACATAAGGAGATCGGGAAATACCACTAATTAAGTTGGATCTCTTTGAGAAAATGGAATTATCAAGGTTTACATTCAACATCCTTATTGATTCATTCTACTTCACTTTCTGAACCGGAACATCCTACTTGCGCATTACCTCAAGAAAATTTTGTTCAGAACTCATCCTACCTGATCCGCTTATTATATTCACGTACACGAAATTCTGTACTACATTGTTAGGTAATCAAAGACCCTTATATTTTTATCTTATAATCCTTCAAGGTACTTGGGAAGAAAACGGATGCAGGAACAAGAGGAACCCCTGGTCGAAGGTTCACAATATTTAGTCCATGCTGGATACAGTTATTGGACTTTAGGTTATATGTTATCGAAAAGTGGTGCTGAAAAGCTATTAAGAGCCAAACCTTTGGAACTGATGGTACCAGTCGATGAGTATTTACCAATTCTTTTCGACAAGCATCCCAGGTATAGTTGAAGTGAGATCATTTCAAAGGATGCAGATTCTATCTTTCACGAGTTCATTTTTGCTTTTCCATTTAGAGTCGCTTGGAAGAATCATTTTCTTCAGCGGGACCTAGTGGCGCTCTCTGCAGCACCGCTCCTGATCTACCCGACGCACTATACTGGAGAACAAGGCTACATAAGTGACACAGAAGACTCGAAAGTAGTGCACGACGCAGTCACCGCATCCAAAAACCGAGAGGAACTTTGAACTTTTGATACTCGTCAGTACAGAATTAAATACAAGAGTGGTAGATAAAAAGATGATCGATATGCTCGATACGAATGTCAGGACCTGAATTCTCGACCCATTCTTATGAATATGAATCTCATGCGAGAATTATTAGAGTAAACTCGATATTACGGGTCCTGATCGCCGCAACGAGAGAAAAAGAGTAAATAATAATGAAGATGGATCTAAAAGACGTAGGAGATTATTAAGGGTACGTTCCGAATTTCACTTCTTGTACTACGAGTGTCATTGTGTCCTTGTTTATCTGTATGCAATAGAGTGAGACACAAACATACTTACAGCGCTTTGAGCGAATATCGGAACACATCTTAAGAAAAAAAAAAAAGAAAAAAAACTTGACTAATAATAGTTTCCAGAAAGACTTCAGATCTTTCGTTGAGAGCCTGAATCAAAGTAGAGTATTAATGTCAATGACGGTACCTAAATCGTATATATATATATATATATATATATATATATATATTCTCATGAAAGTTAAAAATGTAAGAAGTCATAATTTTGATTGAAAGAAGAAATCATTCTATTCGGTTGTATCGTAGCCAGTAAAGTACCTCGTGTCTTATATTTTTATACTCAATAGTGAATAAAAATAGTCGTACACTTCGCCATCTATACATTACGTGTCAAGGTATCTTTAATCAATAAACGTGCCATAGACATGCGAGCATAGAATTATATAAAATACACATCAGATTACAAAAGCAATGAACTTCCTTTACTTCAATCTATTCTATGTAATCAGTCCTTCGTATTTTCCTTTAAATGCAATGTTAAATACCCGCGAAGGATCCGCTCGTAGGACGAACGGGAAACTGACGTTAAAGAAGGCTAATTGTTTTTAAATGTGAATTTTACTGGGAAATATTAACTTCCCATTACGGTACAGGAAAAGGGATTCTTATGTCAATCTTGGCATTCACGGGATCAACATCCGTTTATGATATCACCTAGGATCGTACTGGCTCGTTTGCGCCTTGCACAGCCACATAACACTCGGCGGGACACTGGATCATACGATTTTTTACGATCCCATTGCATTGCTCGTTACACTAAAAAATAACCCACTAATGTATTTCAGCTCTTCTTTTTTTCCTTTTCTTTCTTTATTCCTGTCCTACCTAACGACTATTACGCATCATCGTTTTCTGTTTATTATTATTTTAACAAACTTAGATCGCTTCTCGACAAGCTCTGCTGCCGTAGCGTTCGAAATTCTTTATGGAACATTACGGACTTTTGACAAATTTCTTAAAATTAGTGAAATTTACGAGCGTATTTTATGAATCGTTTTATGTTTTTTGGAACTTCTCAGAATGAAAAACTGTATCTTTAACCGCTCGAAATATACATATAGAAATACGCAACAGATTCCTCTCTTCCACACCCATTAGTTCATGTAGCCAATCAGACATCGTGCACTCTGGAACACATGCGCTACGAATGGCAAACATCGACACTGTGAACAATGTTCTAAAATTGGGACCAATGTTAGCATGCAGACTGTAGTTTCCTCCCTATTTTTTGGCATGAAGTATGGACCTGACGTAAACCTATCGGGATACGCCGTTGGATTGGAGTAGTGGCGCCGTGACCGTGCTTTTATCGTTGTGTATGAGGTGTGGTATTTGCGGGAGAAGTACTTTGAGTACTTATTTTTCCACAAAGAAAATGTCATCTCGAGCGAGTGAACAAACTAATAGTCGACGCAAAATGCCGCTCGGGCATCTACCCGCGTGTGTGATCGATGTGGGCACTGGGTAAGTCTTGAGAGGATCTACGAATATTCTTTACTCGACGGGAGCGGTTAGACTAAGGAAGTGACTAACCATAGTAGACTTGACAGTTTGTTCATTGTATACGCCCTAAAATAAAATTTCTCATTACTCTGTATGTTCTGCTCAATCAAATGTATCCAAGTAGACAAATACAAATATATGGACTATATGGACATTTATTAACTTAGAAAACAAATTTTCTGTGTGCTGGGAAAAATTTGTACCAAATTTTTGCTCGTAAAATTTGAAATGTTTGTGTCTACCCAGGTACACCAAGCTGGGTTTCGCAGGAAACATGGATCCCCAGCTTACGATACCTTCAGCAATTGCTATCAAAGAGACTGCCAAAATTGGAGATAACTCTGCTAGAAGGGTTACCAAGGGTGTAGAGGATTTAGATTTTTATATTGGTTATGAAGCATTTGATGCTACAGGATATGCTGTAAAAGTAAGTATACTGCTTGCTGGTATATTGATATACTAGTTCGAAGGAAGATGAAAATTTGTACTTTTTCTTAAACGATGCAATTTGTGTCTATAGTATCCAGTAAGACATGGTTTGGTAGAGGACTGGGACTTGATGGAACGATTCCTTCAGCAATGCATCTTTAAATACCTTAGAGTTAATCCAGAAGATCATTATTTCTTGTTAACTGAGCCACCATTAAACACACCAGAAAATCGAGAATACATTGCTGAAATCATGTTTGAGTCTTTTAACGTGCCAGGATTATATATTGCTGTACAAGCGGTTCTAGCAATGGCTGCCTCTTGGATAACAAAACACGTTGATGATCGACCGTTAACCGGTATTGTCATAGATAGTGGCGATGGTGTAACACACGTTATTCCAATGGTAATTGAAAGTTCAAATAAAAATAATCTAAATAAAGTCTTATAGACATAATTTTATTGCTTTTTGTATCTAGGCTGATGGTTATGTCATAGGCAGTTGTATAAAGCACATTCCAATCGCTGGACGAGATATTACATACTTCATCCAAAGTCTTTTGAGAGAACGTGAAATTGGAATTCCACCAGAACAGTCTTTAGAAACAGCGAAGGCTATCAAGGAAAAATACTGTTACATCTGTCCTAATATTGCCAAGGAATTTGCAAAGTATGACAGTGATCCCAGTAAATACATAAAAAAGTATGAAGGCATTAACAGTATTACTAAACAGCCTTTTACAGTAGATGTTGGATATGAAAGATTCCTTGGACCAGAGATATTCTTCCATCCCGAAGTAAGTCATCTTTCATTATTTTAACTCTGCTAGCTTCAAATTAACCTACTAATATCACGAAATCTTTCAGTTTTCCAATCCAGACTTCACGACGCCTCTTAGCCAGATCGTAGACGATGTTATTCAAAACTGTCCTATAGACGTAAGGCGGCCGTTATACAGTAATATTGTTTTGTCCGGTGGTTCCACTATGTTTAAGGATTTTGGCAAACGATTGCAACGTGATATCAAGAAAACCGTCGATGCCAGATTAAAACTCAGTGAAAAACTAAGCGGCGGTCACATTACGGTATGCGTTCAACTTGAGAAAGGAGTATCGATATTATTTAATGATATAAAATTTACATAATTTTTGTTGTTTCAGCCAAAGCCTATAGATGTTCAGGTAGTATCGCACTACAAGCAACGTTCCGCTGTGTGGGTCGGCGGTGCTTTATTAGCAGATGAACCAGCCTTTTACGAAGTTTGTCATACCAAGGCTACTTATCAAGAATACGGCCCTGGAATTTGCCGTTACAATCCTATATTCCGGGGTATATTATAAAATCGAATGGGCATGTACATTTAATTATTACGAAAATCAAAGAAGAGGAAGAATTCAACATACCTTGAAATTTATAACGTACACGCCGGTATTTAATTGGATTCTCTCTTTTTTTATTTTCATTTTTATCTCAATTTTCGTCTACCTTATCGGTCAGTCACCCTAAAATTTTCATCGAAATTTTAGCATAATTTATTTACTTATTCAAATTTTTATCAAATCGCAAGTAAGGCTATCGCCCGAAGCGAATGTTAAGTGCAAATTAAATGTTCAATAAAATCAATATAAATATAGTTGTCCACCAGTACAATGTGTTTTTTTGAAATATCGAAACCAATGAAGCTCTAGCAAACCACACGTAATTCTGAATAAACTTTTTGTCACAAAGTATGCACATGCGTGGTGTTGCGCTAAAATAAATTTTATTCTCCTACTTTAGCATATATTTCTGTGATTTTATGCAAGCTACTTGTGTTTTGCTAAGCCACATTGCGAACTGTCAAATAACGGCATTGAACTCGTGGACCGACTATAGATGGAATAATGTTTTGAATTGCAAAAGTAATTTGATGAGGGCAAAAAAGATTTTCCAAGTTCTAATGTACGAAGAGAAACGTAATTTTTATTTAAAGAACTATGAAAAAATACAATTTTATGCCAGTTAATGATTAAGAATAGAGAGAGATGAGATAAAAAAAAAGATTACGCAGATAACGCATTTAACGAAATTTTAGATACTGACTATTTCTGAGTATAAATAATAGCACCAAGTAATCTGTAGACCTTTTAATCCGGCGATATTGTATAGAAGGTGCGTACATTGCTAAAGGTATGTTAATGAGGAAAACAAAAATAAGAATTCCTTTTATAAATAATCCTGTCTTCAAAAACAATAACCTACAGTTCCTCCCCCGACTGTCTTTGATTGAAAAGCAGCGTTCGGGCACCGCGCATTTCACTTTTGTAATTTACAGTCCACTGTACATAGATACATAATAGATACACATTCTAAAGGGACTGTTAATCATTCTTATTAGGAACCAATATTGTTGTAAACACATGATAAAAAATGAAAGAACAAGATACATTAACAAACAAGACTATCACGAAAAAGATATGTTTCACATGATTTTATTAAATTTCTTCTGATTCGCGGTAGTACATTTATTATTAGTCTGCATTGTTTTTTCATAATTACAATCCACAATGATTATACTTTTTTTCCATTCTGCTCGTACTTATTTGTTTCCCTTATTTTCTTATATCCATACAGATATGTATTAATCAACAATTTCTATACATCTACGGTTTTATACAGAGAAATTATATGGAAACTCAATGAAAACTATGCGTATCGTCATACAGAATATTTTTCAAAAAAATTCCCTCTCGGGTCTTCCTGTTTCCAGCGTATGTACAAATAGTATTATGCTTTCTTTTATTACAATAGCTTTCATCCACAATGTTAGTAACAATTTTACTACGTCAAGAATAATATTAACAAGAAAGTTTGCAATCATGCCAACATGAAAAATAATGATCGTCTCTGTATCAAATTTTTCTTCAAGTGAAACTACAGTAGTATAATATATCATTCTAATTTCACCTCATAGTTATTAAATGTTACATTTCTTGTCTTTCGATGAGCTTACTTTTTTGTGATTGTTTTTACAATTAATTGGATATCTATAATATAAATTCTTTGGAATTTTACAAAAACCTTAAGCAGGATCATCATTGCGTTCATTTTCATCGCTATAAAAAAAAATCGATCAATGTTATCTTTATTTAATATGCATGTTATTTTAACTTACAATAAGTCGAATACGTTGGCAGCAGCAGGGTCGTCCTCAATCTCGGGGACCACCAAAAGTGACGAAAAGAACAAGGAAAACAAATTCGTAGTATAATTCACTCTTGGCCGAGGTGTCGGCCGTGGATAAATATCAATTGAATCAGGTGGTGGTAATGGGTCATAAGATAATATGGGACGCCTGTTCAGCATCTACATAGTTTTCATTAAAAAAGCATGATTATTCAGAATCGTGTTTTTTAAGAAAAAACACATTGAAACACGTGAAGTAAGTTACCTCTTGAGCGTTAATAGTGACTTCTTTTATATCGGATAATATAATATGTCTTGCGATATTCATTGGTAATTTTCCTTGATAGCGCTTGGTACGTTTAGCCGTACAGTATTTAACGTAATCATCTTCAGAATCGACACGATTTAAAACGATATGAACCTGAGCCTCCAACCATGGTAAAATGTCAGTTTCCTTCCAAAAATGGTAGCTGCGGTGCACATAAAGAGTTTGAAGCTTCTCCAAAGCTGGTGGCGTCGTTGCCGCAGCTTTGCTGTTAAAGAAGTCATGGTGTAGTACCTGCAATATGTCATTTTAATAGAACGTTAACCAATACTTGAGTAAAGAATCTAGTAACAAAATCAGTAAAATATATATACCTTGGAATCGGTTTGGATACTACATTTATCGAGCAATGGAATCAAAACTCCAGGGAACATAATCAAGGCATTTTGCAGTAATTCTTCTGCAGCTTCTTTGTTTCCTAAGTGAAAATGGCACAAAGCCAATCCATATGCTATGTTTGGTAACTGCGTAAGATTTCTATTGCTTTCCCATGTTTCACAGAATTCTACAAGCCACGTGTATTCCCTTCCTCTCAGAGCATAGAAATCTAGAGCCAGGACGACAGCCAATGGATCACCCACTGGGTCCAGCGATAACAACAGCTTACAAAATTCTAAGCTAGTCCTATAATATGGATGGACGTATTTAGTTTGTGATGTAATTTTAACTTGAATATTCAATATTTGTTACCTGTAACATGCTCGTCCACCAATGAAGAGAAGGTACTTGAACAATGTTATGAAGAACGCACGATTCTGTTGCTTTTTGTAATCAAGTCTGCAAGTTGCAGTTGTTACATTAAATAGTGGATGAAACGCACACTCCAAAGAATACAAGGCTCGCTCAACAAGTTCGGCCGCCATTGCAAAGTCCTCACTCGTCTTACAAATTTCTGACAATTGTAATAACCCATCTACGTGATAGGGATGTGCGTTTACTATTTTCTGAAATTTAAAACTTATATTTGAAACAGTCTCCACCAAAGAGGTGTAATATATTTTGGTGTGACACTTACAATAATATTCTGTGGATTCATGCTTTCCACAACTTGAAGAAACTTCTTCTGAATCTGCTTATATGTTGAATCATGATCAAACAAAAAATACTGAATCTTGCCTTTGGACTCAATTGATGGATCAATGCTCATTGAAATGCCAGATTTTCCAATACGAGGCCAATTTCGTCGTATGGAAATTAACCATGTTTTTCTCAAGTGACCAACTCTGCCCCTATTTCTTCTTTTACTATAAAAAGGATTCATTCAATATGCAACAGCAACAACTTTTTGAACTTTATACGTGCACTGATATATACATTCAATAATATAGTGGGTCCATGAGTTCAATTTGTTTTTTTGACAGATCAAAAACAATGAGTCTCTAATCAAGGCACACGTGTCACTGCATAAAATGTTTATTAAAAAGTATGCATATGCATAGTTTTGCACTAAATATATATTATTTTTCTATTTCAGTATATATTTATATTACTTTATGAAAAACCACATGTTATGCGCTAAGGATTGCATTGCTTGCAAACTGCCAAAAACATATGGAACTCGTGAACTGACTGTACCTCTGCTCAGCCTGAATTGTCTTAGTTCCAAATATTCGTTTGAGCTCATTAAAAGTATTTAAATGTTTATGCTGAATGATAAGAGTATTTTCTTTGGCATTTGGTGCCATTGCCAATTCATTCGCCACAATGTCTTGACTACAGGCTGGTGTTGGCTCTCCTAAGAGTTTGTTTACTTCCCTAACAGTTCTTTCAATCTCGTCTATATCCTCATTGTCCTCACAGCTATGCCGTGAGCTCTGCTGAGTCCTTGAGCTATCGAGTTTCTTACGTTTATTCTTCTTCTTCCGTTTACTGACATCAGAAACTGTAGTATTAATAACTGGGTTTTCTGGCTCTCCTTCATCATCATCATCCTTAGCTTCACTCTCTGAATTTTGATTGAGCTATAGAATAAAATTATTATAACAACATAATTCTAATATGACCTATTATACCAAGCAACAGTATGGTACAGATAATTATTAAAATAGAAGATATACAAGCAAATACTTAAGTAGAATAAATAATTAATAACTTACTAAATCAAAGACATTGAATTGCTTAGGCTTGACACCACCAGTTAGTGGAACTTCTGTATCACTCAAATTTTCATTATTTTCAAGGCCTACATCACCACCATATACCTTTTTCATGTACCGCGTAGACATTTAAAAGCGAGTGTAATCTATCGATGCGAATTGTCAAAGATTTATTAATATTTCCACAATATTCTATAAATTTTTCAGTCTCTCTTGTACTTTCTTGTTTTTGGAGTACTTGCTTCAAAATCTGTGATCTGTCAAATCTTTATAAATATTAAACAGACGTTCACCACATTTCCTTATGATCTAATTGTAAATCCCTTGTGCGTGAAAAATATTCCTTTCCTTATGGCTTTATCCCCAATTGTGGACACAGGGGGACATGTGTCAGTAACTGGTCACACAAGATGGCGCACAAGACGGCGCTAAGAACTAGAATTTTTGGCGTCTACAGTCTCACAGAAATGAGCGTTCGAAAGTCGGGCAATCTAACTTCTAACACACGGCGCACTCATGCAAGGCAACTTAACCTACTAGCGGAAAGCCATTTCTTATGGCGGCGCTAGTGTGTTAGTTCGTTTTGAAAAGGAAAAAAAAAGTTTCAAATAAGCAAGCAGAGACACAGCTAGTCGTCCACGTACCTTGTGTAAGAAAATTAATAAAAGAAACCGTTGAAATAAAACAGAAGCGCCACGCCAAATTGGAATCACTGCCATACTTCCCGCAGGTTGAAAATCTACGTGTTCCTCCCCACAAATTGACTAGAATTGCGTCCGCCTGGGTATAGCTGTTATGTGAGATTGTGGTTATGCTATGTTGTTGTTTCCTTAATTATATGATCCACAATAGTTATAAGAAATAATAATATTTGATTAATGGAAAAATGAGTGCTGGAAAAAATAATAGTGTAACTGGTGATGGTCTGGAAGATCTTGGAGTACCTGGTCAGGTCTTCCTTAGAGATGCTCTAACAAGCTGTACAGATCCTTTAAAAGCTATAGAAGAATTTCAGGTAACTATATTTATATTTATAAATATCTATAATTATAAAATGTTAACATATTTTGGGGTAATCTTGCAGTTAGAAAATGGTATTCTACTACCATCCTTGCGGCCTATGCTACCACTACTCGACTTGCATGGTGTTAGGAGATTAGATTTTCATGCATCAGTTCTGGAAGAACTGAGGGAAAAATTAGTACGAAGAATAAACGAAATTGGAGCTGAAAGAGGAGAAAAAGGAACGAGTGGAGACAGAAGGCTTAAGGAATTGTTGTCTAAAAGTTTTCCTGCTGTGCGAGTATCTGCTCTGAGGCCAGTTGTTATGTGTATTTTAAGAAATACACCACATATCGAGGATAAATATTTACGAGTCCTAGTAAGAGAAAAAGAACTGTACAATGATGCTGATACTGAAGTGAAAAGACAGATTTGGAAAGATAATCAGAGCCTTTTCGGAGATGAAGTATCCCCTTTATTCAGTCGCTATATTATTGAAAAAGAGCAAGTCCTGTTTGACCATTGTAATCTTAACAGCCTGTTTTTTACACCATCGCCAAAGGTATATCCCAGTCTACATTCTAATTTAGTATTGATTAAAGAGCTTTTGTACATGACTTTTACAATATGTAGGTACGAAGACAAGGAGAAGTTGTTCAGAAACTTGCCCATATGATTGGTCATAGTGTAAAACTCTATGATATGGTACTACAGTTCCTAAGAACTCTTTTCCTACGAACTAAAAATATTCACTACTGCACATTAAGAGCAGAGTTGCTAATGGCATTACACGATCTCGAGGTATATGGAATTTTTTACGATTCAAAAATCATACAGGCAGATATCATCAAATTATATTTGCACAGGTGCAAGACATAATTTCTGTTGATCCCTGCCACAAATTTACATGGTGTCTCGATGCATGTATAAGGGAGAAAAATGTAGATGTCAAGAGATCACGCGAATTGCAGGGTTTTCTGGACAGTATTAAGGTATGGCATTGATTCTATATTTTAACAAGTTTAAGAAATTATTCATGATTCATTTCAGAGAGGTCAAGAACAAGTTTTAGGGGATTTAAGTATGACATTGTGCGATCCATACGCAGTGAACTTTTTGGCTAGCAGTGCAATTAAAATAGCGCTACACTTGATAAATGGAGAAGCCCTCCCCAGAGAAAATACAGTGCTTGTACTGCTCCTGCGGATGCTGGCATTGGGTTTATCAGCTTGGCAAATGATAGACTCCCAGGATTTTAAAGAGCCAAAACTGGACAGCCAAGTTGTGACGAAATTTTTACCGGCCCTAATGTCTCTCATGGCGAGTAACTTCATATCTCAACTATTCGTAATTATAACTTCCAATCACACAATATCTCTAAGTACAAAATTATTCAACAGGTAGACGATCAAATACGCCAACTCAATTGCAGACTTCCACCGGATGAGAGAGAAAGTGCAATAGCCATTATAGAACACTCTGGTCCTCCTCCAGATGCTTGTCAAGCCTATGCGCAACTCTCAGGTGTTGCTGCGGTTTTATCAATGTACTATGCTCTGCACGTTGGTGGTGGCGGAGGAGCAGGTAGAGGAAGAGGAGATGCTAGAGGACTCATGAGAGTCCTTGCAACTCTACCTAATTGTCAGGCACAACGAGCCTTTGAGGATCCTTTCTTGCACACCCTGGTACGAGACTTTAAAGTATAAAAACACAAATGGAAAACTTTCCAAATCTAATATTAATCTTATCGTCTCCAGGTCTCGCTACTTATTCTGAACATGGCAGATGAATTCTCTAATGAATCTTTCTGCACGGTCATCTTCGACGAGTTCTTTCTGGCAGGCTTGGGCAGAGATAACGTAACGCGACATTTATTAAAGTTACTTTGGTACATTCATCCAAAATTACCTACCGCCAGGCAACACTCTTTGCTCAAAGCACTTCAACCGACCAGTCAGGTAATTTATTTGAACTTCTCGTTAAGCTTTTATTGTAAATATATGGAGCAACATTAACTTTACTGCGTTGATTAATCTCTTCAGCACAATGAAGCTGTACATAGTCTCTACGAATCCCTGCGAGAGAAAATGGGCAACAGAACATCAGAAGAACAATCCACGTCGACTGTACAAATGGATACGATGGTGTTGGAATGCCCTAGTTCACCACTGACGGGCGTCCCTGTGACTGTTTCAGGATCCGGACCACTGTAAATCTTCATGGATCATAAAAAATACATTCCTTGTAATGAATTTCTTATCATTTTACACGAGGAAAAGTACGAGCCACAACTTTCTTAAATGTCTGTGATTTTTAAAATTAATGCGAAAACGAAAAACTACGAACGTTTTTCATAGTATTTCTGAGTGCGATCGTGTTTGTTTTATTAATTAAAAGTACACAATTCATTAATTTTCTTTACATTTTGACTTCGTCCACTGTGATGGGGGATTCAGAAGTATTTGTTAAGCTCGCTACTAGTCTGTCCAAGTAAAGAGGATCCAATTTATACGACATTAAAATCATCGAGGTGTACATGGATGCCTGCTCAGTCGACAGTAAGAATTTTATTCGTGAGTCTATCAGGCTTAATCTAAAAAATAAATTAATTTATATACACTATAATCTATTGGCTTCAAATAATTTAGTACTTACATTTTAATTAAAATCAAACTAACGAGAGTCCATTCTGCGGTTTTGAAAACTATATTCGATGCTGACAGAGAAAATGTATTTACAAGTGCCTTCACTGTTGCACTTCTTTCGCTGCTATTTGCATACTGTTCTGCCAAGTAAATATCACTGCCAGCTAAAGCTCGTAACAAATCTGGTAATCTAAAATGAATTTTTAAAAGTTATATTACTCAAATATTTGTAAGTTCAAGTATATAACTGAAGTATTACATTCTGTTGAGTTTATCTAAGAAAATACGTCGTCTGAGAGCATTTGGCGCGTGAACGTCTAATAAAGGTAGCACAGGAGTTGATTCTTCTTCAGTTGTCTTATCAGACGTTGCGTCGGTTATTTTTTCAGGGATTTCTATTACTGTGCGACCCTCAATAAATGCTCGCACCTATATAATAAAGTATATAATGACACAGGACATCTTTGTGAATAAATATATGTTGATATTTCGTAGCAATTCTCACACCTTTAGTTGCATTTTCCTTCCTTCCTTCTGCAGTTCAGAAAAATCTGGTAGTGGCTTCAGAGAAGCTGCTTTTTCCAATACTTGCTTATCTTCTCTTTCCTCCTCAAATTGTATGCGATTTAATTTTTTACACAACACTGCGTATTTCTCTTGACGCTCTATTTTATTCATTGTTTGTTGCCTTGCACCTTCTTCTCCTAAGAGTAAACACAGAGTATCGCTAGTGATCCATTCTTTAAAACGATCTTCCACACGTTTTAACAGCATTTCGAAACTGACTTCTCTTGTCTTCAAATCATTTTTTATTTTTTTCTTTGACGTTTTGCTGTTAATTTTAGGGCCAATATTATTTCCTATATGTTCTCTTCGATGAGATTTTTCAAACTTGATGGATTCTGAAATAGGTGGCTTGTCGAACGTCAAAGTGTCTGAATTTACTGTTTCTTGAGATGCAGTTGACCTTTCAGACTGATCTTTATTAGTTTCAATGTAATTTTCAGTTGTATTTACGGTACTTGAATCAGCAGCAGAAGTAAGAATTTCTTTCGTTTTCACATTTTCTACAGCATTTATTATTTTTATTTCACCTCTAATCGATTCTGGTAAATAATTGTCCTTGTTTTGAGAAGATATTAAAGTGTTATCCTGATCCACTAGATTGTATTTCATTTCTTCCATGTTTTCATCAATGTTAGACATTGGTGTTAGTACGTCAAGATTCTCTTTTGACAAGTCAGTGGAACGTTTGGTTTCAAATATAATATCATTAGCGTTTATAGAATTTTTCGTGGATTCACTTTGCTTCTGCTTACTATTAGATTTTTCAAGTATAGTTTCTGACTCTGCTGTGGGTACTGTCTTAGATTCTTCTTCATCAGTTTCAATTCCAAGATTTATGATTCCCAAATCAACTATTTCTCCAGGAACACCTTTACATATTTCATGATTTATTGGTGAGAGCTGGAACTTTGGAATTTGTTCAATTTCTCTGAGCCAAAGAGGGCTGGTCAACATCTGCTCCAAAAGGTAGTTTGCAGCACCATAACAACGAGAGCTACAGAAATTCTTACGCTTGCTCACATCATACACTTTATTGCTCTTAGTAGAAATATGGTAACGTTGATTAATTACTACAGTAATAGGATTATCACATAGGACATATCCACACTGCTTAATGATGGCTCTTTCCTCAATTGCATCCTCCATATGACAACGGCTTATGCTCCCCAACTGTAATAAAACAATTGAAATTTACAGACAATATACAAATTTATTTGAGATTTAAATAACAAGAATCTTATTGTCAACATACATTTTGGAGTAACCATGCTGAGTTTACATTAGGCTCTAGAAGACGTTCAACAATTATTAAGGCTTTGGCATCACATTGCTTCTTCTTGATTAAAGCCAACTGCATTTGTGCTTTGCTATACATAATGGATGCTTATCACTACTCTCATTAAATTATAATATAACGGATTTCCACGTAAATGACATACCTCATCTTTTTCTTCATTTTGTGTCCTTCAGAAGAATTTTTCCTTGGGCAAGATTTCATGGTAAAATTGTTCATTTTATTTATGATGGTACGAAAATTATTGTTAATCACAAAAAATTATGATCACTAAAAGTAAATATCAGATTCTTCAAATTTCTGCCGTTTGTAAAAGCAGTTGTTTAATCGGTATAAACTGCCTTATAACAAATTCTACCACGCACAAGATTCCATCAGTTTTTTATTCACGAATAGTTCTGCCTTTATCGTATATTTTTATTTTGTTCCATCCTTGTATTTAAAAGTATCACATTTATTTTGTCAAACTCAAAATAGACCAGATTCAATCGATTACCTACATAAAAAGGATAATTAAGTACCACCACTATGGGAAACAAGCTTTACGCGTGATCAAATTCTGACATGATGGCGTGTTGCTGTCGGTGGTCTCTCGATACCATTAAGTAATTCCACATCATAAAAGAATTCTAGAAGAAACTTATGAAAAATGTCATTTATTCGAACACTTTGGCAATGCACTTTTAGCCCGCGTCTCTTCAAAATTTATAAGATTTCCTGGTGGGGTCGTCCTGTGGACGTGGGTATACAACTCCCTTATATACATGAAGTCAGATTTTCTTTGGAGGTTAAATATTTTTTATTTCCTTACAGAAACCGTATAAACCAGACAGTCTGGAACGATGGGGAGATCGAATTGTCATTTGTGTGAGTATCACTCTATTTCTGTGTTTATCAAACGACAGTTATATGCGATTTCTTATAAAAACATTTATACTTAATTTTATTATAAGATCACAACAAACTTGACATTATTTCAGTTTGCCACAATGTGGTCCATCAGTATATATGCCATTCCATTTGTTGCCACATTTATGTATCAGAAGGTGTACCCTTTATCGGAGCATTGGCACATACATCTTTATTCTGTACTAAAACTGCAAGCATTGGCAGGAATCGTACTAGTAGCTTCTTTGATTGCTCGTAGCTACTCCAGAGCTGTCAACCCCGTTTATTTGGAATTCATAAAAACTTTAAATAAAGCAAGAGCTCGTGTTAGTCATGAGACTCGTCAGGAATTGCATAATTTTGATTTTGAATTTTGGGCATGGCCTGTTGACTTTCGAATCTCGGATGTACATGGGTAAGTGATACAAGATTTCTTCAGTAATATTGATTATTATAAAGAAGTCTATGTATTTACAAGATTACATTTAATAACCAGGGATGAAAATCGTCACAGAATTTCTCTAGAAAGTATTGCAAGATCTAGATCAAAGGGACGAAGCAGACAACATGGAAGCAAAGATATAATACTCGCTCTTCCCTGTAGATTAGCTGCTTACGTGATAGCACACACTTTTGCCATAAAGATTATGTATCCAGGCTGTGTGACATTAGTTAATTGGGCAATGCATCAACCCTTACTACAAGGTAGAACAAATTTGATGAAAAATGGAGGAGAAAGATATAAATTATTAACTGCTGATGATAATGTGATTGACACAATGTTTGTCGACAAACGCAACAAGTAAGATATAAGGTTGTTATAATTTGTAACATAAATTCTTAATTTTATTAATTCTTATCAGAACCAATTACGGTGACATCTTAGCCATAACTTGCGAGGGTAACTGTGGATTCTATGAAATCGGAATCATGTCAACTCCTTTGGCCAAAGGACACTCTGTGCTGGGATGGAATCATCCAGGATTTGGTGGCAGTACAGTAAGAAATATTAAATTCTAATTCTCAAAAATTAATGTTTCTGTAGAATCTATTCATTTATGAAATAAAAACACAGGGCACACCATATCCGTTACAAGAGCAAAACGCAATCGATTGTGTAATGCAGTTCGCTATACATCGGTTAGGATTTTCAGAAGATAGGATTATCTTATTCGGATGGAGCATCGGTGGATACACGGCTACCTGGGCAGCCATGAACTATCCATCCATCCAGAACTTGGTGATTATATCAAAACATTATTGCTCTATGAACTGTACTTTAAACTAATTAAAAATCTATATATGTTTTCAGATTCTGGATGCAACCTTCGACAATATTTTGCCTCTGGCCATAACGAAGATGCCCGCACGCCTTGAAGGTCTGGTGCGCACTACAGTCAGAGAGTATCTCAATCTAAACGTAGCTGAGCAATTAAATAGGTCTAACATTTTTATACATTAGTAAGTAATATGACAATGGATCTTTAAATTTATTATCCATGGAATATTTGTTCCATCTAAAGGTATAATGGACCTGTCTTAATCGTGAGAAGGACCGAAGATGAAATGATCTGCACGCCAGTTCCTATTGAAGGGACCAACGAGATGAGCGAGTGTAGTTTATCTGGAAATAGAGCCAATCATTTATTAATCAAACTTCTCGTGCGACGTTATCCCCACATTTTTAGGGACGCAGCAGAAAATGTTAAACTCGTCCTCAAACTGTTATGCGCCCAAACAGAACAAGCAAGAAGTAAGTTATTCTTTGTATAGAATAATTAATGATGAATAATATATTTGTTTCCTTAGTATCAATAATGGTGGAAGTGGGAGCTACGGAAGAACGTTTTCTAGAACTTGTGACTAAACATATGCTAAATAATAATTGGGTAGTGAGCTATCCTTCCACATTGGGTGAAGATTGCACTGCTGCTGAGAAACAGCAACTTGCTATTTTTCTGGTAAATGCAAAGTTGGAAATGTTCGTGTGATATCTTTTTTTAAATTTTGAGACAGATAATTGAGTTTGTCAATTTCTATTTTAGGCAATTAAGTATCTACAAGATCACCAATCCACACATTGCACTCCATTGCCAGTGGAATATTATCATTCTGGTTGGAATCCTGCGAATGTATCCACCGTAAAGGAAACTTAGTTAAAATTTCACTACATTCTTAAAGCAGATGCTTAACCTTCGTGAGGCAATTTGTTACTAATTTGCAAAATTGTCGCAACTACAAATCGTTTGTTATTTGGATTTAAAACTTCTACAATTTTTTCATTAATCTTGTCTCTTTTGACCATATTCAAAACACGACAATACGTATCCCACACAATCGAAATCCTTTTGTCAACTAACAGACTTTTCAATTTACAATGAGCCATTCACATTTAAAATCATAACCATGTCAAGGAACCGTAAGACTCATGTTGGGCATGTGCTCCACAATGCAGTAAATTAAAGAGATTCTAAAGCGGATCGTGTCTATTTTATAGAAATTGGTGCTGCGAGCACGGATGGCATTTAGTAAAAGATCAATAAAATTTTTATTTTCAACAATCTTGTGTTAACGTTACGCCTAAATGCATTTTGTAAATTAGTATGAGATTCTGAAAGAAGATACGCAATACATTCTTTTGGCAAGTTAAGAAAAATATACATTGTTTTAACGTTTTAATGAATCACCCATGTTTGTTGGAACAAAATGTCTTCAATATGATTTTATAGACAGCAGCGATTTCAAAAAAGTTTAATTTAATTATAAATTAATTGATGTATTTAGTATTTATGCATTATAAAAACAAGTATGGTCATACTTCTTCTCACAAGAGTTATGTAGTCGGTAACCGATCCAGAACTGTTTTGAGGGACGCCTTGGCATCCTGGAATGGATCCATCATTTTAGCTTTACTAGTTTTCACTGGTTTCTCCAGGAATATTTTCAACGTGTCCTTTGTCTGTGTAAGGAAATAATCCCTTTCGCTAATTTTCTCAAGAGCCTTGAAACAACCCTCTAGATTCCAGTCTAGCTTCCGTGCAGCCTTGTCTTCACTCTAAAAATCATGAAATTGTTAAAAAATTACCCATGATTTCACTGAAATACTGGAGAACAGAACAAAATGAATTACCTTTATTAAACCAAGATTAACTAATAAAGCATTGTTCAAAGTAGAGACTTTGTTATTTTTAATGGCGTATGTAAAGAGTTCTGCATAAAGGATTTCAGTAACACGTTCTGCCTCGACTCTTACATCGACATAACCACTGTCATAAAGGGTGGACACTTTCATAACTATTTTGCAAAGATCCTCTACATATCTGTCACCGCGACTACTATCCCCGTTGAACAAATTCTATAAATAAAATAGTCAATTATATTCTTAATGAAAAGTATAGAAAATGTTTTATATACCTTTGTATGATCTATAAGAACTCCTGCCTTGTCGCCTTGAAGTAACAAAAGGTTCTCTCCAGTTGGTGACTTCAAGAACTCCTGCACAGTGATACGCTTTGGCTTTTGATTTTTAATATCGTCTTTCTTATTCTTATCCTCTTCTGCGTCGCTCTCATTTTCTCCTACTTCATCATCATTATTGTAATTTTCATTATCATCCTCATTCTCCTCATAATATGCATTTCCCTCACTCTCATTTTCCTTCTCTGCTTCTTCATCTTCCCCATCATCATCATAATCATCATCATCATCATCCTCATCTTCATCTTCACTTTCATCTTCATTCAATGAACCCAACGAATCAATTCTCTCAGAAATGGTA
Source organism: Syrista parreyssii (assembly GCA_030142615.1). Lineage (NCBI taxonomy): Eukaryota > Metazoa > Arthropoda > Insecta > Hymenoptera > Cephidae > Syrista > Syrista parreyssii. Next base: position 296,383 of record JARQTG010000150.1, read on the forward strand.
AGGTTATCACGAAGCGTAGCACGTCCTTTAGAACCAAATGCATTTCCATCAAGCTGCAGACTCGTTAATTGCATTTTGTCGGCCATTGCATTCGCTATAGGGCTAGCAGCTCTTGTACCAATTTCATTAAAAGTCAAATTTAATTCTGTTAAATTAGGATGACTACACTCTGAACCAAGAGCATCGACAACTACTAAGGCACCCTTTGTTTTCAAAAGACAATCACCAAGATTCAATCGTTCCAGGTTTACAAACGATGGCAAAACATTGGCAAGAGCTTGAGCCCCTTTAGGTCCTACTATGTTGTCATTTAAATTTAAAATACGAAGTCCAGGATTGACAGAAAGCCCATTAGCCAGGGCAGCAACACCCTGATGATATATTCCATTTTGTGGCATCACCACTTCTTCCAATGTCTTTATCGTTTTAAAAACTGATGCTAATGCTGTTGCACCTTCATTTTCTAACCTGTTCCTTCCAGCAACAAAGACTTTTAGTGCAAGTGGGTGAACACCTAAATAATAAGATTAAAATTATAGTAGTAATATTAATCAATTATTCTCAAAGTAAAATTTCTTCCAACCTTCTCTAGTGCTATTGAGATGACAATCTAATAATGCCTTAGCCAACATTTTTCCACCTGAAATTCCTAAACCATTGTTGTTAAGTCTAAGCTCCTTTAGTGTATAACATGTTCTTGAGCTGAGAAAAGCAGCAAGTCCCTGTACACCAATAGGACCAAAGGCATTGTCACTAAGGTCCAATTCGACAAGAGCTGTGTCAGCTGCACATAGACTAGCTCCTAAATATTCTAAAGCCAATGGAATTTCAGTTTTCATTCTTCCTGTAAACATATCTTTCCACAGAGCTCGCTTTAAGTATGTGCCATGAGTTTCTAATGCTTTTGAAACAGCTTTTGCAGCTTCAGGTCCCAAGGTATTTCCTTCGAGATCCAAATATTCCAAGCACTCGCAATTCTTAATAGCTTGCACCACTTCCTCCGCTACAAGACAAATATAAAAAAATAGGTAAACTATCATTATAAATACACATTCACTAAACTCACCATCCTGTTCGTTATCAAGTTTTAGGGATCTGCCGGCAAACGAAACACCAGTTCCTTGCGTCTGGCTAGCCTCTCTCAACCGCTCAACAATTTCACTCAAGTTAAAAGACGTCATTTTCCTTATAAACAATTTTTATATATTCTCAGTATAATTTCAGAACTATCTCGATTATTTTCAGGGGTATCGTGATTTTGATAAAGATAGCTAAAAATTACGACACGTTCAGTAGAAACAAGGGATTAGGTCCGTATAAAATTAAACATACGCAGAAAGTCGTGTACAGCGCGACGCACGCACATACGCGGGAAATAATAATCACGCTTCTGTCAGCGCAATCGGCTTATCCTGACCAGGGGTTGGACTGGTCCTAATCAACCCTAGAAATACATCTCAGTGTAGATACGATACATTTCTAAAAAAAGTCGCTTATTTGATTTCGATTGATTTCCATGAAACGATGCCCGATAAAACTTTCTCGTGGATATAAAGAATTTGTATTAAAACTCTTTGTCACTGCTTAATTTCATTGTTACAATAATTATACAATTTCCTTAAGAACACTATGTATATATAATAAACCATTTTTTCCTTTGACACAACAGAAATTTGGAAGTTTACATTTTAGAACGTCAAAAACACTCGAAAGTTACTGTTGTAAACTAGCCTTAATTTAGTAAAATGTACATGGTAGTACATGGCAACTGATGGCAACGCCATTTTCTGGAGGACTTTCCCTTTCGCGCGATTCGTTCGAAGTGCATCTATGCAGTGTACGTTTAAGGGTATACGCCCGTAGCCGCAGTCTTCGTACAGTCCGCACCCGACTGTACGTCCGAGTAGCAGAAGTACGTGCGTATCTGGAAATCAACATCACCTAGAGCAAAACGTTCCAATTTGGGGTAGAAGTATCTCGTTGTTTGGAACCCGATGCGACTACATCCAGCGTGCAGGAGAGCTAGTGAAGTCGTGGTGGTGGTCGGTGGTTGTTTCGACCCTGGACTGTTTTCCGTGTAGAATGGTTGCGGGTGTCGCGCGCATCGCTGCCAGCCCGCAGAGTGTCGTGCCAAAATAATTCGGCAGAAGTGAAGTACAGGAGTAAAGAGTACGACCTGGGGAATGGGTACCGATGAACTATGTATAAGTGCCAGTGGCACTTACTAGTTTTTGGAACTTCTTGTGTGATGGGAACTGCTATAGCCATCCCGTATTTTAAGAAAATAGTGACTACCCGCTGAAAGTATCAACGAACAGCGGGGCCCACCTGTGGGCCCCTGTATATTTTATTACTGAGGTCATTTAATATCGGTGATAGCCGATTAGATTCCTCTACCTGCACTGGTGAACTGGTCAGATTACCCGCCACAGGACGGGTTATGTTTCCCACTTTCATTGGGATACTAGGTGAGATTTCATTGTTTGAATTTACTGTATCTTACTAGGGTAAATAGTGCTGGTTTTGGGCTGCATGCCACATGGTGTTGAGGGAATGGTTTCTGTAACAGAGTCACTCTTGATGAGGCTCCTTCGATTAACAGTTTCCTATGGCCAGTAGCAGAAAGAGTATATAAACATTGAAGGATTTTGGCTTGAATAGTTCGTTCATTTTTCTAGACATTCAATCGTGGTGGGAGGTCCCAAGTATAGCACACTTCTGCTCGTTATTTAGGGCTGCCTTCAATCTTCTGGACTTTGATATCGAGGTATCTACCCAAATGCCAATTGGTATGAGTATGCAGAATAGTGATCTTTACAAAAGATCCATGCTAGTCTGTTGAAATTTGTAGCTTTGCTTTGTACATGCATATTATTCTGCAGTAATTTCTTTCCTGTTCATATAAAATAACTGTACAACTTCTAGGATCTTGAAGAAGCCCTTCTAACTGATGGTGGCACCGAAGGACGACTGTTACAAGAGTTGATAGTGCGTTTACTAGAGGGGTGCCTTCCCAACGATACCCGCAATGACATCTCTACCTTTAACTATCAAATGTTCCTTCGCAGGCTATTTCGCAAGAAGTGTCAGGTAATTCTAGAACACGGTCTATTTCTTTAGCATGTCTGATATTACTATATTCACAAATGTCACATTTTAGGAATATAAATGCGAAAATCCGTTCAACACGGACGTAGACTTCGAACTACTCCCTCTTCGGCAAAAAGTGGAAATATTGCGTGCTCTTTGTGACTTCAGGCTTGACGCTGAGGACGTGGTACGTTTTTTCATGGACTTGCTTTTGTCGAAAAGTCAATTTCCAGCTCGTGTCTTTATATTAACAGGAGGAGTCGCTAAGCAACTTGGACTCGGATAGTCTGCGAGTTGAACCATTGGGTCATGATCGTAAGAATTCTGCTTACTGGTACTTTTACGGAACTCGACTATATAGGGAGGACTACGTTGGTACATCTGGCAGTATCTCCCAAAAACAGAAAGGCAAGCCAAAGGACAAGAAACGCAAGAGACGTTGTCGGAACAGAGTGGCGAAAGAGGAGGAGGAGGAGAAAGAGAAGAAGGAGGAAGAAGATAGTTTAGTAGAACGCGAAAAGGACACAAATAAAGCAGAGGATAAAGCAGAAGAAGAAGAGGCTCGCGAAAGCGTTTGGCAAGTGGTCTGTTTTACTCAGCAGGACTGGGGTCGATTGGTCGATAAGTTTCGAAACTCGGTGAGAAAGAGGACGGGTGAATCCCTACGAGTTCTTCGATATTCTTAAAGACCCTTGCATTTTAAAGAGAGAAAACTCTTCCATAGGAATACGACACTGAGCGGAAACTCTACAGCACCTTATCCGAGGACTTTATGCCGGAGATTCCGAAGCTGTTCGACTTGAAGGAGAAACAACAGAGGCGCAGACTGTTGCAGCGGAACAACTCCCGTGTTCTTCGAAGCCAGGAACCTGCTGCGGAATCGGAAGCAGTCATGGTTAGGGCTAAAGTCAAAACGAAGATAAATAAGAGCTCGAAGAAGAATAGCGGGCAGCGCTCAAAGGGTGGGGAAGCTGAGGATGAGGTGCCAAAAACGAATGTGGCTCCGCCTATCCAGAAGAAGGGACGCCAGACTAACAATTCTTTGGCTTCCGCCGTTGGTCAGATTGTTATCCACACGAGGGACGAAGTGGAAGACTTGGGGAGCAAAAGGGGCATAGGTCGCCATGGCGTCACCACGTATCATTCATCCAGTTATGGTTACGGTTATGGATATGGTTTTGGTATCGAGGAGGAAGAACGCAGAGTTGGTATGCATAAAGTCCTTGAGAGTCTCAAAGATCATGTGGATGCTTGGCCATTCATTGATCCAGTGGATGAGGAGTACGCACCCAGGTAAATATCAATCTTACCGTCGCAATCTTTTCGTTGACAATTTACACTCTGATATAAAAATTCACGAATTTTTATTTGCACAGATACTACAGCGTGGTTAGACGTCCTATGGATCTAAGTACGATGGAAGAGAAACTTGAAGGTGGTTCGTACAAGAGTCTTAGTCAGTTCAAACGTGACTTCCGGTTGATCGTTGATAATTGTAGGCAATACAACGGTTCTGACAATGGTAAATATAACATAGGAATATATTTTAATGGGTGCCTTATTGTTATGTTTTATAATCAACAGAATATACGGAAATGGCAGTCAATCTCAAAGAAGCTTTCGACAGGGCAGTGGATCGGTACCTAGAATCGGAACCATCAAGTGACGAAGGACCACCATCGCCAGCGCCGCCACCTGTACTAGCAAATCCACCTCCTTATCCTCGTAGAGCATCTTCGCCATCATTGCCACAACAGAATGCTCGAAAACGAGGACGCAAGCCAAATAAGAAATCGAAACCAAACAGGCCAGAGAAGACTGCAAAAGAAAAATTGAGGAATGAAGAAGAGGAGGAGGAAGAAGAAGAGGAAGAGGAGGATGTAAAGCCAATTACAAGTGAGATTGAATCAAAGCTGACCAAGGATAAGAAAGGTAAGAAAAAGCTAAAGAAGGTCAAAGAGGAAGAAGCGCAGGATGAGAACAAGGAAGATAAGGATCAGGAAAATGATGGTGCAATATCCGAAGTCAATGTGATAAAATCCAAAAGGAAAAAACATATGGAGCTCTTGTCAAAAAGTAAAAAAATATTACCCAAAGAGGAGAAGGCAGAGGAATCGAGGAAGAATAGTAAGAGAGACACTAGGGTACAGCAGCGAGTCAAAGAAGATATGAAGTTAGTGCATGTAGTGAAGGCGATGAAGGAGGATAAAAAAAGAAAGGATGATTTCGAGGAGGATTATGATACTCCGAGTATCGTCAAGAGCAACAGTAGAAAGATAGAAAAAAAAGAAGTACAGGAGACCGTAGAAAAGGGTAGCAAGAGGACTAAACAGAAGAAAGGCGAATCTCAAGAGAATTGTAAAACTCAAGAAGAGGAAAAAAAACCAACTCAGTCGAAGACGAAGAAAACTCGAAGGGAGGAGAAGGTAGAATTAGAATCATTTGAAAGGACCAATGAGAAAGATGACACCAAAGGCTTGTCCAAGGAAAAAGATAAGAAATCGAAGCTGAACAAACAAGAGCGTGTGAAAAATGGCGAAATGAAAAATCAAGAAGACTCGGATACGACGAGCGGTAGTAAATTCAAAGCGGACCACGATAAAATGGACCCAGCCTCGAAGAAATTCGCATCTCTAGTGAGAAACAAAGACCTAGAATCGCTTGATAGCTTAAAGGATCGTATAAGCGAGAGGCGACGCGAGGAGAAGTTGAAATTAGAGAGAGAGAAATTGAAGAAGACTTCAAAAGGTAGCGGCCGTGGGGTGTATCCAAAAAAAGTGCCTTCAAACGGTAGTAGCCTTCAAGATGCCGGTAAAGTCAATAAGAAACAATTGAGACTTAAGAAAACGACCAAGGAGGATAAGGGGTCCGGAAGCAGCAAGAATCAAGAACAGGAAGTAAGTGAAACTAAAAAATCGAAGACTTCACAATCCAAGCATGCCAAATGTTTTGGAAGTGAGGAAGGTACCAATATTCAGGCTTTGAACCAAGCCACGGAACAGACCCTTAACGACATAAACAAATGGCTCGATGACACACCTAGACTCTCTGAATTCTCATCTGGTAGTGATTCGCCAGTTTTTCTTCCATCCACTAGCGAACCTTCACGAACAGGAAGCAAACCTGATATGTCGCGGAAACGTCCCAGCTCGATGAAATTATTTGGACCAAATGGTCCACCAAGGCCGAAAAAAATTCAGCGAACAATCGATCGTCTCCAGCCTGGTAAAAGTAAGGGAAATCTTCTTTTGAAGAAACCTCTGCATTTACAAAGTAGTACCGTAAACGATACCGCATCCAATCAGGCAACATCGGACACGGATCAAACGAATCGTGACACTTCGGAAGAACCAAAATTAAGTTTGGGAACCGTCCTACGAAATGCAGATTCGATTCAGTTGATTTGTAAGAGTCTCGTCTCCTCGCCCAATCCAAATCTATCGAATGAAGATGACGACGAGGATCGTTCTGGTGTTCCAGCGAGCAGCTCGACAATCGTCAAGGAGGAAAAAACGACTATAGGCAAGGAAGCTACAGTTCCGGTTACTGTAAGTGGAGAAAGTGTAGAGTCCAGTAATCGTGTGATTAGTGAGGATTCGCAAAAACCAAAATCTGCAACTCCGAATTTAAGTGCCTGGTTCAAGGCGTTTGGTGCACCGAAATCAAAGAAAAAGGAGGAGGAAGTCGAGGAAAGTGTAACGAAAAAGGAAAGTGATACACCGGAGGCCTGTACAAGACAGAGACGTCTCAGTACTGGAGGAAGTAGCGTAAGCGAATCTGTATCGAGTTTTTCACAAGAATCACCACCACCAGGTCGTTCAGGCAGGTCGCCACAAAATCAACCTCTACCAATCCCTGCTGAGCCACAAATCAGAGGTGCAGGATTTTACCAGGATGCCTTATCCACGGGTAGTAGTCCTTATAATAGTCCTTATTACACAACACCTCCTAGATACAGTGCACAGCTGCCACCGACCCCATCTCCACAGAACAATCCCATGTCACCAGCTTATCCTTCTTCATCGCCGTATGACCAAGCGACATCCCTTTATCCACAAGTTGCTCCACAACCTTCTCAGCAATCTTACCAAAAAGCTCCATTAGAAAATCCTGGGGATTATCGACAATTGTCGCCAACTTTCTCACAACGTTCACCACAGAATGCTAATTATCCACAAAATTCCCCTCAGAGTCAATCATATTCTCAACAACTACCTCCAGGTAGCCAAAATCAGTCACCCGTATATCCGCAACATTCACCGCAGTCCGTACCTACAAATTATCCACAATCATCTCCACAGACACCATCGAGTTATTCTCAACCCTCTCCACAGCAGCCACCAACACCTAATTATAATCAGCCTTCACCGCAAACAGCACCTGCTAATTATTCTCAACCATCTCCTCAACAACCACCAAATTACTCACAACCATCACCACAGCAACATCCAAATTATTCTCAACCCTCTCCACAACCACCGCCAAGTTATTCCCAACCTTCTCCTCAGCAGCCACCAACGTATTCGCAACACTCGCCACAAACACCAGGAAGTTACTCTCAACCTTCACCTCAACCACTTCCGAATTATTCCCAATCTTCGCCACAACCTCATGGATACTCACAACCATCACCGCAGCCACCCTCTGGTTATCCCCAACCATCAACTCAACCTTCAAATTTTACTCAACCATCTCCTCAACCTCCAGGTTACTCGCAACCTTCACCTCAACAGCCACCTGGGTTTTCACAACCTTCACCACAGAATCTAGCCTATTCTCAGCCTTCGCCTCAAAATCCAGGTTATTCGCAACCGTCTCCTCAACAACCTCTGAGTTTTTCTCAACCTTCTCCGAAACCAACTTCCAATTACTCTCAACCATCTCCTCAACAGCCTCCTAGTTATTCACATCCTTCGCCTCAACAACCTCCAACCTATTCACAACTGTCGCCGCAACAAGCTCCTGTGAATACTTATTCTCAATCTTCCCCTCAACAACCGCGCAATTATTCTCAACCATCGCCACAACAAACAACCAACTGTCCTCCACCATCAACATCTCAATCAACAGCGAATTATTCCCAACCTTCGCCACAGCAACCATCGAATTACACGCAGGTAGCAAAGAACCCAGACAATTATCCACAAAACACAGCACCTCTATATCCTCCTCAAAGTTTCAAACAAAATCCATCCTACCTACCACCTCCTAGTGAATCTGATAGAAGAGCTGAGTATCTGAAATCCACTGAAGGAAAATCTCAGAGTGTAGAACAGCACAGGAACTTCGGAGGACAAAACGAACCAACATTGAGCCCTAATATTGCACACCAAGTGTATCAAGGACCGAACCAATATCCAACAGCCTATGGAAACACTTTCTCAGGTCCGGATCGACCAGTGAATATTAATGCAGACCCACAAAGGCCTTCCTCGAGAGTTGAGGAGCAAAATCCACATCAGTCGCAAGAAAGACATGGCTTCCCAGCACCTAACGACTCTTTGAACGTTCAAAAATACGCTCAGGCAGTTACGCAACAACGATCCTTCCTCTGTAAGCCTTCCAGTGGTGGAGAACAACTCCAACCCACGGATCAATCTCAGTTGTTGAGTTTCCAGCAAAATATACCTCCACACGAGTCTTTATATCAGTCAGCAACAGGCTTCCAAACGCCACCGTATCCAATGCCAAATTCCAGTTGCAGGCCTGTGTATCCAAGTCCACACTACTTTGATACAAGTGCGAAGACCGCACCTGTAGCACCTACCACAAGTAATCTGGCTCCTGTGAAGAAACGCATTTACAATGAGCCGGCTGAATCATCAAGGAATCTCCCGCAGGATCCTAGTCGTCCACAGGATCAGTTTGGATTCGATCCAATAATGTCACTATCACAAGCTGAACCTGTACCTGGTGCCCAGTTTGATAGTACATTTGGATCTTTGGCGGATTCTGTAGCATCCAATCCTGCCTACGCAAGACTCGGTCTAGGACTAGTGGGAAGAGGTAACAAGGAACAGCAACAACTTCTAACCATTCCTAGACCCCCCACCAAACCAGACCCTATGGCGTATGCGCGAAGTCCTGCACCAACTTCTGATCTGGATTTGAATCTTATCCAAAGTTTAAGCGCCGCAGCAAAGAATCCAGGTATGCTATCGGTACCACGTCGTCCTCCGGAAGTACCAACTGCACCAGCTAACACCAAAGCTAAGAAGAGTAGGAAAAATAAACAACAACAGAACGTCGCACCTGTTCCTCCCCAAGGAAACATAGAACAACAGAGTGGAAGTGTAATTCCAGGTTTTCCACAATATTCAACCAGCCCTGCAGATCCAATAGCTTTAAAAAACGCATCCATAGTTCCACCAGGCGGGAGTGCGTTTAATTTTGCAACACCAAGCGGAACTACAAACAGTTCACCGTTTTACGATAAAGACACTGCAGCCGTCGCAACGTTCGCCTTTCTTGATGAGTTCAGGAATCCTAGTAGTTACTATAATATGGCACTCAGGCAACAGCAGCAACAGCAACAGCAGCAAGCCACGCCGGTTACAGACGCCTCGCAGCAGGCGTGCAACAAGTTGAATAATCAACCACCTCGAAATTATCCTCCACATCCATTTTTACATTCGACGCAACGTTCGGCCGCGTACGGTCCGCCGGTTTCAGCATATGTCGGTCCGCATGGACCAAATTTGGGAGTGGATCCTGCATATCAACAGTATATACATTCACTCTACGCATTACAGCCTCCTCCGCATCATCACAGACCATCCTGGCTCTAGCCGTTAAAGTCTACTTAGAAAGGCAATCATTGCGTATCACTTAAAGAAGAAGAAGCTAGTATAAAACAAATAAACCGAAGAAGAAAAGCTAGATAGACAGAGAGTACGGCGATAAAGCTCTCTAATTTTCTTATTATTTTCAAAAACTGCTCCCAGTTTTACACATTCTTTTTTATCTGACAAGATTCCTAGGCATTTTATACATTTTATCAGGATTCTCAGCTTTTATTCCTTAATATATATGTAGTAATATGTATATAATATAAAGTTATGTTATGTTTGTGACAGGACGTGAATCAGGAACTCCAGGGTGAAGCTTTAAGATCTATAAAGATCTAGTTTAGCTCCTGATTCATGTCTGGATCAGTAGACATCGTTCGAAGAATTAGACAGCTCTAAAATGACCTAGATATACGTGGACTACCGATCTAAAGAGATTTCTGTACAATATATTTGCGTACACTGCCATGAGTGTGCGTTATGTAGAGTACGTATATGTAGTGATAAGCAATAGAATTAAGATAGAACCTTTTCTTTGTACATAAGATACATATCCCCAAAAGGCGGTGTCGTTCAGTTTATATACACAGATTCGCAGCGTCAAAGACATTACGAACTGTAATGATTAGGATCATCCGTGATGATGCATAGAGAAAAAGAAAGAAGAGAGAGTAAAGATTACGTATTTCTGATTAATCTATGACCCCACCTATATTGATTTAAATGAAATATTGATGCAAATGATGTCTGAAGAATTATATATATAAATATATATATATTGTAAATGTGTATCGATGACAGAAATTAAAACACGGTTTGTTACAAATAATTATTTCTTTATCGAACCTTTATTTGAACTTGTAATTTATTCTATAGCATGAAAATAACGAGTGATAAATATAGTAGAGATATTGTGTGGATGGTTGTTATATTGTTTAAATTTGAATAAGTACGCAATCTGATATGAGTATATTTATAGATGGCGGTACTAGTCACAAATTGTAAATATTTGCAAGATCTCAACATGATCCTAGATTCTTTTATCCAAAAGATAGTATTCACAATCTAATTCTTTTATGTAAGCTTTGTTCGATTTCATAATTTGATTAACGGTACGAGAAGTAAATTTTATTGAAGCTTAATGTACTTCGAAATTTAAAACTAACCTGATACGCGGTGGTATAACCTGCTGATTCTAACAAATAATACACACCTCATTTTTTCTTAGTAATTTGAATTTTTAATCGATCTTGTATGTGATAAGGACCAGTGCAATTAATGAAACTAGTGGTAAGACATATGTATTGAAATGTATATTTTTCGTTTTGATTAAATTTATCGATTATTTGTGTATTCTGGCCAGAATATGTGAAAGAGATATCTAATTTTTTACGTTTCAGGATGGTGAAGACACTTTGATTTCATATTTGATCAAATTTATACAGTTGCATCATGTTGGAGCGTGTGAATAAAGAATTGGTGCCTATGAAGGCACATTATTTTCTTTATAATGCAGGTTTGCAACTATTTTATTTACAATTGATTCTCAGACACTTCACTTGACATTACAAAAGTTTGTTATTTGTTGTTTAGCTACTGGACCTATCGTACCTTTTCTACCAACAATTGCAAAACAATTGGGATTTTCTAGTAGTCTTGTTGGCACTATTTATACTATTCTGCCTATCTCAGGATTAATAGCAAAACCACTGTTTGGTGGTTTGGCTGATAAATTTAGACTGCACAAAATAATATTCCTTATATTTCAAGTCATTCTTGCCATAGGGTTTTTCACAATCAATTTTATTCCTGAAATTGAAAGCAATGCAGAAGTAACCTTTACTTGCAATGATGGTATTGCATTTGTAGAAGTTTGCTCCACAGAAGGATTTTCACCCAAAGTAACTTATGATGTATTAAATTCTATTTCACAGTACTCCAATTGTCAGGTACAAATTATGTTTTAAATATTTAAACAGTATTATATAGATATACATTAAACAAACTATAATCTTCACTGCTTGATTTTCAGCTATCTTGTGATGTAACTAATAATACATACAATGAATTGTGTTCTGATTGGAGAGTGGAAACATTTTGTTCATTAGCTAAGAAGAATGTCATAAAAGGAGCAACATTTAACTTTACTGTATGGTTTAATATGTATCAGGACTTGCCACTAGGTAATTGTGTAAACATACGTGTATTGAACACAACATTCTTTGATGGTGTTATGTACACACCTGCCTGCAGTTCTAACTTGAGAACCTCATGCATGGCCAGCTGCTATAATAATCCCATCATAAACCATTTACTCGAAGAAGTAAGAAATGGTCGCAATGTATCACAAACCTCTACGTATCAATTTCACTTATTCTTATGGGCAGCTATTGTCAGCTGGGTTGGCATGGCTGTTGTTGTTAGTATAGCAGATGCTATCTGCTGTGCCCTGTTAGGTGAGTTTTCATGTATTTTTGTCTACAGATTGCAATCTATACCCTTATTAAAGTTTTTGAATTTTAGGGGATGAAAACAGAAAGGATTATGGCAAGCAGAAAATGTGGGGCAGTATAGGGTTTGGAATTTTTGGAATAAGTGCTGGCTACCTCATAGATGTTTTCAGTCATGGTCAATCACAAAAAGATTACACCTGCATATTTTACATCATGCTTATTGCCATGATTCTTGATATTATAGTATCATTTACTTTAAAGAAGGTACAACAAAAACCATCATTCAATCGTTTATGACAATATTTGCAAAAAACAAAAAGTTATTTATTTTTAGAAAAATATTGAATACTCTAAAGGAGACCCATCAGTTTTGTGGGAATTATTGTCTGTCGGAAAGGAAGGTAGAGTGCTAGTGTTTGGCTGGTGGTGCATTGGGGCAGGCATGTGCACTGGAGTAGTTTGGAACTTTTTATTCTGGTACACCGAAGATGTAGCAACGAATGCTGAAGCAGCTTGGCTAAAAACTCTCCAAGGATTGCTTACAGGTGTTCAGTGTTTCCTGGGAGAGTTGCCTTTTAATTTTATCTCAGGTGCCATCCTACGTAAACTTGGCCACGTCAATGTCATGAGTTTCGTACTTCTTATTTATGCGGCCAGGTATGTTCACCATGTGTATGTTCACCTTAAGAACATAGGAAACATTCTGACATTATTTGTAATTGCAGATTTATGGCCTACAGCATGGTCAGGAATCTGTGGGTATTTTTACCATTAGAAATATTACATGGTCCAACGTTGGGATTGTGCTGGCCCACAATGGTCTCCTACGCGGACAAAGTTGCGCCTTCTGGCATGAGGGCTACTATGCAGGGTTTTGTAGGTGCTGTGTTTGAAGGTATAGGTCAGTACTCATTAATAGTTCGGTATAAAACATTTCTATTATTTTTATTAATTATCATTAAAATTTCTATTAATTATAATTAAAAAATTGTGCACAGGCGTATCAGCAGGAAGTTTGTTGTGCGGATGGTTAATGAATATTTATGGCGGTGTCGTAACATTCCGAATCTTCTCAGTAGGAACGCTCGTTTGGCTAGCAATTTACTGGATATTACAGCTTCTATTACAAAAAGCTAAAGCGAGTCCTATTCATCAAGGCCATAATCGTGAGTAGGAACAATGGTTTACCTGTAATACTGTAGTATTGTACTGTAGAACTATAGAAAAATAAAATCATAGTAATTGTAATGTCCAATATTCCCAGAGTTCCTTACACTGATAGAATAAAAAATTCTTGTAATTTCTAGTACCCATTTCAGTAGAGAAAATATGTACGGTAGATACAATTACTATATGTAATTACATATTATACGTCTTGCCTAACAGTCCTCGCACATACGTTATTGGTATTGAGTCGAATTTCGTTGTCAATTAACGAATAGGATCAAGGATAATATTAATGAACACGCATTTAGAATCTTATTTATTTATACAATTAATTAACTAATTTATCCTTGTGCTACTTCCAGATTTAGCCAGTTATGCAACCCCTGATGATGCGATCCTCTTGACAATGAGCCAGGAACTGCAGACCTACTAACAGGAAGACAATGATTAGTGAACGAAAGCACGAAGCATGTAAGGTGTTTACCCAAATAATGGCGAAACAAAACTGCTGGCACAGCTCGAAAGGGATGGATGGGTCTTATAATTTTATCTTATCCATCATATTATCTTAATTGCTGTATTGCAGCATTAACCGACTACTAAGTCGTCTCATAATTTAATCTATGCGCACACCAAGCTACTTTATGACGTGATAAAGTAGTACTATTTGAGCTGGACGCTGTGCTTGACACAACAATAGAAACTGTGAAAGTGTCTTATTTAACCTAGCTAGTTAAGTGTCACACAATGTAACATACATATAGGAGGATTTATACGTTCAGTATTAGAAAATAGCACTACTATTTTATGTAATGTGTATGATAACACGTGTTAATATATTTCATCATATTTTGCTACCATAAACATGACGAAAAGAGTGCACATCTCTCCCATATCAAGATATAACATCAGGGATTACAGGGATGAAAATGATTTATGAAGAGGTATTAGCTCAATTGAATAAATTGACAAAGCCAGTATAGGATTGCTCACAAAATATCTCAACTTTTATTCAGAGTGAAATCGTCTTGATAAAAGCTTATGATCCAAAAGCTCCATTGCCGTTTCTCTATCCATGGATTGTGATCATGCAACACTAAGGTTGCAATTCAGGTACTTCTAATCTATGTAGTGTTTAGAATTAACTGAACGCAGCTTTAATATTATTTTTTTTTACTCTCCCATTATCTTTTCCATGGATCCTGATTAATCTATTGATTAGAAGATACTAAGAATTGTTTTCCGTTGTTTCCAGTGCAACGTACACCTACACGATATTTTGTTCTCGTGTAGGGTATTGAGGAAACAAAACAAAAAACAGTCACAGCAGTCAAGCGCGAAAGGCATGATCATCATCAATATACAATTGTTACTGTTTTTTTCGCGGCGCTAATCTTGCGATTTTTGATGCTGTCTTTGCTGCTGTTGTGACTGTGGATTGGAACGAGATGGACTTGTCACCAAGCTTGGTGCGGGTTCAACGATCGCCTGCAGATTTGGAATTTCACCGGCAGGGCCACAACAGTCATTCATTATGATCCCAGTTCCGGCTTGGAAGGCAAGACTTCCTTCGCTGGAAGAAGCCAAACTGGCCGAAAGAGGTGGCGAACGTTCCTTTGGAGATGCTGATGATGCCAGGTTCATCATAGCTGAACTAGTACTACAGGTTGCAGCTTCTAGGGTTCCGTGAAGTTCAAGTATACGACCTTCTAAGAGAAGATTTATTTCGACCTGAGCTTTATACTTGGACTCTACAGCACGCAGTTCTGCTTCGTGTCGCTCCTTCGCTTCCTGGAGAAGACGTTGCTGATCGATTAATTGTGCTTCCTTTTTAGCCTCGCGTACTTCTATCTCGCCTAGACGAGATCTCAAAGCTTCGACGAGAGAACCGCGTGAGTCCAGTTGTCGACGTAAACCTGTAAAAATAGTAAATTTCGTATTTAATATTTGTATTATAAAAGACATTGTCATTTCTTTATTTACGTACTGGATAACTCGTCTGCGTAAACCCTTTGAATCTGTCCTGCTTCTTGTCTGGCCATTGGAATTGGTCCGCCAGAACGTTCATGAAGCTTTAGCTGCGCCTATGTAGAATATTACAAATATATGTAAAAATATAAGCAAATTTTTCATAGAAATTGTGGAATACTGAAGAAAACGTACTTCGCCCAAAAGCAGAAATCTTTTTTGTATAGTATCGAGGGTGCGTTTTAATTCTTCCCCACGATTCGCAGCCTTCAAGGCATCCTTGAGCTGGTGCGCTGCTTCGAAGAGCGCAGCTTCGGCAGCCTGGGTTTGGCGCTCGCCTGCAGCTACTTTCTTTTTTTCTTCCGTAATCTCCAATTCCAAGGACTCTACACGGTCTCTTAACAATTTGCTTTGCTGTTGCTCTTCTACACACTTTTTTATTGGCATCCATTAATTAACTAGTTATCACGTTCAAATGCATGATGTAACAATCCTTATTAAATGGATACATACATTAGTTTGCCAACGATGAAGAGCTTCTGCAAATTCCTCTTCAGCAGCTCGAGCTTCCCTCTTGCTACGTTCTAATTCATTTTTCAATACATCCACTTCCTTTTCTGCAGTTCGCAGCATATCAGACTGCAAAATGTATTTATATTATAGACATCATTTTCAAAAATTTTAACCTTACAACAAATTTTGACCAAACATCTAGACAAACCAAAGCAGAATTGTGTTCTTCGAGAGCTCGTGAGTCCCGCAGTCTACCAAGAAGTCTTCGATTGCGTTCCGCATGAACTTCCCGTCGTTGTCGCTCGAATTGCAGCTGCATCTGCATAAGTTGTAGCTGTTGATTAACGCAGTCCATGTCCAGGCCTTCCTCATCTCCAGCATCATCACCTGAATTATCCTCGGAGCCTTTCTTCCTTTGTTTTTGCTTTACAGCTCCTACTTCTGTAAAAAGTGCAGCCTTTTTATATCATTCGATTATCGTTATCAATAAATTCATTTGTCATTAAATAATACTCACTCGATTTATTAATTTCACTAGAAAAACCTCCAGAACGAGAACACGCCTCCACATAACGATCTAACATGGAACTTGGTGACAGTCTAGAATCGGAATTCTGCCTAGAAGTTTGGTGCTCCGTTCTAGAAGTCCTTTGGGAGAAAATTCCTACGAAAAGATGTTCATAGGGAAGTAGGTCGCATGTCTGCGTTCCAGCCTCCTCAGTCCTTTTTAGGCCAATAAGTCTTCCTCCATTCCCACCTTTTAATTTATTCTCAATTTTGATCTCTGGACAAGACTTCACTCTGCGAACCTAACGATGATCAATCTTAATCAACGATATCCTGATCGCCTGACATCTTTAGGACATTCTAATTCTTAAGAAATTACCTCACTTATAGGATGTACAATTTGGCACGGTACTGTAGACTGACATTGAGAGTAAAAACGGAATCTTCGGACTTTTGTAGACAGATCAGCAATCACTCCACGTGCTCGTTCTTCGTCGTACTGTTCAGGACGACCTTCAGAGTAGAGTTCTACTCTAGCTGAGCTGACAATCTCCAATACCTAAATGATGGGATCTCACAGTCAGGTTTAAATTTACAAATTTAATTTTAATAAGAAATGTAATAAATATTAGAACCTCTTGATCTTCCTGCCAAGAATCATTCTTCCCATTCTGATTAAGCTCCATGTCCAGAATCCTTCCATCCGTATCACTAGAATTGGTAACTTGAGCCTGCTGAAGGATACTTTGTCTCTCGGCAACGATTTTGCCAATTTTCTGTGATAGGATAGTCTGCGAATTAATGGCCACATCTCCACTGAGGCAGAGTCCTGTGGAAGAGTTTAAGGGCGTTGGTGTAGGTGGTCGTGAATTTCCACCAAGGCTTCCATTTCCAAAGGTTCCTAATGACCGAACTGTAGCAGACCCAATGGGGGGTTGCCTCGTGGATAACTGCCTTAAATCCTATGGATGATCAATGTTCTTTGAGCTAATGATTCCAAAATAGTTAATGGATACTTGGCTTCTATAATTGTACCTTAACCGGGGTTGTTTCAGGCGTTGCCTCCACAGCAGCTTCCGGAGGTGACGTGCCACTTCTGTTATTGTTCGGCGTTGATGGCGTAGAACGTGGCTCGTGTGGAGGAGCTTGTAATGGAGGTGGACTGTGAGGTGGAATTGCCATACTTGGCGACCAAAACGTTTCTTCTTCCCCATTGCTCAGCCCTGCCGTTGACAATCCTCCTAATCCACTCAGCGGCATATAAGCAGTCGGATGATCTACAAAAGAATAGAAGTAATCTCTAGTGATTTCCTGTTCTTCAGAAATTTTGTGAATAACTATTTGATCAGGTCAAAGATGAACCTAGAATCGGAGTAAAGCGAGAGTTCATGGATATAGTTATTTCCTCCTTTGATCTGTCCAAGGCGAAGCGGCCGCATTCTGCTACGATGTCGTGATGCTCCATTTTCTTCCATCTTTAATTGAAAATAAATAATAAATAAACGTGCTACTAGATTCATCACACAATGAATGATGATAAAATAAATAAACTGTACCTAGTTGCAGAGGTTTCTGAATCTTTAGACGCGGTCACTAGGAGAGGATGCATGCGCACCGACTCCAACATTGGTCTTACAGTATGCGTGAAGGTTGCATGCTGATCTCGCTGAATATACTGCTGCCTCAAATATGCAATGAAGTTGCAAGGGTACATGGCATATAGTCTATGAAACAAGCTGTACAATCCCACCTACGATGCATACAAATAATCCGTCTGAGATATGATGAATCCTTAGATTATATAATTTTTAAAAATACCTGTAGATGTAGGAGGTAGAGATGATCTTTGTCCATGTTGCTGGAAGAAGAAACTGATGACAGACTTGTAGACGATGACAAGAATGACGACTGATGATGGTGATACGTCGCCAGACGCCCAAAAACTTCGAAGATTTCTTGTAAATATGGACCAAGAGCTGCAGGTAGCATGGGCAGTAAAGTGACCAGAAGCAATAGGGCACTCATTATTGATAACATGTCTCCTGCTACCTTCAGTAGCTTCAGGAGTTCCTTAAAGAGTGCATGACTGGCAAGTTTATAGAGCCAGGTTGGTTGCCGTCGAGCCACGTGGCCAAGTAGAGTAAGAGCTTTAACTCTTTGACTATCATCACCCTTAGCAAGAGCCTCTGTGAGGCGATCCAGCAGATGTCTGTCATGTGGCTCACGTACACCAGCTAATACTTCCACTGCTCTCAATGAATTTGTAGATAGGTAGTAATCAAACAACCCATTCACCAGCCAGCTGTCCTTTGCTGCATTGAATTAATTTATGAAAGTTTTCATGATTAATTCTTTGACACCGGAGTAGCATTGTAATACGTACTCGATAAGAAGTGATCATGAAAGACCTTCTTAATCTCTTCAACATCCCCGAGTTTGTTAGACTCAAGTAGGTGAAATAGGTCCCCTACCCCTAGGGCACCTATGCTCATTTTTTGGGCAGAGAGCGTTGGACTGCTCAAGGTAAACTGGCAAAGAACGAGCTCTTTGATTATGCAGTGGGAAAGGTAATGAAGTGTCCAGCCAGGGTGGCAATACTTCTTGTCGCCATTGGTAGATTGTCATTCGAGGCAGGCCTTGTGAAAGCCACAGCTCCGGTCCAGCCCCTGCAAGGAGAACCCTGCGTAATGCTTGAACCATCATCAACCACATCTTGAAACAACTTTCAAAGATGTATTGAACGAGACATTTTAAATGTAGATACTTAAAGACATGCCAGAACGGTCTCTCGCAAGGATGTCGTCAACAGGACAAGCTTAGGTTCAGTAAACTCCCCAACTGTCAGTGGCTATTTGGTTTACCACATAAAAAAGTCTCCTTCACCTGCCGTGGCACGTTCAACGGGATAATCTAATCCAAGATAGACCAGGAAGGCCATCGATGAAGATGACCTTCCATAAGACCGCTCTAACTCCTCTTCAAAGTATTCTTCTCAATTCAGCCGTATTAACGGGAAGAACTTACCCGAGGTTCATCGAGTGTCTCGGGTAGGCTTCCGTGGGGTCTATGGCGACTGGTTGCGGGCTGCTGGCGCTAACGTCGCTCGCCGTCCTTGTCGCATGGACGTAGGAATCATAGGAATAGAGGAACGGAGCATAAAACCGGACTTTAGATGCTTCAAAACCAAATGAATTCAAAGACGTTGGGGGGAAGAACCGGATGTCACCACCGAGCGCCACCTAACAGAGGACCACTGCAGGACCGAAATTATGGAGCGCCAATTTTAGCCAGCCAATTCAGTGTTATGTTATATTACTGATTATGATATTCATTGACTAATATTATTGTAATGACAATTATCGTATATTTCACGGCTTGCATAAACTTCTTATATATCTATAACTTGAATGCTCTTATTGATTAAGAAACAAAAAATAAGACATACAAGTGTTCACCAGAAACACTGGTTCTTGGAATAATAAGAAAGGGAAGGAATATCAATGTATTTCGAGTACGATGGTAAATTATATTTTTCTCTTTTACTGTAACCAAACCATTTAATTTGTGTGATTTATAGTATACATGTATGTTTATTATTAGTGAATGTATAGTAGATTTAACATAGTTCTAGGATAAAAATCACACTTTTTTTACAATTTGTACAACGTCCTCATCGCAGAGAACGTGATCCTTGCCGACTTTTTGTGGTTGATGTTTCACTGATGAACCCCAGACCAGTGCACTATAGATACATGATAGTTTCATAAGATCACATTCTTACTTAATGATTATAATACAAAATACCTACTATTTGAACTCTTTAGCAATAGACCGATGCAGTTTATTGCAAAAATCTTCAACAGTTCTCCTTTCAGTATTCAGAACTACTGGAGAATTGTAATCAGGAAGTTGCCCCTTCGGTTTTGTGTAACTGTAACAAGGGAATTCATTACGATTTTAGTAAATTAATGGAGTGAATACTTTGATTTTGTAACTCACATTCTGACAAGTTGAAGATAATCCCACATTTTCTCCAATAAATCATCAAAGTTCCACTTATGATGTGCTGAGATTGGTACACAGTGAGGAATTTTATATATAACGTCCAGCTCCTCAATACTTATTTGATCTGTAATAAAATAAGAAATAAAGTATTTCAAAAAAAATTTTACTTTTGCTTGTATCAAACACATTAAATTACCAATTTTATTTAAAAGATAAATGCAGGGTACGTAAACCCGATTTCCCTCAATGACATCAATGAGATCATCAGAAGTAGCATCATAACGTAGAGTTATATCAGCATTATGAATTCTATATTCAGACAGAATAGATTTCACTGTATCCAAGTCCAGCTCGGATTGTGTGCACTGTAATTAAAAAATTAGTTCTTTATTTTATAATTGATATTATATAGTGTTTTCAAGAGTTCTTAAGTACCATAGTTTGAAGGTTGATGCCACCCTTATCTTTCTTTCTGAAGTTAATGTTTGGAGGCTGCTTATTCAGTCTTAATCCAAAACCTTCTAGCTCATGTTCAATTAGCCTTTTATGTCCAAGAGGTTTCAAGACATCCAGAACTATGAAAATTAAACTGCATGTTCTTGCAACAGCAATAACTTGACGTCCACGACCTTTGCCATCTTTCGCTCCTTCGATGATACCAGGCAGATCAAGTAGCTAAATCAGTACAACTACTTAATATCAAATACTATCGAGTACCTCAGATTTGAGAACAGTAACCAACCTGTATTTTTGCACCCTTGTACTTGATGCAACCAGGAACAGTAGTAAGGGTAGTGAATTCATAAGCAGCAACTTCAGAATAAACACCAGCAAGTGTACTCAGGAGTGTTGACTTGCCAACAGATGGAAAACCTTGAAAATTATATCAAAACGTAATTCATTGCTATTATCTATAACATTTTTGGTCATTAATATTAAAATAATATTTATCTCGCATACCAACAAAACCGATACGGGCGTCACCAGTTTTGGCAACTTCGAACCCTTGCTCCCCGCCCCCGCCTCCGCCTTTCGGAGTAATCAGTTCTCGCCTAAGCTTAGCAAGTTTTGCCTTGAGGAGACCAAGATGCCCGGACGTGGCCTTATTCTTTTGCGTCCGAGCCATCTAAAAAGAAAAACCCTTTAAAAAATAAATTCTCACATCTAAATAATCAACACCCGTGCTAGTAGGTTACCTCGGCCTCGATCGAGGCAATCTTCTCAAGTATGGTGCTCATTATAAATTCCTCTCAACCAACAACCTTCTTGAAGTAACAAATACTTTTTTAACCACGGGTCCGACACCGGTTTTATTTACGCTCTAACATAATAACAAAGGTTAAAATCAACACGTGCGTAATCCCGGCTGTAAAGAAACAGATCTAAAAACTTGCAATGCCATAGAACAAATACAGTTAGAGTAGATACTGCGTCGTTCTTACGGAAATACAAAACCGACATGTTCGATTTAGGAAGTTTCGCTGACGCTTTTCCCTAGACACACCGAAATTCCCTAGGGAATCTATTTTACCGACCAAAGTCGTCAAAGGATCTTCAAAACGCTTCACGCAATGACCTAGTGATGTCCTTCTAGAAATCCACCCTGTAAGAGGGTGGTGTCTCCGGTAGGGATATACTACATGGGACACAGAGAGAATCGATCTAAAACTAGGAGTCGCCGCAGTAAGTGCCGGAGTAGGAAGCCACTGTTACAATTTGGCCCATATGCGTTAGTGGAAATCTTCAGGGGAATCGGGTAATCGGTCAGAGTAGACGTGGTTAGCCTGTGGTGCAACCCCGTAGTAATGAAGGATTCGAGAAGTAAGAAAACATCGCACGTTCATCGGGAACGTCCCGCCCGTTAAAGATAGGGACCAGAAGGAAAGAGGAGCGGGAGAGCGAGAGAGGGTGGCGAGATCGAGATAGAGTGATAGGAAGAACGAGAGAGGGTGATACGATCGCGAAGAGAGACAGATAGGAACGAGAGAAGGAGAAAGAGCGAGAGCGCGAATCAGAGAAGGAGAACGGGAGACTTAGAGAAAAATCAAGAGAACGGGTGGCAGAGAGCGTATGAGAAGAGAGGAAAAGGAGCGAAAAGAAGAGCAAGCGGAGGAGGATTCCACGGAAGAAGAAGAAGAAGAAGACGGACAGGAGTAAAACAAAGAATAAAAAAATAACGGAAGTGAAAACCTTAGCGAATGTGCGGGGCGTCGTACGTAAACGGTGAACAGCAAGTGGCAAGAATAATGCAACGTACTACGTTACGGTTCTACTGAACAGTGCTTGCGGGACGGTCCCTTGAACCTGCTGGGATATGACGTAATGGCAAGAGAGGTACGCATCCCTAGGAATCCTCCCATTTTTCATTAATCATTCGTTATCCACTCCTGATTATCGTCCAACACATTAAACCGGTATACAACGAGAATCATTCGAAGCTAACAAATCAATATCCCGAGAAGTGTATTATCTTTGTGTGGACGCCTATTACGATTGCTTTACTCTCATAATTTAAGCTTGACCAAAATAGAGAAATTATAAAAATTCCAAAATTATCTCACAGCATTACAATTAAGAATGTTTCGAATATTGAACGTTTTTCTGAGACAGCATCCCTTCATTTTTTTCATGGGGTCGGCGACACCCTCTTTTTTTTTTCTTATCCTCAATTCTACTTGAATCTCTTTTTATCCTCTATTTCTTCCTTATTCCGCCTCGAGATATATATATATATATATATATATTTAAGGATTTTTCGAAACATTTAACAGTCTTGAGACTCAAAGGCGGTGCAGGTTTCTTTCGATTTTCGTATCTCGAGGATGATTGAATGAGGTCAGTGTTTTCGACCATAAGTTGCGCCTGAGTCTGCGCATTAGAAGTTTAGCGCCACCCTGTTGAAGCGAGGATACCGGGGCAAACATCGTTTTACTCGTCCGCATGATTTTTCCCCTATTCACTGCGGTATTACGTGATGCCGCACGAATTAAATGATAACGTATTGTTATACCATAGGCCGCTGATAATATCGCGATAGTGATTACTCGCGATAGAGGATAATAGTGGTGCGTATTGCGTATAGCCTATTTCATTTTTATTTAATATTATTATCATTATTATACAAATATTTTTCATTACGGATATTCTTATATACTCTACCCTCTCTCTTGATCCCTCTTTCTTTGCTATATTTATATTGCATTATATATTTATTAATATCGATTATAGTTATATTATTTGTTACCTGTTCTTCTGCAGTATTTGTATTATATATATATATACACACACATACAATATATATCTATAATATATCTTGCATCTTGAGAGTATAAGATTACCTATAAAGAATATGTCCCATTATATTTTATGATATAAAATTGTACCCGATATATCATTTGATTGTAATGCGATATACGTAATCTGTATTATATATTGTATTTAGTTTTTACTCGTAATTTCTTTATGCCTGTATCTATTATACACTACATGTACACGTATTCTGTATCCGTATATAGTTTTCTTATTATAGCAACGCTATTTTTATTTTGTACTTTATTCGCTGCTGCAGTGACATGCGACACCGCAGCGGCGACTTGGGTGGTGTCTAAATAAATATCTTTACCACATTGATATTTTATGCATTATTTTATTCGCTCGATTATTTCACTCGTGTGCAATACGTCTCGCGTAATATATATAACTAGTGTTAATAATTCCGAATAATTATCAGATTATCCATTACGGTCTTTTATTATTTCACGTTGTGACAACCGCGCGACATTTTTTTGTTCGTTAGGGATAAATAATGAAATTTGAGAAAAATTTTTACGTCAATTCTCATTTAATTCCAATGAGTTGAAATGAAGAAAAGAGAGGTCCCGAACTGTTACGTAAATTTTCGTTAAATTAGGGAAATCTCGAAAAATACAATTTCAATCGTGCTTCAGTGTTTAGCGGACCAGAGTATTAGTCGTATTAGTACCATTAGTCCACATAAGGATGCATACGTAGAGGAACTTTAAATGAATAGAAACGAACAGGTAATCCATTTTTCATCAATATAAAATTTTCTTAAATCCACATACACACAAGTATTTTATTTTGTGAAAATTTTTTTATTTTTTTTCATAAAAATATTATATAATTATTCATTCGTACAGTCGTATTCAACAATTTTGCACACACTTGCATTAGTATATATCATTGATTCACATACGAATATGTTCTAGTTTTAAATAATGTTTAATCCTACGGCCCCAATTGTTCCTTAGAAACATTTGAATTTCTCGATATACGTCAAAGCCTGCTTTACCTTTTATATTATTTTTTTTCTTTTATTTTATATGTGTGTGTGTATATACCCTGAGATATTTATCTCTTTCTGTATTTCTAACGCTATCCTGCTCCTCACAAACTCCTCACGTTTTAAACCACACCGCGTCACCATTATGTGTGGGTATCGTACACGTACAGCATCCCCGTAGAACTCCCGTGTCCCATATTTCATTATCACTCGTCCTGTGATTCGAATTGTTCAGTATTTCTCTCGGCCTCTTTTTTTCTGTCCACTTGAACGCAGGAGTTACGGAGCAAGAGACCATTTAAGATATGGGACAGCTGGCGAAACGTAAGAAAGGGACTGGTCGTTAGCAATTTCGAGGAGTTGCTGCACCGTGGTAAGTAAAATTGATGAAAAAAAAAAAAAAAAAAAAATTCTGAATCAGCAATCATATTGTCCCCCCCCCCCCCCCCATTTCTTGTGGAAATGGACACGTATGATAAACCGCATGACTAAGTCTAATATTGGGTTGCAGGTAAAGAAAAACTCGGAGTGCCTCAGAATGAAAATGTCTGCTTAGTACTCGAGTCCGACGGCACTCAGGTCGAAGACGGCGAGTACTTCAAGACTTTGGCCAATAATACAATCCTGTTACTCCTGCGACATGGCGAGCGGTGGTGTCCAACCGGCGTCGACATCATTCGCGCCGGTACTCTTCATTTCCACTGAGCTACTGATTTCCAAATAATCATTCCTTCTGGCTGAACGTGTATAAGATTCCTATGTATCCATATAACGATATATATGATGAATTTTGGGACAATTTGTATGTGTGGGCAGACAATCGATCTAACGGAATGAAGATTGAGTGTTGGCGTTAGAGGAAACGATTTAGCGTGGTTGTTGTTAATTTTTGATGTGCATAGAGACATAAAGACGGTTGCCTACCAACGGATACACTATTGTCCAGTACGAATGTATTGAATCGTTGAAAGTTAGTGGGAGACGATGCATGCACTTTTCGATTTTGATATTAATATTATAATGCAGAGTAACGATATTAATAGATTTGATAAAATGATATGTTGGAGGAGGATAGTGATACGTGTACGTATGTACTGATAGTCCCAAGAGGGAAAGAAATGGGTATCTGAGGATTGCATCTGACGTTAACGCAGTGTTCGTTTGTACCAGCGATATCAGCAATCCCGAAAATAGTCTGCGAGACGATCCACGCGCTGGAGTTGCACGATGAGACGCCATCCTGGAAGATCATGGACAATAAAGGCCGAGTCACAGTGGTGCTCCACTGGGACCAGCGAAGCGGTACGTCGGGTTCGTCGCAGCAGGTTCAACAACAGGTTCAGCAGGTACAGCAATCCTCGCAGCAGTCGAAATCGCAGGAAGGTGGCCCGAGCTCGAAGTACTCGCCGACGAAGAAGGTGGACCACATGGGAGGATCGTCTCAGCGTCCATCGCTGGTAATACAGACGAGTCTGGATAAGTTGGGCTACGGGACTCCAAAGGTACCAGGTTCCCACGAGCCAGGACCGCGTTACAGCAGTCCCCAAATCACTGTGATAAATCATGACGATATGGTACAGAAGAGTTTTACTAGTCCGAGTAATAGTTCCTACGGGTCGTCGCAGCAGCACGGCGTGCCTGGCGGAAGGCTGGTGAAGCAGGGAACGAACTCCTTCGAGAGCACGACCATTCATATCCACACGCCGGAGTGTTCGAATCACATCCACCAGCCGGTGGTGGCGACGCGTAACGGGAGTCCCGTGAACGGAGGCGAGGGCGGCGGAGCCAGCGAGTGCGACTTTCACTGCTGCGCCTTGCACGAGGAGGGACGCCGAATAGCTGTCCACAAGTCGGTTGCGACTTCACCGATTCAGGACGCCCAGGCGGCACAGGTTCACGCGCAGCAGAGCATAGCACATGCACAGCAGACTCAGACACCGTCGCCTCAGCCACCGAGTTCACTGTCGGATGGCAGCCGTCGACCTGGCATGGTCAAGGGTCATGTCCGCTTCCGGGACACTGCCGACGAGGATGCTGCTGGCGGCGCCGGCGCCGCTGGAGGTCGCTTGCCGAATTCCGCAGCTTTTCATTTGCATCATCATCATCAGCATAACCATCATCATCAGGAGCACGACAGCTCCGAGTCCGAGACCGAGAACACGATAATGGAGGACGAGATCGTCACCTCGGAGAAGTTCCTGCTGCTGATCGACCAGCTCACCGTCGACCAGAAGCATCACCTCAGCATCAAGGACATCGGCATCATCCTCGAGCGTCTCAGCTCCAAGATCCTCGACGTCGAGCGTCTGGATCGTGAGAGCGAGAGCGAGGAGTGCTACAACTGGACGATCAAGGCCATCATCAGGGGAGACGTGCTGCGCGAACTCGGAGTCATTTACAACGGGAACTACTATGCCATCAGCGAGCATCCCGGATACAAGGAAGAGTCCGAGGAGAATAATGAGGATAACGAGGAGGAGGAGGAGGATAGACTTTAATATGACGCTGTTTTACTAGATAGATAGATAGATTATACACCTATTACATGGTTATTAACATAGTATGTACCAACAGGTAAACGCGAGAGATAACAAACGGGGATGGTACGACGCGATGGGGTTGGGCTCAGGGTGGGAATTCGATTCGCGAGGGATGGGCAGGGGGATGGGTACTTGGGGATGGGGATCTCGGGGTCGTTTTTTTCAAATGTTTTCATAATAAAAAACACATGCATCGTAATAAATCGTAATGACATACCTATATATATATTATATATATATACTTAGCTCTTACGACGGTTGTTGAAAAAGGAATGTACTTATTAAAATAGTCTGTATACTTGTAGGAAACATTGGGATACGGAGCGTCTCCGTAACCGTCCACAACACTGCCCTATCTAAAACAAACAATATGAATATATTATAAAAGTTCAATCCTGACATTCGGATCTCTTGTCTCTATTCTTCTCTTCTCTCTCTTTTTCTATTTAGTCACATCGTCATCAACGCTTTCCTCTTGCCGAACATCCGTTCTCCGATTACGTCATATCCTCTTGGTTATATTTCAACTCGGAGTGTCGAAAGTCACTAGGATTGGAACGCAGCTCGTGGTAAGCGAAGTTGCCAACTTTAGCAGATTTGATGTCAGCCATTATTATTGTCATCGTTGATTGTCAGCAGCGCCGAAGACTGCAGCGCCAACAATAATTGGACAAATTTCTGATACGTCCTATGGGAACAAAGTAACTCAAGACTCTGGGAAGATGATGAAATTTGTGTTAAGAAATCTGCTCAGTAAAAGTTTCCAAATTTTAACAGTTTTCGAAATTACACGAATTCTAGTAAATCAAATGCATGAAGTTATTGACTAAAAGTTTCTTAGTCATTCAAAACTAACCGAAAAAGATGAGTCAGAATGACGTTAATTAAAAAAAGAAGAGCCTTCAGAGAAAAGGAGGTACTGAGAGCTCCGTAAGACAGTGCCAGAGTTTTTTGAAAAAGGTCAAAACGCAGAATCCAGTTTCCCAACTAGAGTAATCCGGGAAACCAGGGTGGTCGAGGGTTAGGCGTTATTGATTTGCCAGGAATGACGGGAAATGGCGCAGGAATCGATAAGAGGTGGCGAGGTGGGTAGATGTCCAGGAGGTACCGGGAGGGTAGTTGGGCAAGAGGGGTTGACTGTGCGGGTTGAGGGGTCGCAAATATTTTCATAGCCGAGACTTCCACCGTAGGAAGAAGATGGCAGCCGAGGCGTGAATCGAACGCGCTTTCCCGAAGAGAGAAGGAGAGCAGAGAGACAGGGACCGCCGTTCGGTGAGAGACTCTCGGTTGGCTCTTGGTGAAAAATCGGTGAATCGGACAGTGTTCAATTAACGAAGTACGAATTTTTAGAAAAGCTTACGTTACTAAAGAGTCTCGGTGCAGCGAGAGAATATCGCGAAAGACAGAAAGAGATAGAGAGGAGAACCCAGAGAGACAGAGGGAAAGGAGCAAAATAGAAGCTGACGGCAGATCTGCCCGAGAAAAAGAGAAAGAGCATCGAGCAAGAGGAATTTACCCAAGAGAACGAAGAAAAGGCAGAAGACGGCAGTCTAGCCGGGAATATATTTTCTATGGTGGCTAGGTAGTACACCCCGATGGGCCTACCTAACATGAAAAGCACCGCCATCATAGTGTTTCACGAGCGTCATGTAAAATGGAATTGAACAATGTTGTTAAGACGTAAACATGTTTTGGGTACACTGTGGACTCTTTGTTCTCGTGATTGCTGTACCTGGATTTATTAGCAGCGCCGACAGCACCGCCAAGCGAGGTAACTACTAGCCTAGATCCAAACGACCCATACTGGGACAAATATATCTCCTCTATTTCATTCATTCACTTGCTTATCCCATGAGTCTAACTAAATTTTTATCATTACCACGCAGCCTATTCGTACATTGCAAATAACATTTTCACAGGGGTTCACAATTTTTCATCCTTAACGGTTTCTCACTTCTTCCTACTCTGCTATCCCCACATCTCGCTCCGCTTCACTTCCCGTTATAAATCTTCACGCTCGCCACTGGAGGGAAGTAATTCGCTACTGGAATTAATTGATTTCCTCCTCAAGTTCATTCATTTGCTTCAGGAGGTTGCTTAATGGGATTTTAAAAAGATGGATGCACTCACTTTGTATCTCTTTGAAATTTTGTCAATAATTCTTCTTTCCCATTGCATCTTAACCAATGTGTTTCTCACTCCACATCCTATTCCTCCTACACACAAAAAATCCTCCTCCACTCCCAACTCCGAATCACCTGGATCGATCTACCTGAGGCGTAACTTATTTCTTGCCCTCACTTTGCTCTTATTCGATATCGCCAAAAACGAATTCCCAACGAGAAGATTCACCTTCTTGCGCCAATTGATTTTATCTAAACTCAATTCTAACTCGGCACCATCTTACTCGTAGCTCTTTTATGCCTCGGATTCTCACCTCCCAGATAAGACTTTTTTTTCTTCGTTCTAGACAAATTTTAGGAATTGCGTTCACTTCGTTTTCCTGCCAATTATTTATTGCAAAACAAATATCTCTTTGTGTCTAATACAATTAAACACACACCTGTATACCTATATCGATTGTCGACACACAAAATAGCCAACATGTCTTCTGTCCGAGACCCCGGTGAGATTTTTACTAAATTTTATGAAAATCCGTGATTTCATTTGACTCAATGTCAAATCAATCGTTGATCCAATTCCGCTAGTAAATTTATCGATAAAGTACGATTTGAATATAAACTTGTAATCGTTTCGATGTTTCAATTTGGACCTAATATCAATTCATTGAATGTGTCATCATGCGACACGACAAGTCATATGTAAATTGAAGCTATCGGTATTGGTAATTGATATTTCGACGAAATCATCAATATTACATTTTTGACAAGACCAATTAAACAGATGCTTTTTATTACAATAATTACAATTGATCAATTAAACTTTGCCCACGGGAACAGAGCGTGAGTTACGGAATGATTAATGAAATTCACTAAGTTTATATTTATTTGTCGGCATGTCATTAATTATCTATTAAGCGTTACGGCTGGCTTTGGTTTACCTATTAAGTTAAGATTAATTTTACTAATAAATTTTTCTTGTAATTTCCACGAAAAAAGAAACAATTGACAATAAACTTTTTCTTTACTTTTTTTTTCAAACACGCCTATTATTTACACGTTAATCAAATTTCCCACGTGAGCCATCAATTTTTTGGTAAATTCGTTCTTTCGTCTTATAAAACGATCATTTAGCACGTATCGTCAGGCGCGCAATTAATTATAATTTCATAGTTAACAGCCGCGATATTAATGATCATGGTAATTATAAGAATAATGACAGGCGGTGTTGATAATTATGATGGCGAGAGAGATCGAGGGTGAGGGAGGGGTTGACTAATATCGGAAAGAGGGGGACGTTCTTTAAAACAGTTTGACACGAAATTAAGGTCGAGTTTGGAAAAATCGATTGGACTCACGAGATTGAAATGGCAGAGTGCCAGTACTAATTCATTGCCTGGTTTGCTACATGCACATATATATGTGTGTGTGTGTGTGTATATATATATATATATATATATATATATTTCATTAAAAGGACAAGTTCACCTAAATAATTAGTCAGGCTGAAATTAGACCGTGCACCGTGAAACGCATGCAGGTGACCAACTTAACAAAGATCTTTTCATATATTTTGTTGTACATTTTACAACACGCAGTACAATTACAAATAGCGCGCTGTTGCTAATTGCATTTATTAATTGAACCTACATACCCGAAATGAATTTCTATGTGTTACGTTACAAAAATTTCTTGTCATTATTTGCACAAATTTCGCCTCAGCCTCCGTTCGCCAATTATATTAATCCTGGTAGAGTGGATTCGCGACAATAAAGGTAATAGCAATATATGTATAGCGGTTAAAATAATTATGAAAATTAACACAGCCATACGTACACAGATTATAGGAATCCTGGAGTTATCTTTACCGACCATATTAACGCGCATGCAAAATGCTAAAGTACATTCGTGCTTATCTACGATCGTCCACTAAATCATCGCGTCTATGTAAACGCGACTAATCTACATTATCGACTAGGACAGGGAAACGAGTCAGAATTCAAAATCAGCGCCACGAGATAGTAGGGATGAAAAAGGCCGCAAACAGGGTAAACAGGATGATTAAAAGATCTGCCCTCCATATACTGATAAGGCCGATAAGGCCCAATGACCCCGATAACAATCAATCTCCCTGCAACTGTTTTGCAAACAGGCCTGTGCTAACGTGAAACTCGCGATAAAGGATTAATTGCAGTAACAAAGGGAAAGATTCCATAAGCAGGACATCGTAAAATAATGAGAGCGTTCAATGAAGAGAGCAGCGATGACGGCAAGTAGATAAACACAGAGCAAAGGGGTAGAGAAACGATAGAAGGGATGATAAATGTCCATAGGTGGAAGACAAAGGGAAGTGACGGAAGGTACAAAAAGAATTACGCTGATAAAATAATAAAACCGAGAAAAAGTGATAAACAGGACAAAATGGCCGTGTACGAACGCAGGACACGCGAAGCCGTCTCGGTTGAAACGACGGGAAGCAGGAGAAAAAATATACGAGAAAAAAAAAGAAAAAAAAAGAAAAAAAAGGAAGATATTTCTCCTATCAGTCAAGGATATCCATCAGTGTTTGTTGCGCGTCCCGTAGTACGTGACGTTAATTTCTTGGGGATGAAAATGAATAAAAGATCGAAAGCCTCCGACCCAGATAGCCGTATAAGGGTGAAGGTATACAGTATAGATATATATACATATAACGTAGCGTGTACATCGCGAATGGATATCGCGAATTTCAACCCCTATGCAATATATATATATATATATATATATATATCCTAGCGATGCACCCACGTGTGCACAGATGCACTACGGGACTCTTCTTTAATATTAATATCCCAAATGCTACGATAGCCGTTACCGTAGACATATTTGTAGACGTTACTCTAACCATAGCTGATCTCGGTGAATAAGAGATTGGAACCAGGCCGACCCGCATTACCTTTATAAGTGCGAATCCACAAGCATTTACTAAAGACCACTGCAGATGCAGTGCATGTACACGATTCACATTACAGCATCGAAAATATGATATATTGCATATCAAAGATATTCAGTATACTGATAATGCCTAATCGTAAAAGTTTAACATTACAAGGTTACTGAACCCAGCTGTGCCTTTTATAGCGCTACGATTATTACGTAATATTCGATACGTGTATCGATATACTGATAACGTTCGTATCGTCTATAATGACGGCAATTTATAATACCGGTGTGTGCGTGTTATCCGTGAAGATGTTTAACGGGTTTTTAGACGGATGACCTTATAACCTTTTGGATATTCGGATATCAGCATCGGATGGATACAGCGCTGTCTATAAAAGAGTAACTAATGGGATGTCTATCATATTCTTTTTTTATTTATTCCCTTGGGATTTTTCTTCCTTTTCGGAAGCTTTCAAAGGAACGTAATACGAGTGACAAGGTGTACGTTGGCTTTTACTAGTTTTACGAGATATGATAAACTACGTAATTGATTGACGGTTTGATTGGATAGTGAGAAAGGAAAGTTTGTATACGTTAAAATCTTCGGGGTAACGGCAACGTTGAAAATAACCTCAAAATTGTATGAAGACGATTTTATGTTGATATTTATTAAATGTCGAGGAGTTAATTAATGAAATTGTCATATAATTAATGTTTAATTAATATGGGAGGACGAGGAGGACGAAGAGTATGAAGAGGAGAATTTTGGAGAAACGTCCAGCTTCGTATTAAAGCGTGGTATTTGTTTTAGAATTCCTACGCTTTACCGATAGTCGAAGTGGCAAAGCGTTTGAAATCTGAAACGAATGCGCGTAAACCTTCTTCGTGTGTCGAGGGTGCACATCGGAATGAGCGTTAACTATCGATTAATAGTGGGCTTAATAGTTAATTACGCCGTTACGATTGTTAACAAACTAATGCGAAAATTATGACTGGCAATCAATCATAAGGAAAACCAAGACCGAAACCACGAGCGCCCTTAAACCTTCGGCTAATCTCTGTCCGATCGTTAGGACTAAACGACATGCCCAGCAGCCCCGGGCTTAAGTCGATCATTAAACTTGCGACACGCGAGAGGCACTTTGTTTTAATATTTCGCAGAATCGAGAAAGTGTTTTAAACGAGCAGCAGTGAGAAGTTGAGGGTGGGAACGAAAATTGCTTTAAATGAACATTGTAGTATTTAAATGACTACATGATATTGCGCGAAATTTCTGTTTAGAAAAATTGATAAATAAGAGAAAAGTCAGACTCGGATGTGGCGAATATATGAAATTTGGAAAATTCAGTTTGCAAATATAGAAGAAAAACGACGTCGGCTGTCTCGTTGCTCTGATTGCACATTTATTCGATTTGTCAAATAGTCCGCCGGAAAAACAGGACTGAAATCAGGGCTGCCAACGTACGTTGGGCAAATAACTAAAGCAAATACAGAGACACGTTGGGTCGCTGTAAGAAACTACGAAACACTGGGATACGTCGTACTAGCGGAATTTTTTGGAACTAATCCAATGGCGTGATTTTGTCAGAATTTTCAACGCGGCACCTGGATATTTTGCTACGTCGGACCTACGCGCGTGCAAGTTTTTCTAGTGGATTGCAACAGAGAAAACAAAAACAAAAGGTAGAATAAGTGCAATAACACAATCCTCGCTGTTTCAAAAGGGATAGAGCAATGTAAGTTGGACAAAGGCTATCGGTACAATTCCCATACGTGCTGGAATTAATTAGAAAGATATATAGTTACAATGCAGGTCTAGTAAGCAGCCTCGTTGTATGTAATTTTGCACGTAATTTCGTTGCAGCAAGATATCAATATCGCGGTTCACAATAGAGGTAAGAGAAAAGGGACAGGAAGCTGTCACAACGAACGAGTAGGCGGATTTTTTAATTTTTTTTATCTCTATTGTCTTCTGGGAAAAATGCTTTAAAAAAAGAGGAGTGCAAACAGAGGCTTTGCAGGCTACAGTCTATCGGGTCCAGACACAGTATAGTGCCTAGGCTGGCTGTCGCTCGGAATTACGATTAAGCCGGTTTCTAAAGCAGTTAATCCGAACGAGCTTCGACCCCGTTCCGAAAATTTCCCAGGAATTGGCGAGGCGGATTTCTCAGGACGCTATAGGAAACTGTTCCTCCTAGATTATTTGCTTCTCTAGGAATTTCGAGATAAAAATATACTACGTCTACGTCATAGCCTTTGTTGGGGATTTCTCCATTGTTTCCGTCTATTTTTTCGAAGAATATTCCCCAACAAACGTTGTATCCTGTCAGCCCAAATATCGAAGAAACTTTCAGCCATTATCGTTTCTTCTTCTTTTACTTTACGTTTTTTTTATTTCTTATTCTTTTTTTTTTTTATTAAACGAAAATCGATTGAACAAGCAATTCTCGAAAATTGTCCGCAGTAGGAGTGCCAGGCAGGACTTCCTTTTCGGAAGTCGATAAAACATCGAGTGGAGTGATTCAGAAAAAATTGGAAAAGTCTCTTGGAAATAATTTCAAGTGTTTTGAATAATGAATACAAAAAAAATGCAGTCAGTTTACAGACGTATAATAAATATTCCAAGCCAAGACACAAATGGTCAATCGATGCAAAGAAAAAAAAGTGCGGCGCGTTCAAGCACTTTATAAAAATATTATAGTACTTCAATCTAATTATGCACACTTGACTACAAATACAAGATACTTAGCACCAGTGATCTTTGATGTTTACCCTACTGCGGCAAGAAGACCAAAAATCCCTGGGTGGAAAATCATCTAAGTAATTTTTTTTATTTTATCCAATAACAATAGAACAAACCCATCAAGTTAGTAGCGTGTTTGAATGAGAGAGCATATGTAACGTATAGAGATAATATTATACATATGATGCTTCGATCACAGGGTGTCGAGTGGGGGGAATTCTAGGGGAGGGACAATCCCAAAAATTCCCTAGAGTTGGTCGGTATAGGCGTTGGCCAACTAGACTTGGGGGGCAGGGGGTGTACGGTCGTCGGAGAAATTTGGGCCCATGAAGGTGGCAGGGCAGGGATAGAACCTCGAGGGTTCAGGGGCTGGGAGCTCGCTCGCTGGGAAAAGCAATCAATCTTTGAGAGGCAGATGAGTGCGGATCTAAAATATAGGGCAACGCAAATTTAGTCTGGCTGCGTCCACGTGTCGACGTGAATGCGCAACCGCCCGGGTTTGTAATCGATATTGCTGACAAGGTACCACGCCCTGCACCTGCGAGATGTGCGGGATGCAATGCCGTCTCTACGTCTGCGTTCACGTCTGCTACGTGACTGGAACACGGCGAACTCTTTCAAACTGGCGCATCTTGGCCCCAAGTCAAAATCGGTTGAATTTTATTAAGACAGCCCTTAGGGCGAAGCTTGTATTACGAGGGGACAGATAATAAATTTAGTTTAAAATGACGCCGATCCATTCTACCGTAAAAATAGGATATCATCTTTCTTTCTTATAGAATGATTAATGATACAACAGAACATTTTCCTTTTCTCCTTCATTTGCATTGTCAACGATCGTGTGCCGTTTTTACCGGAAAATTCTAATTTTATTATCTGCACTTCCGAACAGAGTCTACTCGGACACGTGACTTCACGTGGGCACTGTCACGTGAGCTTGAATATATATGTTCAAGCTCATACGTATATGTGCTATTCGATTCGATTAACACTTGGCATACGGGAGGAGCTACTTGCGGCTGAATAATATAATGCACCGCCACGATCCTCGCTCTTTCGTAAATATCCTATGAATTTAGAATGCGCCTTAACATGGATAGAAAATGCCAAGGAGCATTTGAAAGTATTTCGAAAATTAGCCATGTGCCAGAAGCCAGTATAATTATCGACATAAAAGAAGTCAAGACGGCTTTTTAAGCGGCATGCACACAATACCCGTGTAAAACAGGCGTTTCCAAGGGCCAGGACAGCTCCTAGCCCGAAGCTTGGCCTGGCTGTTTTCGCTGACGCAAAACTGGGCCAATGGGGAGTCAACCTCGTCTATTTCATGAATTTCACGGAAATGGAAACACACCTTGAAAGCCTGTCGCATTTTGATAGCCCAACGAAAGGCTGCCGATACGACCTCTTTGACGATTTCCACGTATCGACTTTAACAAACGGCTAAAAGGTTCCCATTGACAGCAGTTTTCAGCGATGCAAATAAGGCCTCGGTTGTCAGTGTCGCGCGCGCCATTACGAGTTC
This sequence comes from Syrista parreyssii, assembly GCA_030142615.1. Taxonomy (NCBI): domain Eukaryota; kingdom Metazoa; phylum Arthropoda; class Insecta; order Hymenoptera; family Cephidae; genus Syrista; species Syrista parreyssii. Next base: position 333,027 of record JARQTG010000150.1, read on the forward strand.
GACTTTAGTCTCTTCCCCTCACCGCCATCTACCACGGTTCCTCTGAACTCTTCTCTTCTTTACCATGCTATTTTATTTCTCTGTTTCAGAAGTCGACTATACGTTAGATGAGTCCATGTGGAATGAGGAAACTCCTGCTGGTAAGTCAAACTACGTCACGACGTTGACCACTCTCATTTATACCCTTTATACTTCCCTCTTTCTCTCTCACCCAGCAATTACTGCACCTTACTGTCGATAAAATTACTCGCTCGAGCCATAAATATCCCTACACCCTCGACCACTCCACTGGGGGTAGTAAACGTCAGGATTACCCCGCTACCATTTTAACTACCAACATCAAAAAAATAGCCCCACACAAACTTCACGGTACAACCTTATATGGATTTGATTGATTCAATGCTCTGAAGTAGCGTGTATATCATACGTGTGCAATTTGTCACTGATCGATATCCGTATTCAATCGGATATTAAAAATAGTGAAGATATTGATATTACTCGGACATCATTGACCCGTCATTCGTTGAAATACGAATTGTCCGAAAATTGGCAGAAGTCCACGGATGGCTTGTATAGGATTGAGCTGCTTTGAAAGGATCTGCCGTAGGCCATTCACGGCGAACAACATTATCATTGGGAGTAGATCGATCAGAGAGCAAAGCATGCCAGTGTTATTCGCTGGGGCACTGGGCCAACTGAGTGATTAATGTGGCAGCTCAATGATATACAAAGAATAGAAAATACATTTATTCTTGCTGTACCTTAAGACTCGCAGTTTCATTTCGGCGTCCGTAAGACGATGACGAATAGCTCGCTTAACCACAATTCTATTCTACACATTAAAGTCGATGCGCGAAATGAAGAAGTGAGAGGAAAAATAAGAGAAAAAGAGAATAGATCACCCCAATTCCATAGATTGACTATTACGTCATTATTTGTACCGTACAGCCCTTTAATCGTTAATGGCAGTCAACGAAATTTGTATTGGCTCTCCAGCCTCTTTGTGGCAACTTTTACAGACTGGATTCTCTTTAATTCCATCAATCATTTATCTGTTAATTTTTTTCTTTTATATTTTCAATAATTGTACGTGTGACAGCAACGTATTCGTCATACTGCATTAGTTAGTAATTTATCAATGACGTGTAATTAATGAACAGTATTGTCCACTGTTGTATGTTTTCGCATGTATTAACGCGAAGGAAAATGTAGGACTGCGGTTTTACGTGTATTCATTAATCAAGATATTAATTTTCTGGCGCATTACGTGTTACGTTTTCTGCTTGAATTATTCGTTTACACATTTCCATCAGGTCATTTCGCTCGATCGACTTACCAGGGCAAATCCACGCCAAGTCCCCTAATAGATGCTCATTTTTATTTATTACTTTGATTTATCATCGAGAAAAGAAAGTGAGAGTGTGGAGAACTTTCAGGCGAGGTCGAAAGATTACTTCGCGAGTATCGGCAAAACCAGGAGCTAGTGACCAACATTGGCGGCCATTACTATCAGATCATCTATCCGGTGCAGTTGCGGCACCACGAGAAAATGGGGATCTCTACAAGAGAAGCTGGATTTCCGAAGGTGATTATAACAACGGAGTAATTGGATAAATATAATATATTATCGTTATGAGATTTGTTTATTTATTCGTTATATTTGCAGTTTTCACAAAGCTATGGAGACAGCTATCAGAATGCACGAGGAAGATCAAGGGTAAGTAGAAACTGAACTTTTCTTTTTTTTTTTGTACTCTATATTTCACTCTTTTATACGAGCATAAACAAAACACGAAATTATTATCTCGTTACAGACGGGGAAACATTTTCATCGAACGTCCCTCCTCATCAAAGCCTTTAATCACAAATTTCGTTTAGACTTAGAACTGAATACGTAAGCCTTGCAATTACAATATTACTCAACGTGAATAAGCATTATTATTATAATGATTAAATAGCCTCATAGAAGAGTATCGACGTCGATTATTAATTACGATAATCAGCCTTTATCAAGTAACACGTGTCTTTAATGATTTCAGGCAACTTCTAGCTCCAAATTTGAGTCAGAAAGGCTTCCTGCCAAGTGGCGTAGAACAAATTTCAAAACAGGTGATAATATTAACGACGACGTTAAGATCGATATTTACCTTTCAATCAGTGTGATTATCGATGATCGTTAATTGCATAAAATCATTGTGAGAACTTTACAGGAAATCGAGCATTGTTACTACCACGGCACAGTCAAGGATTATCCCGGTGCAAGTGCAGCTTTCCACACGTGCAACGGAGTCAGCGGAGTCATTCATTTAGGCAACGAGACCTTCGTCATCCATCCTTTTTACGGCGGAGATCTGTCGGTCAGTCACACTCCTATGACGTAATCTTTCAAATCAATCAATAATCATAATCACAACTGGGAACTCTCGCTATAGCAATGAGAGTTCCTGTAAAGATTTGCTCAATGTCGTTGAAGAATGTAAACTATATGCATGCCTCTTTTTTAGCAGAAACATCCTCACGTTATATTTGAGGCTCGAACAAAGGCGAGCAAGGGTTGTGCCAACAGTCAGTCAATGGAGTGGCGATTAAAAAATCGACGACAGAAGCACGTTTTGGGTTTTTCCGAGGAGAATAATGCCGGTCGTTATAAGCGAGACGTACGCGAAGCCACGAAATATATTGAAACTGCCATTGTCATCGACAAAGCCATGGTACTTGTACTGGGATAACGATTATTAGGACAATTTATCAATTGGTCGTTGTGGATAACAATAATGATAATCGGATGTTGTTTCAGTTTGACAAAAGAAACGGCAGCACCAGAACGGAAGTTATTCACGATGCGATTCAAGTGGCCAACATCGCTGATTTGGTAAACATTTAGCTCGATTATCGCACGGTGATACGTAAATTACATCAGCTTAATTGCCTTCTCTGTTTCTTAGTATTTTCGCACGCTGAACACCAGAGTCTCGGTGGTCTATATTGAAACTTGGCAAGGTGGCAATCAGGCGACCATTGACAAAGACGACATTGGTCGTGCGCTGCAGAATTTTAATGATTACAGTCAGCGAAAGATGTTTCAAACGTCTCAGGATACAATTCAATTGCTCACGTACGTCTGTCAATGTGACAACTAAATAAATGGTCGAAGGAGACGCTCGAAGGAATTTAAAAATCCATAAATACTGTTTGTGTTGCAGAGGTGAAAATTTTAAGGGAGACGAGTCGGGTATGGCTTTGCCAGAAACTTTGTGTACTCGTCGTTCTGTTGGAATTAGTGTTGATCTAAATGCTTACGAGCCACACCTATTGGCTGGTACAATGGCTCATATGATAGGTCATAATATCGGGATGAATCACGATGACGGAAGTAAGTTGACAGTTCGATAGAGAATGGGTATCAATAATCGAGCTAACCTATAAAATGGATGACAATCCGATAATCGGATTGGCCTACGAGCACGTATCTTTTTCAGGGGGCGAATGCTGCCGTGATTGGCACGGTTGCATCATGGCCAAATCCATCGTCGGATTGGAAAATGTCCAGCCATATAAATTTTCCGAGTGCAGCAAGAAGGACTATACAGACGCGTTAAAGAGTGGTCACGGTCTATGTTTATTCAATAAACCTAATGAGGTAAAGAGAATGAATAATTTCATTTTGTACGAATTACATGATTTTTTGTATGATACTTTTATTAGGTGGAAGTCAGGCGGTCTTGCGGAAACAGGGTAATAGATGATGGCGAAGAATGTGATTGTGGCAGCCTGGAAGAATGTCAGGATTTAGATCCCTGTTGTGATCCAATAACTTGCAGATTGGTTTCTGAAGCGGAATGTGCTACAGGACCCTGTTGTAACGACTGCAAGGTAATATATATATATATATATATTTTATTATTTTCATAATAAATCTTTAATTGGTCTCAAATTGATTATTTTGTTACGTTACAGTTACGTGTCCACGGTGTTATCTGTCGCGAGTCTACAAATGAATGCGACTTGCCGGAAGTCTGTTCCGGTGAAACCGGGCAATGTCCGGTAGATGTCTACAAGAAAAACGGAAGTCCATGTTCGAACAACGAAGGATTCTGTTTCAATGGTGTCTGTCCAGCACTGGATTTACAGTGTGAGCAGGTCTGGGGTTACGGTGGTATTGCTGCTGTGAAACAGTGCTTTGAAGAGTTCAATTCTAAAGGTGCCATCAATGGCCACTGCGGTACAGACGCATCTGGACATTTTATCAAGTGCGAAGCAGAGTACGTGAAGGACATCATAATTTCGTACAGAAAATTATACAGGCGTGTTAATTATTAATTATTACAATTTCTTTTAGAAATGTCAGATGCGGCTCGCTTCAATGTCAAATGGGAAGCAAAGAACCGGTTATCAGTGGTATGAATCAAGTGATATCGAAAACCGTCATTACCGCAAAGGGACAGGAATATGAATGCAAGTGAGTATCAAAAAATTAATTACTCAAATCAAAAACATGGATGATCATTTTATTGATTTAATTTTTGTGACAGAACCACAAGTGGAACGGTAGAGGGATCCGAAATGCCAGGCATGGGTTTGGTTCGCGATGGTACCTCATGCGGTGACAATCTCGTAAGTTTTCAAGTAATAAAATCTAAAGATAATGTTATGCTTGGAAAATGTCTTCCTTTACGTACACGTGTATTTTTCTTAATAGATCTGTATCAATCAGACATGCACTAGCCTCTTTCCACACATAGACCAAGGAAAGTGTCCGAGCAATCGCGACAACAACGAGTGCTCGGGAAATGGGGTGAGTCCACGTATCTACGTAATGAATAAACAAGCATTGCTGAAAAAAAAAAAAAAAAAAAACATTAAAAAATGCTATCTATACGATTCTAATTAACCGACTTGCCGTCTCTAATTAATTAACTTTTTATGCGACTAATTAAGCAATCGTCATATAACCAAAAATAATGAACTTTAACAGGTGTGCACTAACGCAAATAAATGCCATTGTAATATTGGCTGGAGCGGACCTGATTGTTCGTTACAACAGAATCTCCCAACAATGGGACCGACAACATCCAGCACGGCGTCGCCCGGTAAATCTGACCTAGAGAGTAAAATGGGGAAGAAAGAAACCCCCTACGGTAAGTCTCACCAGCAGTCCCCATTATATAGATACGTTAAGCATAACAAAAAAACGTCCAAGAGACATCCTCTATGTCCATTCGTAACCGAATTAACCTGCTAAAACTAAGCAAGGACGTAGAAAAAAAAAAGTCAAAAGCAAATAAAAAAAAAAAGAATACTCCGGCGTATCGATCGTGTCCGTTTCCAGGACATTGCTAACAGGCGCATACCATCAGCTGTGCACATAATTATATTCTCTCAATATATTAAATACCCTTGCAACATTCACGTAACAATAATAACATAGCTCATAAGATCCTCCTGATTAGAGATCCGGTGTAATTAGTTGATCCCAATGTACCGACACGAATTAATTGTCATTAATTGTCATTAATAACGTCATTCTTATATAATGAAAAAATTCTTGGGAATTATCGCAATTACATATCGCCTCACAATGACAAAGTCACATCAGTATCTTGATCGTTGACGTTAATGCCTCAATCAATTGCACGTACCTAAGTACTCCTGGTCTCCAATCGGAAAGATTCACTAATCAAAGGGCAAAAGAGAACCGAGAAAAGCTCTGATGATTTTCAGGTGGTGAGAGCAGCAATAATCTTAGCACCATGACAATGGTTTTTATCCTGGTGATTGTGGTGAAAGCGGTCTTCATTTCTTTTGCTCTAATGGCTCTTTGCTACAGGTACAGTAGGCAATTACCTAGAAGCGGGCTCGGTTCGCTGCACTGTCGTCGTTAAAGTAAAATTCGTGCCTAGCTGGATGATAATAATGATGATGATGATGACGATGATGATGATTATTATTATGAAAATAATGATAATGACAATGACAATGACAATGATGATGAGGAGGCATAGCACGCGGCCATCAATGCTCGGAATTCAGTCGTCTTAGCCTACTTGATCGATGTTTTCATATATATACATTATACATATACATATTAATATGTACAAGGTGTTTTTGAAACGAAAAGCATGCACACTTTTTAACACTCTCCAAAATTTATAGTCACCTTTTGTATAACGATAATTGGTATTTTCACTGATTGACCCTTGGGAATCGACAAATATTTGAATAATATATAAAACAGAAGATATATCCTCTGTTTCAAGGACACTCGGTATATCTAGATCTAAAATATGTCTGTGCCGTAATGTAATCGCCCCATACATAGTTTTTACAGGGATCAATATATTTTGGCATCTCTATGTCTTTACGCTCCTGTTCTTGACTATGCTCCGTGTACTCGTGGCATAATTTCGCTCATACCAAATCGACGGGTACTCGTCCCGATTAATGGGCATGATTAATTTTGAGAAATAAAATTCTCACGTAACATACCTGATGTATGCCCCGATATCGGCGTCAAGTACTTGTACGGTGGGGTCTGCTAGAAAATTTGTTACGGGTGTTATGGTTGCGCCTATGTGCCAGCTGCTCGTATGCCCTAGAAGCCCTAAGAGATCTATTGACACGCGAATCGTTCGCCCTAATACTTTTCTCTCTCTCAAAAAAAAAAGAGAAAATGAAAAAAACTTATCAAATATACAGCCGAAAGATTGACCATTGCGAATAACAATGACAATAGTGTCTAACGTCTCTTTTTCAAATGTAGCGACATTGTTGTGATCAGTTGCGACCATACGTTAGGAACGCTTGGAAGCAAATATAAACGAGATAAAATATACCAAACGCAGACTGATGTAAAGATTCATATGTTTAAATGAAAAAAAAAGAAACAAAATTATGTCATAGCTTATCCATAATCGTTACTCGAGTTCAGTCTTATTCAGATTCTTGGTCTTTCGTAAAGTATCTTTCTCGTAGATCAAATTGAAACTAGCTAATGTTCGCTGAAACTTAATCAAATGATTGGCAAATGCATATTCAGAATGAAAGAAAAAAAAAAGGTATCGCTCATCTCACTCGTAAACAGTAAGCGTAAAGCAGTCGCTAAAACTCTCGATGGTGTGTAATGTAATATAAATGTGCTGACGGCTTCTCTGTTTCTTGTCTGTTTCTGACTGTCGCTGCTGTCATCTCTGTCTGTCTGCATGCTGTGGGACGCTCTCGGCAACCGCAAAAAATCACCGGGTCGACGAAACACCGTTCTCTATCGCACGACACAACCAAAAAAAAAAATTAAAATAATTTTTTTTTCTTTTTATATATATATATATACGTATATATATATTTAAATATCCATATATAAAAAATATCAAACAATAATAAACTATACAACAACAACTGGCTTCTCTGTCGCAGAGAACTACCACGGCTCAAACACTATTTTTTTAGTTGGTATGCTCATGTCGGTGGTAGGGGGTGTTTTCGTAGTATTTGCTCTGATGGCTCTCTGCTACAGGTCAGTCGTAGTACATAAAAACTTCTCCCTCTGTCTCAGGTTAGTGTGCAGATACATACACATAGAAGTTCTTTGTATCCTTTATGTCTGTTTATTATCTATTGAAGAATCTTTAATAATTCCTTTTATATCTTCTACCCTTGAACCCTTTTTTTTTATACGTTTTATCTTGCACACTGATTATCCATGCATTATAGGTTGACTTTTGGTTCGTCTTTATATCCATATATATATATTTCTCACCATACAATAGATTCTCAGGTTTCGAGCCGTTGGATTGTTTTTGTTAGGTTTTTTTTTTTTTTAGAATTCTCTTGCCACTCGTTCTCCTCGCTTCCAAATTTATTAGTTTTTATTCGTTCTTACGGTTTCTTTGGATCGCCATCTTGGTTTTTCTTTTTCAATTATATCCGTCCTACGTGCTGTTGCTGTCCAGCGCTAATGCCACGTGAAATACGTGTTCTTGAGGCGAGACGTCTTTTTTTTTTTTATTGGCACTTTTAGTGGCGCGAGGATCACGATAGAATCTTTTTCCGTTCAAATGTCAGAACGAGTCGAATATTTTTTTTTAACTTCGATCGCGTTCTATACGGGACAAAATTTAGAGGAAAAATTTTATGATTTTTCATACTTCATGACAATTATTGCTAATCGTTTATTGTGTCGTTTTTTATTGTACTCCTGTCTACTACTAAATTTTTTCATCTTCTAACCGTAGTCTGTGTTCTTGTCTAAAGAATATTTTGAAAGCATGCGAACCGATGATCGAGCAATTACTGCATAACTGTTGTTACAAGTACTTGTTAACGCTGCTATTAAAATTTCGATAATTAATTCTGATCATTTAATTAACGGCCAAATAAAAATGACAATCACATATATTTACGATTTCAATCGCGCTTCACTCTCATTCATACGCTTATGGGTAATTGAATTTTTGCAAATATTTTTTAATCTCAATATTTATCGCTGCTCTTTGATTGTCAGTCATGTTTTTCAAACACTTTCACACTTATCAATTATACATAAACTTGAATCGGACAATCGATTTTTGCAAATCCGACATAACCTCACTAAATCGAAGAAAATTAGTCTCATTATATTATTTATGTAAAAACGCGTACCACGAATTTCAATTTTTCATGTAACCTACGTACCGACGTGGTAGCGAGAGTCTGCGAGAAAATGGTCTCCCCGGAAAAAAGGCCAAAAATAAACTGGTCAAATCAGGGATTGTAAACAGTCGCGAATGGTGGTTATTCTTTACGTTTAATCGCATGCGAGCTTCGACAATAGCCCCATTACCAAATAAACCGAGCAATTAGTTTAAAAAAGTTAATGAATCTCTAATATAAATATCTAACTAATGACAGGCTGTGGATCGTAAACTGATTACGGGATTCGCATACCGATCTCCCTATTTTCAATTACTTTATTTCTCTTGCATGTATTTCCCCGCGATAGTCAATTACATCGAGGGTTAATTACAGGAACAATCGAACCAGTAATTAACACGAGATGACTATCGTTTATTTCCATTTAGAGTTTTGAGGCATGCAGAATCGTTGGATGACAGATTTATTATTATCCCTCAAAATTATGTCGATTTTATAATAATCATACAAAAAATTTATGGACAGTTTTAAAAAATATTGATAATTTATATAGCAACCTTTCATCCAACGTGTCATCAAGTCCCAAGCACGTAAGCAAATCCCGTATCAGATCGAAGGTCCAGCTTTGGTCAGCTTTGATAAAAGCGAAATAACAGAGCAAGAAAAAATGTCTTAGGAAAATTAAGTGAAATTAAATGAATTGGTCTCCATTATAGCTCGTTAGCTCCATAGTGCATGCGCTTCGTTGTCAGTTGTTTTTTAAACGTCGACACGTTCGATTAACTCTTATGGATTTTCGCAGAAAGAAAAACTCTATGCAGAAATACGATGCGCCGTACTCAAAGAAGCCGTCGCAGAGAAGCTACGGCGGGGCTTCCGGAAATCATCATCCGGAAGTCGCCGCTCTCGATAGCGTCAACAAGATCCTGACATTCGGCAGCATGCCGTCTTACAGGTACGATCCATTAGCCCGTATCTGTTTTTAAATCTATGAAAAAAAAAAGGAGAGAAAACCCGAAAAAACACGTAATTCTTGCAAAAAGCAAAACACAAGGAAATAACGTAAATACGATTTTGATTGCGTATTAAAAGTTTCCATTTTCTAAAAGAAGTATTTTTCAAAAATATTCATTCCGATCTTGATCTGTACAAAAATGGTCGCTGGTAATTACACGTATTGAGAGACACAGATTCGTATGAAACGAATCCAGAAAACAAGTGGATGCTAACGTAGACACGTACACGATCAACGTAAGGAGCAATAGTGGTTTAATTTGACTTATGAGATTAGAACGCTTGAAAAATTGGTAGCTGAAATCAATGAAATAATCTTTGTAAATATGGGCACATATTGTACATGTTTATTATATTAAACCAAAGGAGAGCCTATATTGTTTTTGCAATGAGTATGTGTAATGTGTTCTATCGCGATTAGAATTTTTTAACTCGATACAGTCCACATCTTTCCTCGAGCCGCTAACTCGCCGAAATGCTTCAGCCCAGCGACGTTATAAAATGACCCGAAAATTTCAATAGAAAAGAAATACTCGCGGCATGCCTATATTAGTATATTTCTAGCCGCGGCGAGACCCAGCGCGTGCTGTTTCGACCCCTGAATAACGTCGCCACTGCAGACGGGACACGACTCAAGTAAGTCTCTGTGTCGAGTCGTTAATAATTATATGGCTGACTCGCTGTCTCGCGAACAATCTATTCTCAATGATCAGATAAAGCATTATTAAGTACAGTGCTATAAAAGCTATTATTTTCATCAATACAGTCTCGGAATTGACTTACGTAGTTCGATTGTACCGAACAATTTTTCGAATGGGACACTAGGAAAATAATCGTAGCTTTGGTTGGTCATTGGTATAAAAAGACGAATAGAAAATTTTTTATTTTTTAATATAAGCTACAAAGATCTATCCTCTTTCTCTTACGTGATCACGTAATATTGTCATTTCTTTGTCAGACTTAATTTTTTATTCCATCGATAAGACACACCTTTGACTCGTACATTTGTTCGATGATTATTTAACGAACTTTAGGATACCCTGTTTACTCGTTGAATGTTTAAGCGTCATTAAAGATTCTGTCGCGATACGAGAGAGTAAGGCGTTAATTATCGCACACGAAAAACACACTCGCTGTGGTCAAACCAAAGTCGAATTGCTTTTAATTTTCTAGCTTACCGACGAGACCAGGGACACTTTATGCTAGAAACGCGCATGCAAATTTGTCGCTTTTAATTGGTCATAATTTAAAACTATTGTATCAGTTGTTGCACCTGTGTCTTGATTTACTTGTTTGTATTCGCCGAGGAGTTAATTGCTCATCTGCGATATGTCGGCGAACTGAAAAATTGTGCATGCTCGTAGGAATACGTTACAAGGAATTTATATGCATCTGCTCATTTTCAACAGTAATGGGATTTGCGCGCATGTAACGTCGACGAATATTGATCTCTGCAGTTGCACCAACATACAGAAAAATTCCGTTGAATTCTAACAACTCCTGTAACAGAATGCAGTCAATACTTTATTCGATTTATTATGCAAACTTGCGTTGATTTCGTCAGTATCATACACGTCCTATTGGATTTAATATCTGCATGCAATCTCATATTCTCCCAATTAAACTTAATCTAATAAAAAGCAATGATTGTCTAGAAAACAAGAGAAAAAAATCATAAATTTCATATAACGATATATTAAACAAGCAAGCTTAGTTATTCCACTGAGAATATTTTTTTACCAAAAAAAAAAAAAACAACAAAACAAAAAATTGCAAATAGCAGAGATCTTGCAGGTACCTTGATGAGATGGAATTTAAAAAAAATGTGTTCCAAACGCAACCAGCGCACGTTTAAATGTTTAAAAATCGAGTGACAAACTGATAATTGCAGGGAGCACAAACCGCAGATGAAGAGGATGGACGTGGACGAGGAAGACGGAGGTACGGGAGCCGAGGAGGTTGTGTCTTTCATTGATCTGCCACCAAACAGTCTGACAAAGTTGCCTGAGAAGGGAATTTTAAAGAAACACGGTGGTTACGGTATTGTAATGCCAGAATAGTGGTTTAAGCCGCGGTTCCCTATAAGCATATCGCACGTCGATAATTAATCTAACGCAGAGCACGTTTTTCGTCAGCAGATATAGCCGGTGGTACGATCTCGGAAATGGAGCGCACCCTGAACAGCCTGAACGGATATCACGAGAATATCATCGAGGCACTCCGCAATGCAGCAACACACCGGGGCTTGGGTACGACTCCGCACGGCAGCAGCAATCTTCTCAGCGAGGATGTGCTTCATAAGTCCTTGGTGGAGTGCGGCTATCCGGACGCCTACCCCAAGGATGGCCAGGATAACACTGATAATCAGGACGACGAGGACGATGAAGATGTGCCACCGTCCTGCGGCCCCATCCGCATCAGGAACCTGGAGGACCTCATAAGACAGCTAGAGCATCATTCCGCGCGTCACATGAGTCCAAGTGGCTCGGAGGATATTCGAATATCTGAGATCGATGGTGATCGACATTATAGAATAGACTCCTCCGTTTGCAGCGAGTCTTCCCAAGGGTGAGTTTTTTTCTGAGGTCGATCAGTCGGTGGGGATGTTGTGATCTGAGGACGTCGTCTCGTTCAACAGAAGTCGAAGATGCAGCCGTAGTCGGGATGATGACTCGCGATTCGTCTATGGCCGATATCGTCAACCAACTGCCCGTAGTCCCTATGGTACTCATCAACACGCTCATCAACATGCTCATCAGTTGCACGAGGAAGAAGGTATCTACGAAACTGCCGATCCTGACAGAGGCTCAACCAATCGTGGCGAGACGCCCGATAGCGAAAGGTATCTTCAGTAGAAATATATTAATTGAAGGATCCTCGCGTTTATCTCTGATCATTCGTGATCTCGTCTTTCATGCCGAACGTCGGGTTTAATCGAATTCTCAAATTGGTATCAATTCCTTGCTACTTGCATACGAAGAATTTGAATGGGACGAGATACTTCTTTAAAGTTTTTAGAGATTTTGCTAAAAGGGATAAGACCGATAAAATGTTTTGTATGATTTACGTATCTCCTTCTCGGGCCGTTGGGCAGGTGCGAGAATAGATAAACATATATTAGCACCGGTGTCCTAGACCCGACGGGCTGGTATCATTCTTGTTGTTTTCTAGTGATGCATTTATTCAAGCTCAACAACAATTAGCCCGGTGGACGAGTGAGAATGAAGAGGGCGTGCAGCACAGACCGCCGCAGCAACCGCCACCCGTGACTGCGACGCAGCAGGTGCAGCAACAACAGCAACGACAGTGCGAGCCTTTGTCGCAGCTGCAGCGAGGCTACTATCCATCACCGCCTCATTCCGAAAGCGGCCAGGACTCGCAAACGGAGGCCGCTACTGCTCAATCCCAGGAACCCGATAGCCTCGTTGTTGACAGGAACATCGTCGACGCGAATCATCGTCGCTTGCCTAACGTTCCGAACAAGAAAAATCATCATGTCCCGCTGTTAGACGACAACAACATTAGTATAGATCGTACAATGAGTAATGGTTCTCCTGATGGGTTAACAACAGCTACAACTGCGACTACAGCAGTAGCAACAACCATCAACAACATCATCAAGAATACCATCGGCGTAATAACCACCACCACCGCAACAACCACAACCAATGACATCATCACCTCTACAACAACCACAAGCAGCAGCAACAACAACACTAGTGATAATGAAAATACTGCCCTACTACCCCCTTCGCATTTTCCCGAGTACAAGCATTGATAATTATTAATCGATGACAGATAGTGTCCAAGCAAGACATAGTGGTGTGATTTAATCTCGAACTCGCATTTTATACCGACTAGTGTAAATAACGATATAAACTCTCTATCGATGATTGCGACGACAGATATTAAATTATAACGAATTATCGAGTAATCTATACGAGGAAAACACACATGTTTATTAATAAACATTAGTAAAATCAAGACGCCCTTACTTCACACGGTCTTTTGCGTACGTTATTCATTCCTTTGTCCTAGTTCATTCCCCGTTTATTAAAACAGTAGTCACTGATCATTACTTTGAGAGAGATAAAGGCGAGTATCCGGAAGAAGAAAACAGAAGTTATGTCACGAATAATTAAAGCAGAAAAATACAGTTGTGAAAATGAAAGATTGGAAAGTATGCAAATCACAGAGGATGCATTTTATTTAAAAATTCGAAACACTAGCAGAGGGTAAAGGGAAGACTGCCTCATGTATATAAAGGGTTGGAGTTTGTATCCAGCTTGCAGTTCTTCTTCTTACAAGAGCCGAGTTTTCTGTGACACTCTTAAATGCGTATATCCTACCGCATGAATCGTAACTTCTTTCTGGACACGTGAAATCTCATAGAAATGAACATGGCGGAGCTCGTTTCATTCTCGTATATTTGTTTAAAACGCGCGAATTACTTTAATGCAGTATGAATGTTATTTCCTAATCAATAAGTCATGCACATAAATTTTAAGGATTTATTCTATTTCACATATTACTGAGTGAGTCAAAATTTTTCATTCGCTTTGCAGTCTAGGTAATTTTTACGTCAATGGGCGATTACTGTCAGTTCTACAGCGGTACGATCGATTCTAACAGATTGTGGAACACATGCAAGGCAAAATTGACATTTTGTTTTTGCTAACCTCTAGTAGCGAATGAAAAAAAGTTTGTAATTTTTAGTTATTCTATTGAATTAGAAATGCGTCAAAAATAAATACATTTAAAGTACGTGGAATTGAGAAATTATTTTTCCCATTGAGAATGTCCTATCAGGGCTCGCCGTTTTCGACCCCTTATGGTCAGGATGATTATGAGATGGACGAGGAAAACGACGAATATTTGGAAGAGGATCGCGATGTCGATGATCAGGATGAGAGCGATGAAGGTACTAAAGATTAGTTTAATGTAAATTAAATACATATTTTAATCAAATCATAACGTAAGTAATAAATTAATGGGCGAACTATTCTTTAGATACTGAAGAAGCCAGTGAGACAGACATGGGGAAGTCCGAGGAATACACAGAAATTAAAGAACAGTAGGTACTTTTGCAAAGGAAAAGTACAATCATTATTTCATCTATTCTTGTCGTTTCTTTAGGGTTTACCAGGATAAACTTGCCAGTTTAAAGAAACAGTTGCAACAGCTAAAGGATGGAACACATCCTGAATATAATCGTAAACTTAAGAGATTAGAAGCACAGTACAAAGAAAGGTTTGTCTGTTATGTGAAATATTTTATACATATAATATTTTTAAAGTGATTATAAATATTCTATTCCTTAGGCTCAGATTGAATATAATATATAGAGATTATCTTACCGATTGGGTAGAGAGAGACTATATTTTAGAGAAAAAAGCTGCAGTAAAGGAATTTGAAGAAAAAAAGATAGATTTAAAAGAGAACCTTTTGACTGATATGGAAGAGAAACGGAAAATGATTGAATCTGACAGACACACTATGGAATTAACTGGAGATTCAATGGAGGTTCTCTTAGCTACAATTACTCAAATAATTAAACGCTGCCAGTAATTCAATATATTAATTGATGAAATGTTTAGGTAAAGCCTGTAATGACAAGAAAGTTACGACGACGACCAAACGATCCTGTTCCTGAAAAAGTAGAAAAGCGACGAAAGCCACCGCCAGCACAAGTGAATTATTTGTTAGATGAGAAAGAGATAGAAAGTGACTTAAAAGCTATAAGTCGTGGCAAAGTTGTCACAACAATGAGAAAGTCAGGTACTTCGAAAAAGATTCACAGGATATCTTGACTATTCACCGACAATGCATATCAATTTCAAAAAGTGATACAATAATTATCGACTTATTTTTCTCCAGCGGTGGTACCGCCATATAGTGCGGTTAATTTACCTACTCAACACATTCCACCTACTTTGGATCCACCATTGGTTGAAACTCGAATAGAAGACGGAAAACTTCTATATGAAAGAAGATGGTAAGACAGAAGAATTTTTTAGAAAGTATTCTACTTAATAATTCAGCTTGAGTATGCATTACTATATTTACATATGCATATTTTTTAGGTTCCATCGTGGGCAACCAGTTTACGTAGAAGGCAAAGATCTTCCAAGATTCGCAGCAAATATATCTGCTATTGGAACAGAAGCTGTAAGTATAACTAGATCTTAGAAGAATTACTGAAATATTTTTAATGATATTGTACAAGATCAAAAAAATCAAGCTCCATCCACAATAAACTTGTATACAATCGCTTATATAACTTCTGCTTTGTCTTATATCTTTCAAAGCGAAGGTTTTCAGAAAATCGTTGAGTGATTTCCTGATAATTAAACTAAATGAGAAATAAATAAAATTGATTGGACAATCACTTTACAGATTTGGGTAAAGAAAGTATCGGATGGGAGCAAAGTACGAATTTACACGTCGCAATTGTGCCGTGGCAAGATTTCTATTAAACGAAGAGCTTCCTAATGACATCTACCTATATAACTTTGTACGATACAAAAAGTGAATCTTCAAAAGCTTTCTAAACGCTTGAAGCATGACCAAAAAATAAAACAAGAACTCAATATCTGTAATAGTATGGTATATTGAAGTTTATTCGATCCTGGAACAAGCTTCCTAAGAACCGTAGCAATATCCATACATGTACAGTAAATAAATAACAATGAATATAAAGTATACATTAATTTCAAATTTGACAGTTCTAAGTGACTATATCATACGCATTATACGTACTACAGGCAAGAATAACGCAACGCGACTGACAATCCATCAGGATACGCTCCGTCCTGCTACCTCATCAACAAGTGCCGGAAACACTTTGTTAGTAAGTCAGTCAAATTTGCAGTAGTGATAACTTCCGGCGACAAAGAATACCAAAAACAGATTCTGGACACCAGAAAGAATTTCTGGAAAGTAGTCATGTGAACCGTTGGAGAATAAAGCGTATCTGTCCGAATTGCGCTTCTCAACCTAGCAATGTTAGTATTTAGCTGAAGAAAGTCACCAGAGACCTAAGATGTCTAAACATAGAACCTTATAGAATAGACAACTCAAAGAAAAACCGACTATTGCACAGCACAAGCCAACTGAAGCTGCGCCTGTAATGCAAAATGTGGTCCAAGACGAAGAATGCAAAATGTGGTCGAAGACGGTAAAGCGCGACTGCTGACCTTTAACGGACCTAAGACACACACTCGGACCAGGACAAGGTATTATTCAAGATTACTCTAAGGTAACGAAATGAAGGAAAATACTTGATCGGTTTACCCTGAAACGACAACTCGGAAAGCTCAGAGAAATCCAACACGTTAATAAACCGAGGACTAACATTGCCTTGTTCTTGTCAGCATTAAGGCGCAAATTAATATCCACAACTCTTACTACGCCACAACCCTTTCAATATTAATATTTCGAAAAGCCCAACCCATCCGTTAGTCAGAAAAACAATTGAAGCAACTTTGGTTGCCTTTCAAGTCGCGCAGAGAGTTCAAGCTGCGTTAATAAGAATTTGACCTTTGACCTCCTCAATGAAGGTGACTTTAACTATACTGGTTTTTTGCCACCAATAAAACCAAACCCGTTGATGATAATGTAAGGCCATATACATCCAAACGAAATACGAGAATATCAGAAGAGTCATCATAATCAGAAGCGAATAAGTGGTCCAGCGGGCAGGAGGAAAATTATCGTAATTATTCTTGGAATAAAAGTCGGCAGCCACGACGCAAAGGTACGAGCAGCAAATTGTCACAGGCGTGATGACGAGTGAACGTAACAAATCAGCGCGAAGACTTCGAATAAAATATTGATGCTCTTCCTGGTTCAAGCATAGCCAAACGAAAATAGAAGTTAGTGCATGGTACCGAGGAGTTCGTTCCACTTGAAATTGCTGTCCGCATAATTCGCAACTGTTTCGATTACTTTCCTCTAGCCAACGTTCCAAACACTCCAAGTGAATGGCCCCCATCGTCCCCTGAAAAGTAGGTCGTTAACGAGATGTACACATTTTGATAGTACTTATCATTGTTCTCATTTATAATTTGCATCGTGTGATTTGAATTGTAAGCCGCAAATTATGCGGATTGATAATGAGATTGTTAATAACAGAGCTTCCGTGTGATGTTTCATATGAGTCTTTACAATGTTTTTTCTCTACTTTCTTGTGTAGTGGCAAAATGTATTTTTTGTTGAATTTTAGCGTTTCTTTGAGAAATTACCTTACATTTACAGGGATAAATTATCTGGACCCGAGCATCAGTGTCGTAACAGATTCGACAGTAAACTTCTTCGATGTCAGAATATACAGATATTTCCGGATGTTTGTTTTCCTTTGCTTTTGAACTTTTAGAGCTTTCGGAAATTTTTGAGGTTCTGGAACTTTGAGATTTTGTCGTTACCCCGATCTCCCGTTCTCCGCTTGTCTCTATCCTCTCCGAAATCTTTGCCAGGGTACTAGCGACAGAATTGCACTTGTCAATCATTTTCATTTTACGACATATTTAAATAAAACAGAATTATAGATCACAACGGCAGACACATGTTCCACGCAAATAAACAAATGAATAATAGAAGTCTAATAATAGAGTAGGCGCGATAAACACAAAGAAATAAATATTATCTGATGCAGTTTTTGTCGCGGCGTAAAAATTCATTTTCTCACTACACGCGACATCTTGAATCTCGTGAAAGTTGAATCAACCTTCAAAGGTCTAACTGCGAGCAAAGTTGACCGATCATTGTCAGTATCCATAAACGTGTTTACGCATTACATATTGTACATATAAAAATTCATATTACACTAGAGCGGATACAATTAAATACTTCAAAGTTCAATTTCTATCGAATGCCAAATTGACGCTATTTTTATGTGCAATTTTTTGTTCCACATTCCCTATTATTTCTTGTATATATTTCACTCAGCCATCATGTCGACGCTGAGACAATCCTCACCCATATTGCTCGGCGATGTTTCGAGTTCTCCGACTTCGTTCGATTCACTGAAAAGAATTTCTCGTTAGGTAGATTGTTTCAACATAAAAACAAAGAAAGAAAAGAAGTAAAACTAACCTGTCTAGCGATGGATCGTTACTAAACATTTCTGTGGGTACCGTCGGCGGTGCTTTCTCCGGCACTAATTCCAGGTACGTTTGTCGAGATTCCAAATGACGTTCCACCTCTTCTGGAGTCATGTGGCCATCCGACATTAATGACATCGGCATAATATTATTGGCCGATTGAACCAATGGCGCATTGTGCGTCTTTGGTGTTTTCGGTACTGATTTTTTCTTTTTACTTGTACTCAGAGGTTTGACTGTTGCTGACGAATGATGTGACGAATGATTGTTTACGTTCATTTCTACTTTTTTTCTGAGGACAAATATAATAGTGTGAAACACAGTAAGAGATGAAAATTCGTGACGCTGACTCTACTTGAATGAAAATTTTTTAAATACCTTTTTGATGTGTCCATTCGTGACACTTCATCATCAGAGGATTCAGTTTCATCGCTCTCACTGAAAGAAGCGTCGACCTTTTCATACTGAAGCAATCGATCTAATAAAAAACTTTTATCTCGATTTACTTTTAATAACTTTCTCTGCGTTGAACGTAAGGCTTCTTGGAAGCACTCATTTTCCTGTAAGAGAAGATTAATGGTACAATGACAAAATCCTAAATAGAATTTAGATCATAGATAGTACTGTATGGGCGTTTTCTTACGTAAATAAGAAATTTTAGTTTACGCTTGAGATTACGGTACTGGTCTTTATAATTTGGCGCTTCTTCTTCTGGACTTTCTTCATCATCATCCTCCGCATCTGCGTTGTTGTTTGCGATGGACCGGCAATACCATCCCTCCAACATTGATCATCTGTAACTATAATATTATAATGATTGTAATTATTATTTAGTCCTATTGTTAACGCAACCATACAAAAATAATTAAGTACTATAACATTTACACCTTTCAATCAATTTTAGCGATAGTAAAGGGAATTTTATAAGACTAAGGTTTTTTAAATAATGTAACAATTCAGAAATTCGTAATCAGTATTCTACACTACCTTTAATAATTCTGCACTGAGATGTATATATAGTGTATGAAAATTATTTTGAAATATTTGTTAATGCAAGAAAACCGTTAGTTCACTTGTGCGTAGTTATAATACTTGTCGCGGGTAAAATGTACTCCACAAGATTTTGGAAAAACGCGAGGTTAAGGAGAATCCTTAGGTTAACTTTACCGCAACGGAAAGTAACTCGATTAATGAATGAAAATTCGAACGAGTCGACAACAAAAGAATAAGATCCAAACTGAATAACAATGAAACACCTACAAAGGCTGTACTTACTTGTAGCCCCAGAAATATTTTCGGGATGTCGCAAATGTTTGCGGCGATTGATTATTGTGAAGATAAATAAGCTGTTTGCGACTGGCTTCCATTCCGGATTTCTTTGTCGACTCTCCGACAACTTCATTGTGAACAAATACAACTGAAAAATCTTTTCTCCCGCCTAACTTCAATGCGTAAGCTCTTCAGTCGCGCAAAATCAAAACTGTCTACGAAATAAGTTAAAAATCAAAAATAAAAAAATAAAAAATTACTCTAAAATACTTGAAATATTTAAGTTTACTATTATACGTTCCCACCGCACTAACATTTACAAAAATTCTTAAGAATCGTTAAAAATGTTATTACTGTCCAGAACGTGCTTCGTTCTCCAATAACACTGCCATCTTTCGAAATTTTCTGCAAACAGATTTGCTTTCTCGTTATATCAAATCACTTTTGCAAGTCCACCTTCTGCATTCACACAATTCGTGAATGAAAACTCGTCTGAAGGCAGCGCTGCAGCAATAGGGGACCAGGAGGATCGTGCTCAGAGAGAATCGTCTCAGCAAGGGCTTCGCGAGGAAGTGGCAGAAAGTGTTTAAGTAGTTCTCGGGAAGTTTGGCCATGTTGCTCGCATCTAACGTGTTCTAAGGATTCACTAAAAGATAAACGAAGATTCAGGAACGATAACGAAGCGTGTCGTCGTCGCGGATAAAAGAGATGCGATCGGACGACAGTCACTGCTGAGAGTCCGAGCGTACGATGCAGTCCATTTATTGGACTGGGAGGCTGCTGTCTCGGGCGATCTGGAATGGACTTTCGAATTACTCAGCTTCTACTGAGCCGAGAATCAACAAGCGACGTGAGGCTTCATTTGTGTCAGCTGTATGCGGTTTCCCAAAGGATTTTGCACGGGGACGAATTCGCAAAGGACAATTCGGCGACGACGCCTGGTTCAGTGCGAAATTCAAGGCTGTCGAAGTTATTGGTACGCTCTCGAAATGATTCTTTTTAAACTCGCTGTCTGTCGCTAGGAATGCTTTTAATAAATTTTTATTAGTCTTCCTATAGTATTGTTCGCTATCTCACATCTTTTAAGTTTTTCTACGATTGTTCGCTTGCGAACATTCAGCAGAGTAGCTAATTCGTAGAGAGAAGCATGTGACTACCTGAAGTTGGTTGAATGGCGCCTTTCGATCGATTCGTCGAATTCCCCAGTGATTTTCCCGAAACGGCTTTAATTCTCATTTTATCTAATTCTCAGCGTTCATTCACAAAACCTTAAAATCCTATAGAGTAAATTAATTTTTCCAAATCACTAGTAACGAATAACGGGCAGCTTTCTAATTTGATATATATGATTATTCACTATTGAAACTTTATATTCTAATGCAATTCGTTAGTCTGCATTTTTTCTATATAACTATGTATTTTTAGCGATTAGAGCATCAGCTATTGTATTGTTTAGCCTTTTTTATTAGTCTCGTTAAGTGAACATTGACAAACCAGTTCAAACTCGTAGTACCGGAAGCTCGTAATGTGCCTCTTCCCAAAGGACTGTTTGCTAACTCCTCTGGTGTCAAGTGACTTGTAATTTTATTGAAACCCTTCACATATATATATTTGTTTCGAAATGTACATCGCAACAATGTTGAGTAGTTTGTTGAAGCTACTATACAGACAAATAGAAAGTAAACAAAATTGTGTGTTTAACAAAGTTTTAAAGTTGCCAAAACGTTGGTAAAACATTTGGTACATTATCATTATGTAATATATTCCAAATTTATTAAACTTGGTTAACATATTAGATGTTAACGCTTTCACTGCACTACCGCACACTATGCGGCGCTATGGGCATAGTAGCCACGAAAAGGTCAGTCCAAGGGGTAATGTATAAATATAAGGACAGATTGTCCCTTGTTAAATTAAAATTACATTGCACCATTCAATCAAAAAAAAAATTAAAGCTATTCATTTATTTTGTTTTGAATTTCATGTTGTTAGTTTCTAAGTCCAATGCATACATGTTCTAAATAGAAGAGTGCACCGATAAACTTTGGCTTATCGATGATAAATAACAGTAATTAGTAAAAGTCTGCCATTACGTTAGCCGTCTTCTAGTATGTCCGTATTGAAGTGTTTTGTACTAAGAAAAAAATAAGCATATCACTATGACTCTTAAGATGTATAAATGAAAATGAAGTGTTGGTAATAGAATTTATTTCCACCGGGCAGTTGCATAACGGATCATACAATAGATTTCTCAATGGAAAGTCCAAGGAATTTCTGGCAGCTTTAAAAACAATCTTTTCTATGTAAAATGATGCAAGTATCTAGTCTTTTTTTCTGTCTCATTTAAATGGTCATAATGCTTCGTTATTTACACCATAGAGCCAGATGAATACAAGAAATATTAAAGTATTGATCATTGCTGTGATACCTGAGATATTTTAATAAAAGTTATTTAAGAATTTGAATGTTTTCCATTCTTAATAATAACGGAAGATGAGCAATGCAAGGGCAGTCGCGCGACTTATGAATGAACTCGTGCCCAAATAAAAGTCAAAAAATAGCAACAACTCGTGTTCAGGGCATGTGACATAATGGCACATGATTTGAAATTGTGTAAATAGAGGCTGCTTGCCAAATAGACTCAGAATCTCGGGACGTAGTATTAATAGCGCTACGACAAAAATTGCGTTTCAGCACAATATTTCGGCGTACGTAAAATAATCTGGACTGCGATGCAATTTCGAAAGTTATTTCAAAATCGTTATTTCCCTTTGAACAAATTCCAGTTTTTTTAGTCCCCAATTTTTGCAATGGATGCACAATTACTTTGTATAATAAACTATTACTGGTTATTATTGTGGTTACCGATCTAGTCATTACGTAAATATCAATCTTCCCTTGTGAATAATTTCACTTCAACTTGATCCGAAGAGAACATGTTAACAAATAGATATTTGTATTCTCACATAAATCTTAATACATTCGGCAATTAACTGAATTCCTACATCATATTTATATTTTTTCTGTCCAGGTGTAGCAGACGGTGTAGGCGGTTGGCGCCATTATGGAATCGATCCTGGTGAATTCTCCAATTTTTTAATGCGGACCTGCGAACGGCTGGTATCCATGGGTCGATTCAAACCTTCAGAACCGGCTGGTCTACTGGCACGTAGTTACTACGAATTACTAGAAAATAAACAACCAATATTAGGTACAGTGATTATGTTTTAGTAAAAGGGCGAACCAAATCAAAATCTGTCAGTGCACTCACAACATAAAATCCAACACGTCTTTCTACAACTGAGGACCATTTTTGCGCATTTCAGGTAGCAGCACAGCTTGTGTAATTGTACTGAATAAAGAAACAAGCAGCATTTACGCAGCTAATATAGGAGACAGCGGCTTCGTAGTGGTTCGCAAAGGCGAAGTGGTGCACAGATCTTCAGAGCAACAGCACTACTTTAACACTCCGTTTCAGTTATCTCTACCACCACCAGGTCATTCCGGCCTGGTACTTAGTGATAGGTGATATATTTAATCATTAATTGATATCAAGCGCATCCAAGATTATCATTCGTTAACGTAATATGTACATCCGTAGTCCAGAGTCAGCGGACACGTCGAGTTTTGGCGTTGAGGATGGCGACGTTATCCTGCTGGCGACGGATGGTGTTTTTGACAACGTTCCTGACCAACTCCTAGTCACGGAGATGAGGAAGATCGAGGGTGAAAGAGATCCCACCAAGATACAGGGCGTCGCAAATTCGATAGCGTGGATGGCAAGGAGTCTCGCCTTCGACGGAGCTTTCATGTCTCCTTTCGCACAGAGCGCCAGGGAGAACGGGATAGACGCTTTAGGTTTGTATAAAATATCGATTTACTTTTCTACAGAATGGTGGAAAGAATCGTTCACTTGATACATTCTTGACGGATGTTAAATATGAGAAAAAAAAATAAGCGCCATTTCATTCTAGGAGGTAAGCCGGACGACATCACGGTGCTTTTAGCGACGGTGGCGATATAAATGATTAAATAATTAAAAAAAAAGATAAAATTGAAGCTATTAATGAAGGTTTCGAATGAAAGAAAGAAACAAAGTGTATAATAGAGCCCTGATCATTGTATTATAGTCCATGTCACTGCATATATGTAACTAGTTACCCATCATTGTATCCCATTACGATAAACGACTATTATTTAAATCGGAATAAATGATTTTTAAATCATCGCTCACGATCTCACTTGTTCGCTCATCATTCTCATTGGTCCAATTAAATTAGATCAAGGACTAGTCCGTGTAATGACATTTATCGTTATTTAACAAGTTATTGATAATTTGTACAGCCTCGTAATGTCAACCGATTTTCACTTAAGTATTTATTATTCATTAGTCACTATAAGTAATTTATTCTTAGCGATAACAGATTGGAATCACCTGACTCAATGGATACTTATTTCTTGTTGCCTTGACAAAATCAGAAACACTTCTTTATGGTAAAAACTGATTAAGACATTTGGCATTTTCGAGTTTAGTAAATGTTATTTGTTGCATAATTTTTTTTCTAACGAGATTATCAGCATCGTTTGAAACTTCGTTTGATACCTTATCGTACTCTTTATTTAATCCCTCACCTTTGTCGTATTTAAGAACATATCGTTGTGCTCATTGAAATATATATTTTTAATGTAAAATTTAGATATATTTAAAAACTGGCATTAATCTCGCTTTTCGACCATCTTAAAATTACATTTGGAAAATGTAAATTCAATTCAGTTATGTCAAAACCCTTGTATTTATCAGAGTCCACGAAATAATTATCAACAGTTCGTTACAGGTCAATCAATATTTTTTGCTCCTTTTTTTTTCTTATTTAGGGCTTATCAATGTCTTCCGGTCATAATGGGCTACATCGATTCCTTTCTCTCTTTCTGTAATCAGGTCTTCGAATATACGAAGTAGTAAATACTTTCTATCGGTACAAATAACACGTAGGTCAAAAAAACCCATAGAGGAATACGATTACTTTGGCGGATATTCCAACAAGAAGTAAGACTAGTGTAGTCACACTGTTGTGGATAAATAGCCACGGGCTCCTCTTACTTCTACTTTACATATTCGTCCTATGAGTTTTGCTGTACTTCCCGCGGCACATCGATTGTTTGAATTACCGCGTATTCACGTACTTACCCAGGGGACACATAATCCCATATATTACAAATAAAATACATATTCTATTCACAAAAAAAGTAACAAATTCAATATCGTATAAATTACTGTACACGTCCAAACGTACCCGAGCGCCCTTTTCGAAAAGGCATCGGAGTTTGGTGAGACTTAAAAGTAAAAGCAAATTATTTCGGTACGCAGGCGCTATACGATATTTTTAGTCTATCTTAGTTGCGAAACACTCAAAAATATTAAAAGGCTCTCGTCGTATACAGTTTTCTATTTCCCCAACGCGGCATCTAAAAATTTGCCAGCTACATCCCTCATAAGATGATAATCTTACGAGAAGAGAAGATTGTACGTTTTCGAAATTATCTGTTGTTGATGGGACATTGCAAAAGCCTCAATTATCAAATGAAAATTGGAATCCTGCGTACCTTTTGCTAAAGCGGAAAACAAAGAATTTTCTATCTACGACTTTCGTGGCGGAACTTCCTGCATGCTGTTGCGATTCAATTGGAACACGAAAGAACGTGGCCGTAAACTTTTCCTTGTAAAGTTTGGGCCATTTCCTTTTAATGAACTAGAAGCGACACAGCGGTGATAAAATTATATCACTGCACATTTCCAACTTAACCCCAGTTGAAGCCACCGGGCCTGTCTTCGGGCAACGGCGTGTAGTCTGGATCTTCGACATGTGCGTCAAAAAGAGTTTTCCTGCAAATTTATAAGAACAAAATGCACTATAAGTTACCGAAGTAGAAAGAGTATTACGATAAGGAGCAACATAGATTGGAAATACTCGTGCAGACTTTAATACGGCTCTTTTCGAATGTCTGAATAAGATTATGTAACTGTATATGTATGTCTGATAATTGCATCTGCCTCATAAATAGACAATGAACTTTCCTGATATTCCATTAATGCATAACTTGTGACAATAATATTTGTACTAATTACGTAACATAAAAATTACAAAAATTCATGGCTTCCGGATGGATGCCGCGTCTAGTTTCAACATATTGCCAACGTTACACAAACGTTTCGATAGCGGCGATTAGCCTTGATAATGCAGACTGGAACGTATGCAAAACGTCAGCATTACACTGAAACTAGACGCGGCATCCATCCAGAAGCCGTGAACATTCATAATAGTTATGGCCACATAAGCTTCAAAACTATATAAATATTATGTTACTAATTTTCTGAGAGATATCTGGATTGTTCTATGTACACTGTATTAAGGACAGTGCAAAGGTACTTACAATATTTGTGGAGTTTCTAGAATGCGAAAACCACCTCTGAGCTGGGGAAAAACATCCTCGGCAAAGTAATACATATGTCCCACAGCTATACCAATCATATCCACCCAAATAGCATTGCCAAGGAGAACAGAGAATCCAAGAAGTACCCATGGTAAGTACGGAGCCTTAAAAAATATTAGTATCATTATTTTTTAAGAGAAAAAACTATTTATTTAGGTTGAGAACAGATATTATAGAATATTTACTTGGAAGTTAAGAAGCCCGAAGAAGTTCATCCTGACAAATGGATTTCTCCTTGACCAGACGTAGACCAACATAATTGTGAATGCGTGTCCAAGAAACAGTAAATTAACCAAAAATGCAAAGATCTGTAA
Source organism: Syrista parreyssii (assembly GCA_030142615.1). Taxonomy (NCBI): domain Eukaryota; kingdom Metazoa; phylum Arthropoda; class Insecta; order Hymenoptera; family Cephidae; genus Syrista; species Syrista parreyssii. Next base: position 359,842 of record JARQTG010000150.1, read on the forward strand.
TTTGTCAAGAAAAATACAAATTCCTAATGAATTTAAATATTAGCATAATTCTCTTTACAGAAAGGATACAATCATGCAAATTCCACCAAAAATGAACATCATGACAAAGTCAGCAGTTCTCCCACGGAATGAGCCCTCTTCCAGCATCCTGCAGTATCTATATGTAAAGATCATGTTGAAGAAAAAGTTGAAGCCAATAGTTCCAAAGAAGAGAAAAGTGGTAATCAGTCTCCATAGCTGAAAGAAACAGGAAATGATTCAACAAATGACAAGTGCAAGAAACCAAACTATAAAATTACAAAGTAGCATACCTGGCACTGCTTGATTATTAAAATCGGATTAAAGTATAGTTGAAACGGAGATACAAGGTCCAGTTGCTGAAATAACAAGCAAAAACATAACCTTGATTATTCATAGAAAACAGGAGGTAGAACTGACTCTGAACGACACGATACTTTCACATATTTTAGTAACAGAAATAAAGATAAAATTAGGTGCAATTTTTGAAAATTTTACATTGTAGCAAATACGAACCACCGCAAGTGTTGTGATGACAGAAGCAGTCATGTACGCTCTCGTCACAATGGGCATCTGCAGGTATTCCTGCCTAAAAGTTTGATAGGGCATTTTTCTTTCAGCCAACACAAAAAGCTCGTATCACAACCGAATAGACTTTCTTCTTCCCTTCCACCTTCTTTCTTCTCTTGCTGTTACATGTCTTCGCTCGTCATCGTACGTTATTTGCATACAATTATCGTCCACATCACAGAAAATTTCTTACACCAATTTAGAGCACATTTAGTACACGTAAGATCTGAACGGAGCAACGAGATATATTACTAAATCTTCTATGTCGACTGATAACGATACTCTTATCGACATTTCGCAGCAAAATTACCTAGAAACAATAAGTCAAATAAAATGTTATATAAATATTACTTCTGATTAATGAAATTAAATTAAAATATAATATTCTGGTCCATCCGATAACAAAGACTCCAGTGAAATTATTAAAATATTTTGATTACAAATAAATATTATTTTATTAGATCAATTTCAGGTTGGGATTTTGTATTTACCACCTGACAGGGATTGTATAGGGATTTACTCGCTTGGCCTATCCATTGAATAACGCTAAAGACAACTTCAAGAAACTGTGCTTATTTGTCGTGTGTCGGCATAGGAATTTAAGCCATTTGGACCTGTCGTCTATTCTTTTCATTTACCGATTTATTTTCGCACGAAGATAACGGGATCTTTCTATTCCAAGCTGGAAGATAGTTTCCTTGAGTTATCGTCGAGAAAGTAAAGAAATCAGAATGGTTCTAACGAAAGAATATCGAATATGTATGCCGCTTACTACCGAGGAGGTAATTAATTATTAATAATCTGTGTTAAATGTGCAACAATGACACAAAGTTTTGCAGTGGAACATGTTCCATTGCATATTCCGATGCACAAAATGATTTACGAGACGATCAAATATTTTTGGAATTACTTTTTGTTCGAATTCATTTTGTATATTCTTTTTTATGATATAGCTTATTTTTTTGTAAACTTTTTTACAGTACCGTATAGGTCAATTATACATGATTGCGCGACACAGTCATGAACAATCAGATTCCAATGAAGGTGTTGAAGTTGTTGAAAATTCTGCCTGCGAAGATCCAGTGCATGGCAAGGGTCAGTTTACTGAGAAGAGGATTCATCTCTCCAGGTAATTTCAGAGTATTATTAGTTTGAATCTTTGCTAATAGATAATTTTTAATAATAGCTTTATCTTATTTTGGGACTTTACACATAATACTTACCAATAAAAAGTATGTTTTAAATAAATATTTTAAAACTTACTAATTATATAATTAATTTACAGTAAATTACCATACTGGATACAGTCAGTTATACCAAGGATATTTTATGTAACTGAAAAAGCCTGGAATTACTATCCCTTTACAATTACAGGTAAATTTCTAACATTTAACACTATTTTTCCCAGAGAGATACAGAATGAATTTTATAAATGCTTTGATATTTAATTCAACCAGTAAAGCTTACCATTAACACAATATAATATGTAATTATTTTTTTTGCATATTTCCTGGCCTTGTGCAGAATATACAGTAAGTACCAAATACTATTTTAGTTTTTAAAAAAGTATACTACGTTTTGTTCTTATTTTTCAGTGTTCCTTCATACCAAAATTTAGTATTTCCATCAAAACCTGCTATGAGGACAATAATGGTTGCACAGATAATGTAAGTATTCAAAAATACCAAAAGAATATAATTGCATTATGTTTCCAAGTGTAACACATATTGTTTGTTCAACAGTGTCTAGGTCTCTCCCCAGTAGAACTAGCACACCGAGAGGTAGATTTTGTAGACATTGCTTATGATGAGTTATCTGCTAAACACTACAAGGAGGAAGAGGTATGCTGTTGCAGAGAAAAACACCTATTGTTAATTCACTGTATAAAAAAGAAACAATTTGGAAAATCTGTATCATTTTATTATGCTACAGGATCCAAAATTCTTTCAATCAAAGAAAACTGGTCGTGGTCCCCTCGTAGAAGGCTGGCGTGAAGCAACTCAACCTATAATGTGCTCCTACAAATTAGTAAACGCATCATTTGAAGTTTGGGGCATGCAGACTCGCGTCGAAGATTTTATTCATCGGGTAAGATCCATTGGAGAATAAATAGCAATCATATATTTTGCATTTAACATATATCGTTAATTTTGTTTAGTGTATCCGAGATGTCCTCTTGCTGGGACACCGACAAGCCTTCGCTTGGATCGACGAATGGTACGAGATGACCCTAGAAGATGTACGACGGTATGAGCTAAAGATGCAAGAAGAAACAAACCAGAAAGTCCAGCCAAAGACTTTGGAAGAAACCGACCCCGCAGGTTCTAGGACTTCTGGAACTCCAAACGCGTCAACCCCATCCTCACCAAGTCCGAAGACTCCGACTTCTGCACGATCTTGGTTCTCTTGGTCGTAGCCATTAGTTAACCGCCTCGCTTGTTCCAGCCGACGACTTTGGATCTTTTTGATTCCAGCCAGGACTATTTTCGAACGCTACTGTCGAAGGTGCATCGTATACGCCCCGTATTTGAAAATAATAGTTCAAAATATGGTTGGTTTTGGCTCTTCGGCAATAATGTAAATAATTTCGTGTCCGATAACTTTACGCAATCCTCGAGAACCGTTCTGCAGACGACAGTGTTGAATATTCCTATCGGTATTTGTTGTTTTTACTTTTTTTTCACTTTATGTTCTAGAATTTTTTTAGTAACACATTCGCATTATTTTGTTGCGAACATTTAATCAATAGGCCAATCTCGTATTATTGATCGTGTAAAGTATTTATTGAAAAAGTTGTTGGTCTTTAATATTTATGTTTTCAGTATTGCTTTGCGACAAACGTGTAAATAATTTAATAGTTACACGCGATTTGTGCTGATTCGTCATTTTCAGTTTTCACATAAAAATAATTATAATTATTTGAACAATGACCAAAGCACTGCACGAATGTAATAAGTAGTATCAGGATAATTATTTGAGTACTTTCCTATTACCTGAAAATCTAATTGAAGTACGTAACATTGTGGTGGAATTGAATACAATTAAAACCAAAACAATTGTCACAAATACTGAATGACAATTCGATGACGTTCAATTTCTCAAATCTTAATACACGTCAACTTTGTAGTATTTCGTGTACATTACTTAGTACTGTACAATAGGATGATGTATTTGATATATGCAAATTAACATCACAATTATCCCGTAGTATTTGCTTGGCAATTATGTCAATCAATAATACAATCTTCACGTTAATTTGTTAGTTCACCAATTGAGTCAATTGACAGAGTTACATAACTCCTTTTTCTAAAATGAAGATAAGAAAGTGATTTGGTTTTCAAAAATCGTGGAACTCAAATAGCCAATATACGACTGAGTTCTAAGAAAGTGTAAATTGTTATAAAGAGTGGCAGATATTCAAAATGATTTGCATACAAAGCCATATCTAATGTGTCATACCGATTATGACCAACTGAATATTGAAAGAAAATGTTTAAGAAAGATTTTAATTGATTGCTGTTCCAGCAACAACACAGAGTATCCTTTACTTCGTATTTGTCACGCGTTCCATTGTTGCCGGGTAGTTTCGCACGCTAAGTTGTTGTCATGTGCCACATAATTACAAATATTTACGAACAAACATCGCTGCGTACCTGGGTTTTATTAAAAATTGTATCGAGCTTAATATAAATGTTAAATAAACCCAATTGCAATGTAAGATATCGATCTATGATCATTTGTCCACACGAATATCTTTGGATTTCATTTGACGCTTTATCTCATCTATGATGAGTCCTCCCACTGATAAAGACTCAATAAAATGGCGAAATGGAACAAAACCCAAAGTCAACGTGACAACGTACAACGTGTGAGTAAATGACAAATATTTACTTGACAAAATCAAATAAATATTTCTCGACAATAGTAATAATTCGATTTACAAGAAATAATTGTCAGGAGACATTTCATAATGTTCTTTCAAAAGACGATAATATTTTCTTTGACATTTCCTGTCAGTGCATCCAGTCTCCTAGGATAATGTCAGGATACGACCTTTCCTCGCACCCCTTATGGAGACGCGCCGTTATTGATCGCGAATGCGAGGGTGCGCCAGCGCAGAGTGAGAAGAGGGTGGCTTTCGCTTGCAACCCTAGCTCAACCCCGACGACAACCGAAGCGCCGGGTAGTGTTGTTGTTGCCGTTAACATGTCCAGCGGTAAGTGCACCTCTTTCTTACCCGTATATCAACCCCTATTACGGTTCACTGTATATTGTAATGCTGCATTTAATCCCTTGAGAAATTCCTCATTGTGTAAGCCTGTGTAGGTAATATGTATTAAACACATATTCAGTACATAAACATAAGTGGGCAGTATGTATTGACAGTTTGTGTCACGTTCTGATAACACTTGCCAATAGATATAGAATGATAGATAATATACTAGAATCAGAAATATATATATTTATTGAATGTACAAGGTACTACATATATTTACATTGCGTTCTTAGTACTTGTATTATGTAGTCTGTGGTGTATTTACTTGGTACAGTTTGTGGACATTGTTCTGCTATGTGGAATGATTTTTGTTTTATTGATACAATTAAGAAAGTCGAACTTTGTTTAGCAAGACAGGGACTATATTGGATTCGCGACACTTCCGGAGCAAGTGCACCGGAAATCCGTGAAGAGAGGATTCGAATTTACCCTGATGGTCGTTGGCGAAATGGGTCTTGGGAAGTCAACTTTGATAAACAGTCTTTTTCTTGGGGATCTTTACAAGGAACGACGAATACCCGATGCTCTTGGTAGATAAATACTAGAAATATCATATATGCATATTTAAAGCAATATTAAGTATTACATAAATATGCACATTTTTTTTAGAACGCGTAGAAAAAACTACAACTGTTGAAAAGAAGACAATGGACATCGAAGAACGCGGAGTACGTCTTCGATTAACAATTGTCGACACTCCAGGTACAATAGGATTTATAAACAAAAAATTAGGTTAGATATTGCGTGAATTTTGACGTCACCTTTTAGCAACATTTTATTTATTGAGGTTTCGGAGATGCCGTGAACTGCGAGGATACGTGGAAAGCCTGCTCGGCTTATATCGACGATCAGTTCAGACAATACTTCACGGACGAGAGTGGATTGAATCGTAAAAATATTCAAGATAATCGTGTTCATTGTTGTTTGTACTTCATACCACCTTACGGACACGGGTACTTCAAATATAATTATATGTGTTCCAATAGAAATTATATGTAGAGAACGAGTGAAAATATTTCAATGACATTTAGGTTAAGAAGAATGATAAGAATGATACTGATTTTGTAGGTTACGTCAGCTGGACCTTGAGGTTTTGAGAAGACTGCATCGTAAAGTAAACGTGGTGCCAGTAATAGCAAAAGCAGATACTCTCACTACACAGGAAGTGAAGAAACTCAAAGAACGAATCTTGGCTGACATTGAAGAACACGAAATACAGGTAATACATGCATGTGTAATAACTGCGTTTAAGTTTATAAGGTTGTCATTACACACTTTTCTTACAATTGTTCAGATTTATCAGTTTCCTGACTGTGACAGCGACGAAGACGAGGAATTCAAGCAGCAAGATAAAGAATTGAAGGCTTGTATACCTTTTGCCGTGATTGGCAGTTCTACTGTTTTGGAAGTGGCAGGTCGGAAAGTTCGTGGCCGACAATATCCTTGGGGCGTTGTCGAAGGTAATGGAGGGATGAATTTTGAAAAAAAAAAAAAAGATAGTCAATTAACACTTTGCTTGTTACAGTGGAAAATCCAAAGCACAGTGATTTCGTAAAGTTGAGGACAATGTTGATATCAACTCATATGCAGGATATGAAAGACGTAACGCAGGACGTGCATTATGAGAATTTCCGTGCACAATGCATTTCGCAAATTTCCCAACAAGCGATACGGGAACGGAGGTATCTACGCATGTAAATACTTCTAATTATTATACCTTAAGTAATGCACCCCACGTAGTTTCCGTTTCGAATATTTGCGCAAACATATTAACGTAATATAAATAAAGCAACTGGTATGATCAATAGTGATAAAGTACTTTTTAACAATTGGTAAAATTAACTTGTATTTTCTCTTTTTCTCTGTCATACAAATTTAAAAATCCTGTAGCATATAGTAGTTAATAGAGTGATGAGTATCATGTTGTATCATGAGTTAAAATTAGATTAGGTTTGAAATAAAATAATTTTGAAGTAGATAATTTCTTGCTCTAATAAACAAGTGGCTCTGGACTGAACCTTTTGATATTTTTTTTAGTAAACTGAAAAGAGATTCTGGACCACATTTTGATAATAGCATCTCTGACACGGACAGACTTCTTTTGCAAAAGGACGAAGAGGTAAGATTAGTCTTTGATCTCGTATCATCCACTGTAAATACGCTGTGTGCATTGCACAATTATTAAATTTGGACTTTTAATGCAGATTCGAAGGATGCAGGATATTTTGGCACAGATGCAGGAAAAATTAAAAGCCACGGGACAAGCCGGCGGAGGCTTAGGTATGCGAGGTCGTGTCGGCAGTCTTGGAAATGATTTGGATTCTACGGACATCGATAAAAAGCGTAACAGTATAATAGACGTTTAGTCCATTTTATAATGATAATAGTTCGCGAAGAGTTATCTTTTTAGATAATGATTTGCATTTACCAAAGATGACCTACGGAACCTCAGGGTATCTGAAGTCCGAAAAAGCATTCTAGGACGTTTGATTATAAGAAAACCTGGTGACTTTAGAAAAGATTGAGCCGTTTATAAAATTAAAAAAAAATTAGAAATCGAACTAATTGAAAAGTCAATAAGCAATTATGACTGACACTACGAACGCCACATATAAACGGAATCACGATACGATCGTTATGCAAAGCAGTATTAAGCATTGGAGTGTTTACACTTGCAGAATTGTACTAACATTCTTTTTCACGTATAAACTCCCTTACGTAAACGCTAAGAATTTATAATCTCCCTAGAATCGTTGCACGTGGCAAACATTTTTTACAAACCGATTCAACTAGTCTTATCTCCTAAGTTTTGAATTAAGCGCACATCGTGTGATCAAGTACGTTAGGTTGATTAGACACAAAGTCGATACTCTTTTATAAGTATAATATTCCATAAATTAAAAAAATGTAGTTCGATTGCTCGATATGTTAAAACTTGTACACAGCACAAAAGGGAATGCAGTTACCATTGACGTATAGGTTAGGTTAAGTAATATAATTTCGAGAATCAACAGCAGATGAAAATCAGTTGATTAAGATATTGCGTTGAACATCGATTTGTTATATTTAATTATATTTTATTGTGATCCTCTTTTATGTAACAATAAATATAATACGATATATATAAGTAAATTATATACATATACACATATATATATGTATAATTTCTGTTAAGATTCCTAGTATTAAATCATCCTCTCGATATCGCTTGGTCGTTCGGTTGCTTTCTAATTAATCAATCAATTAATACTCTACGCAATAACGAGAAGCCACAATTATTGGATCGTATGAAAAATATACTAAACGCTTCGCTTCTAATTATTATCAGCTCGCTGGGTACCGATACTAATTCAAAATCGCGATACTAATTTTAAATAAAGGTAATTATTAATTCTTATAGCAATTAAATATGTATACACATCAGCCAAGTATACGTACAATGAAAAGGCCAATAGCTACACGATATAAATTCGCAAACTGATAGCAATACCAATTAATCCTCACTATTGTCAATTAATAGACACGTAATTCATTATTATTAATTCGTAATCGTTAAATGATCTGCTCGATAAAAATTCGCGTCAGTACCGATGAAATTACGTTTAATCATTTTTGGATGCAATTTCAGAACACGTTTTTGGAGACTCACATTTTGTTTCATTCGCCTTTCTCGCAATTCTCTCTACTTACGTTTCCTCTTTACAAGAACGTAACGTGCACGACTTTATCTTCCCATAGAAGAACACACTACGTTACGGGCAGCCTGGTGAAAGAATATGTAACGTTAAGTAATCTATATACTGATATATACTCTACCATTGCAGTTTAGTTCTGTGAATACATTATTGGGCCGTATCGTAGTGCTAATAATAATAATAATAATATTAATAACAACAACGACGAATAACAAGAACAATAATATACTATATATAAATATATTTGGCCAGAAACAAGGTGATGATTTTTCATTCTATTTCTTTAACGGTCCATACAATTATCATGCGACAATTAAAAAATAATCGTCCGGAGCTATTGAAACGCCAATATGTAATACTGTTTTGACTATACACCATTCGCGAATTATCTAAAATTAATCGATAGCTTTAATTAAAACGGTAATTGACTTTGTTCTGTTTATATATATATAAGTATATTTTGTTCACCAGTCTGGTCCGCATTTCGAATCCTAATTAAACGTCGTCGAGCTTAATTCAACAATTAACCCGTTAATAAAAATCCAAGGATTCCCGATGTACGCACAGAACGTAACATCCCTTACGACCACCTTAACAAACGGATATATACCGCCAAGGCGCCCCGTATAATTTTGCCGGTATAATAATCTACGTGTAAAAAGAGATTTTCATTTGTTATTGAGCTACCATAATAAATCAGTTCTAAAGTTAATCGAATAAATACATAACAATAACGTTCGCACTAATAAAATATCAAAGTAAAAGTACATTAGATATCCTCTTACGGAATAATATATAAATGAAAGGAAAAAAAAAAAAAATTAAATGATCTCTAATCGAATACGCAGAATAGCTCGATTGAAAGGGGAAATGTGGAAATCACACTGATCGACGCTACGCTGATGATGATGATGATTGATGAAAGGGCAGTTATTCGCAGACGCGTTCGATCAGCAATAATAATCAGGCCTCCCGAAGAGTCCTGATAAGTCCCGGAAGTGCTCTACTGGTCATGAAGAGTAGGAGGAGGATGGGAATGGTGATAGAGAGGATATTGAGATTGAAGGGAGGCGCTCTAAGGAGGGTGAAAATGGCGCAAGATCAGCCAAATAGATTGCTCACGAGGGAATTGAAGCCGTTGCTGATCGAGGAGAAGATTCCGTTGTTGGAATCGCCGGCAGTGTTAGCACCGGAACTTGGTCTTAAATGTAGAGTGTAGTCCCTATGAGGATAAGGCCTCAAGGGACCGTTTATGCCTGCGTAATGTCCTGGAGCCTCATCCCCGATGTCGTCCAGTCTCTGAAAAATAATTCCAAAAAATATTGCACAATCCAATTGCGTTTCCAGTTTTAATTATAAATATAAACACGTAGACTGAAAAGTACACTGAAGTTAAATTGCCTCAAAAAAAAAAAAAAAAAAAAAAAAAACTTAGCTACAGCGAAATTAAATTCTCTTCATAAAGTTTCTTTACTCTTCTGCTCTTCACAGAAGAAATATGAGGAATTCACATGAAACCTTTTTCTGTTTAGCACCAGCACAAGCGATCAGCATAAAAATTAAAGTCCTGCGTAACCTCTCAACGAGCAAGAGAATGAAATTACTTAGAATATAAATAAATACATTTAATTCGACGTTCGTTTAAAATTCAATGTCATTCAAATATTCGTAAGATTTAACATCGGTCTACCGTGTATTGATAATTAAAAGTAGCAATAAGCACGCGTGAAAAACGCAAGCATCATTATATCTAGATGTCAAGAGCGTCGGCTAATTAGCATCCGCAGTACAGCACCATTTATTAATAGAGCTATGAATTAAAGCACGATTTATGCCGTGATAATTATAAATCTTAGCGTAATCGGCTATGGATTCATTAAAACAGCTGGCACATGCACGCACGAGATGTAAAATCGAGGTCGAGACTTTCGCGATTTATTAAATGATGATATTTTAAGATGAATTCGTTCATGGAGACATAGAGAGAGAGAAAGAGACAGAGAGAATGAGAGAGAGTGCATATGCACTTATGTATATGTATATGATATGTGTTTCCCTCGAGATAGAGAAAACCAATCCTGAAATACGACCAGGACGATAACGATTCGCCTCCGAGGACGCTTTTAGACGTGATCGAATTACTTTGCTAAGATATCAGGATTCGAGTCGGACGAAATTGGAGTGCCTGGCTAAATCCGTATCTGGGTCAGAATCGTTAAAGGATGACGATCACGTCCTCGGCATTTTCTTTTAATCAATTTCCCTTATCTTTCTCTCCCTCTCGACTAAGATCAAACGATCGTTGTTGTAACGGCAAATAATGCACGACCTATTGGATTAGCTAAGAATCCACTGGACGACATAATTCATACAGATTATATTAAATTATTAGTGGGACCAAGAGGTTCGCGTCAAGTTACAAAAAAAAGACATAATATTATAAACACACCGATGAATAAATATATGAAAATACGATTTCCATAGAGCTGCAAAGTATGTGCGTTAAGCAATATCTTTTTTAGGTAAATTGGCCGAGTTAGTAATGGCGACTGTTACAATAACATGGCTGTTGCGTGTGTTCTATGTTAGATTATGGTTATAATTTATAGCAGTATAATAAAAGGAATGCGGAGAAGAGGATGCAGAGAAAAACCGTAGACAAGAGCAATAAAATATCGTATGTAAGCCGAATACGCGAGAAATGGACGATTGACATCGATAAATCGGTTGGCAATAAAATGAAAGCACAGTTAACGGCCGATTGCGAATTACTCCATTACTTACACGTTACTCGTGCGTGGAAGGGAGCTAGCTGGCTAAATTACAGGGGGATTCTATGGGGACATTGAGGACTAGATTATGAGGTAGGAAAGACGATGGTGTCGGTGGCCGGAAGAGAAGACGTTGAGGAAGTAACGCGCGTTAAGGAGCCCGTTACTTCGGCCCTCGCTTCCGTTTCCGGTTCCCAGCCCTGGACCTCCTCGTCATCGTCGGTTTTGCGACTTGGTTTCCGTCTCTGAAACCACACCACTATTCGCACTCATACGTTCCACGTAGTCGCATTATGTACAGGAAGTCGCGTGCGCCACCATTTTCAAACCATCTCACATAGGGGAATATCAGATTAAAAAGAGAAAGAAAAGGAAGAATCTAGTGCACCTACATTGACGTATTTGGTAATGGGAATAATGTCAATTCATTTATGGTTGTCTTTGGCGCTTCAAATGTATAGCATAGTGGGGATTTTCCATGGCTGTATTATACAGGGTGTCTTAAAAGTGAAAGTGAGACATTAATTTGAGTTGGCAGAAGAAAAATAAAAACGTCTCAGCCACCAGAATACCGTTAGGAGTCACACTTCCAACTGTATAACATTATCACCCATCCTCTATTATTAGCGCGATTAGAATTTTAAACATTTTACTTTCCCTGTATGAAAATTCCGTTAGTACTTTTGTATATTTATATACAACGTTCCTGTCACGTCAAACCCATCGTTACACTTACCTTTGTGGTGTGAAGGGTAATGTTGAGTAGGGTGGGATGCTGTTCAATTACCATAAATTCAATTTCACGGGGACTGTAGCCATTCGCGTAAACCTATGCAACAAAAAATAGACTCATTTAATTCAACAATTTGAAGAATTTGCTACTTTTGAATGTTCCGCAAACGAGATACCTATAAGCAGGCATTTAATGATAATCGGTAAACTAACCTCGAGTTTGTAAACTCCAGGTAAGAGTATTCTCCAGAATTCACCGTATTTGGTGGTGAAAAAACTAATGTCCCTAGATTTCACCTTAACCGAAGCTCTTTCGACCGGATTTCCATTTTCATCAATTACGAACCCATGGACACCTCTGTGCGCTTCAGCCAGGAACTTGATCAGGGACTGGAACAAGGATGCGTATTTTATAAAATTTATATTGAAAAGAATGTTTTATCGTCACGTAAAACATACCACTCGATTTTCTTCCCAATAATGTGGCAGATCTTCAGCTGGAGGATATTTGCAGCAAGACAATTCTAAGGTAATTTCCATACAACCATTCCAGACGTAATTGAAATCTTGCATTCCTCCTGTTAGCGGATACCATTCGGCACCGTTTGTTATGCCATGCTTGAATCCTGGTTGCGAAGCTGAACATGCTGCACCGCGAAACATGGAGCCATGATTTTGTGAATAAGTCAATGACAGATGACGGAACACATCATCGTCAGGCGACAGACTCGGTGTGGATGTGTAACTCTGAAACACTGTGATGATCACGATATAATAATAATCATTAAGAATAAAAGAAATTCAAAAATTCATGAAAACTCCTGCGTCTTTTTTACAATATCAGCGTCGTTATTCTACTTTTCATTTTAGATGACAAATTTTTTTGACAAAATTTCAAGTAAGTTTGGCCGTTCGGTCCGTATGTAGAAAACATTGGAGTGATTAGAGAACGTCGTTAATCGTCCACTGACGAGTAAACGATTGTAAAGTATTTTTTTTCACAATACCTGCGCACAACGGAGCCGAACGACATATTCCTGATTGCATGAAAATTCACAGGCAACGTTAAGTCAAGTGTGATAACAATTAGACAATGATTTTTTTTAATGCTAGACAGAGATGGAAAAGAATATTTTGTAAACTGAGCGTTTTTAATGAAACGCAGGATGGTCGTTCGTTCAGCATCAAATCATGCCACGATGGTGTGAAATTCATGGTATCATTCACTTTTGACCAGACATAATTTTTGTGACTAAACCAAAAAAAAAAGAAACCAAAGGAAAATTATATTCTTGCGCAAGTGAAGTTTCGAACGCATGAAGAATTAATTTACCGGAAAATTATCCTCGTTTTAACACTGTCCCATTGTTCATTGTTCATCCATCACACTTTCTACTTGGATTAATCGCCAGCTTCACAAGGTGACAACTTGACGTCATTCGAAATTCTTTTCCAACGAATGCGGAACGTCGCATAGAATAAATGAAAGATACCAGAGATAGTGTTGAAAAGTTGAAAAATCATAAAATTTCACTCACGTGAATTTGGTGTATTGTCAAACGGGTAGCTGGCAACGAGGGCGCCACCGTGAAGACTTCCGGAAAGAACAAATTGAATTTTCGAAACCCACTCCTTAACCGCTTCTGTTTCCGGTTGACTCTTTTTATTGTTCTGCTTAAAGTAATCCGGGAAATTTCGATTCAAGTCGAAACCACGAGCATTGTATCTGTACAAAGGAACAAAGTAGAAAACAGTATGTCGATAAATCAATGTATAACTGGATATATTTAGAGTGTCCAAATTCTCTATATTGATGTTCGACACTCACCGGCCCTGACCACCATCACAAGACCCCTCTTTAGAGACCTCAAAGCCATCCGGATTCATTGACGGTAGTATATGGATACGTGTGTTATCCAAGAGCCAAGTGATGTATTGATCTGATCCATATTTCGTAACTAGCAACTGTCGAATGAAAAAAAATTGTTAGTAAATTTTTACCGTACAATTAATTAACAAATAATGAATAATTCTTTCATATAAATTCCCTAACACGATTATTTAATTAATCGCGCAATTACGCGATACACAAATATCATTTTCCCTCTAGGCAGTAACGTCCACGATACCTTATGCAGTCTAATCAGCCATAGTCAGCAGATTGACTTAATTTATCCAATGAAAACCAGATTTACGAAAGTTCACAATTTTTCATAAGAAAATCACCAAATCCTTGCGTGCATTAAATAAAACAAAATCAACTTTTTTATTATAGAGTTTCCAATTCATTTGATCAGCACAAAAGATTATCGAACGTATGTGCTGCTACTAGTAAATAGGTAACAAATATAATCCAACAAGAAAAGCCCATTCCTGAGATTCGACTTGATCGTGTGAATGTTAATTAAGGCCGAGCGTGAAGAGGGAGTAAATTATTCAAGGTCGACCTTAGGTGGTCAGAATAGCGTGAACAATCGTAAGCGGCAAAATAATTACGAGGGAATTAATACACCGCTACAGCACCTACATGTTTTCACGAAGCTGTAAATAAGACGTCGTCGCCGATAAGGTCTCTCGAGCAAGGACATAAAGTGAGGTTAGGTTGGACAGACGCGATCCTTGAAAATATTCATGAAGGTTTTGCCACACCAAAAATATATTCCGGGCGAATACAAATTTCCATTTAATACCCAATCGTGAAGCAGGTACGAAAAAAATAAATAAAATTAATGAATAATAAACAATTATATTGTTACGTACGTGAATAAGGTGTAGCATAAGCTCACGTCCTACTGCCTCGTTTCCATGTATGTTCGCCACATATTTGACATCCGGTTTACCGATCATGTGTTCATACGGCGAGGACGAGACGACCATTACCCACAAATCGCGCCCTAATGGACAATACAAAAATTCGTATATAATCACATCGTCTATTGTCACTGTTTTACCGGAAATTAAAATATGCTATGCGTGCATGTCCTGATCAGTTAACATTGTCGAGCAGCAATCGTTACGTGGGAATGCCGCAGGACACGCTATCACGATGAACAGGGCATGATAATGGCTAGAGTCATCATTGAACGTCGGTGGGATCGTTAATAGTATATTGATGAAGATAAAATATCGATATGGAGTAATGTGTTTACCCTTGACAGACTTTCCAATAGAATATAGGGCAGTGAGATTCTGGAAGCGCAACGAGGTCGTCCTTAGAAATCGACTCATTTGTTCATAATTGTGATACTTGAATTCGATATTGTATGGCTCGTCGAAGATGGAATAACGAGAATTGTAGTGTCTCGCAAGTTCGGAGTCTCCTGATGTTTCTTGTCCGATGGCGATTCCGTGAACACCTATAGAGGCCAGCGTCACGAGTAAAAATATACGTAACATTCTGAAACAATGGAAAAAAAATGTTTAAATATACGCAACGCACATATGCACGGGAGGAGCAAATGAAAAATGTTTTAGTTTACTTTGATCTGAGCAAATAGTTTTTTATTGGTTTTTTTTTCTTCTTTATCGTAACGTCTGGAATGCGAGAAACGACTGAGTTCCTTAAAAATGAAATCTCCTGGTTTTATCTACAGTTTCAAGAAAGGAGAGTTCGATATGAATCATACGTGTCCCCGATTTCTTTCACTGTCACCATTGCGAAATGCTTTGGGACATTATTTGAAGGTTAAGGCCGTTGTGAATTCGGCCTACGCTTTTTCATCGGTATTCTTTATGTAGTCAGTAAAAGTCATGTAAACGCGTATGAGCGTCATTGACATTTGTAGAAAATGTTAAATATATAAAATTAGCATTTTCGTCTAATGTTTTTATTAAAAAAAAGAAACGTCGGAATAATTAGATATTTGCTACAAACGTGCCGTGTTTCCTGCTTGTTCAGTGCATTGGCCGGAAATGCATATTCCGGTCACGTTCAGTGTTCACGGGCAACTTTTACCGTTTTATTTGCATTGAAAGCAAGGAGTCGACTTTCGTGTTGGCTCCGCATGTACACAAATTATTTTCGAGAAAAATGTCCGGCTGCTTCGGCTTTCACTAACGGCACTGACGCACGCCAGAAATAACGGGTCTCGGCCGCTCGTAAAGCCGGATAAAATGGCCATGAAGTAGCGGCGAATAACTGGTACATGCCTATTTCATCCTTTTCTTTACTTTTCGTTCATATACTGTCAATCTAGGGGATCGGTCGACATTCGTTATTGAACGTGGGCTATTGCCTTTGAGATAACCGGTATAGGCATTGAAAATGACGTAAAAGACTAGCTTTGATTCCAGAAATTGTAATTGCATAGACGTACTTTATTTTCATGGAGTGTCTCATTAATTTTCTGTATGATTCTAAAGTGAGATTAATGTAAAACGTTAAGCATTGACGCATTGCTATTACTACGTTAATGAATTCTGAGATTCCCTGTGTACCTATGTGGCTCAGTGACGTTATCGAGCGAGACGATTTGTGCAAACGGGTGATTTCACGTTAGAATAGCAAATAATTAATCACTGTTACGAAACAAATTTGTACGTCACTTTATGATTTTTTATAAAGAAAAAAAGACTGGGAATTTTTCCATGACGTTTAACGCGTCTTCTTCATCCGAAGCGAAACCACTCCATGGTAATTAGGCCAGTAAACTTTGCCCGTATATTTACATGGAGTTTCCATTAAGCGAATGCGAAATAAAAGAACTTCAATGACTAAAAGAATATGCGTGCCACTTAACACTGCGCGAAAACGCTTTTCTTCATTTGCCAAATGTCCCAGTTAAAGGCAACTGCTATTTTGTCAAATTCCACGAAATCTTCGCAGATGTTTTGAATGATACAACTGCAATACGTATACAGTAACGCTCACGTAGGTATAACAAAAACTGTATAACAAAAATTTAATAACATTCTGCATTATCAATGTGCCTCGCGCTCCATTTAACCCAGTCGATCGTTTAAAAACAATCTTGAAATATTACCAGTTTTAAAAAAAGTAGAATTACACTTAAAAATTAGAGCAAGGAATACAAAGAGTACTAAACTACCTTCCATTGTATAGTAGAGACGGTTAAGACGACATGTCAAAAAACAAAAGCAATAAGTCAGGAATAATAGAAGCCGCCAGAAAAGGTCGGCCATTAATCATGGCGCGAAAGAAATCGTTCTGAGAGAATAAAAAGATATAGTCCGAACAAGCATAAACGGATGGAAGGAAGGAAGAAAAAATTCTGTGTCACCTGAATAACAAATGGGGCGGCAAAAGCCGTGTCGAGGGTTAGTTGAGAGTCGCTGGACGGAATAACGGGCTTTCGTCGTTGGAAATATTCCGTAGTAGATATACTACGTTTTGTATTACACCAATAGAACTTGCTCAAAGATGCTGAATAGTATGATGCTTCTTCACTCACGATACAATGTCTAACACAGTTCCAGAACAGTTACGATTTACAAAATTTGTATTTACTTCTTTCTCATCACACCAATTCACTCGTTCAATGCCGATCACGTTACGAGGACGTCTTCAGGACGGATACGAAACTAGCACCGGTGTGCCTTCGAAATTCAAAGTACGGAAACACGAAACAGAAACGCAACAACACGTTACACACAGGCTCGCGGCCAACGCGAGACTGCGAACTTGGGAAGAGCGCGGCCCGCCACGCAACGCTATTCCTCTGGTGGTGTCACAGTGTACCAGTGCACCTTCTGGTGCCTGAAGATACTTCTTCCGGTCTACTGGTACTAGTGGACACTATATAGCACTTCGGTAGCTATACTACCTTGAATATAACACCTGGTGCTATCATCTCTGAGGGTCTAGAGCAGGGACAGAGAGTTAACGACTGGATGAGATACGACGAGAACCACTCGTTTATTCAGGACACTGTCCTACTACCAAGATTGCGGTCCAGAAGGAGATGGAATTTTTTTGAAGTATGTCAAAACGGGAATTTCGAAGGACACCTTTATTTTTGGAGATTGAGATCTGGATCTGACAAGGGATAAGAACAGGCATGCTTCAAAGATTTATTTATTTTTATATAATTAAATTATAAATTTTAATCATTACTATTCTCAATATTTCTTTTACGAGTTTGCGTACATTAGTACTCTCAAAAAAAAAGGCGCGTGATCTGAATCCTCCGCGATGTCGAATTATGATTCAGACATGAATTTTCGAGGTCAACAAGTGTAATAAAACGAAACTGACGTTTTGCATGCGTAATTTCGTAATTCGTTGTTTTGTTTAGTAGTCGGTACAACATTCGATGCGACTTTGTAACGATCAGTCGGTAAATGGAATTGCGGATGACCGCGACACCTGACTGAAGATAAAGAGACCAGGTATCATACCAGGTATGGTATCATGTGAGCTTACGAGACACAGACGGTCATAAATCGACTTATCTACTGAACGTCAACATTGGGTTTGCGCGATTGCGTAACGGTGGTAAGTTTAAGGTATCAACAATTATTTTTGCAATTGTTCCGATCTTCTATCAACCGAAGAGATTATTGATTGCTGAACCGTCGACTGATGCTGTTTTTGGATTTGAATTTTTTAACAGTCGGTTGCATAGCGGACTGTGAATGGATTTTTAAAATCTTAATAGTTCTTCTTCATATCAAATGCAGATAATTAAATTTTTATTTGCGACATATTTTACCGTATTTTACTATTACACGTTCGATTTATTTTTGTAAAACTAATGTATTACAGAAACAGGTATTCTAATCCTGCAATGCATCATGGGAAGTGAGTCCAGCGGTGGCGCCGCCACCCGTGTGTTTTATGTACTTCCAGGTTTTATAGTATATTCGTGCTAATTTTGAGTATATCCCGTCCCAAGTAAGACACCTGAAGTTGCCACTTTTTAAAGCAAATTCCCCATATTTTCCCGCCAAAATCTAGTAATATCGGCCGCCCATGAAATATTTTGATGTATCACATAAGTCGACAATAACTCAGAACAGTAGGGCTAACCCGAGCAGAAATCCTATCCGGGGTGCCTGATGCACTACCAGGGCCTTATTTGGTATTAATAAGGTAAAGCCTGATATTAACCTGATCCGTGTTTGATAAAACAAGCCTGTGTAACTTTCGTCAGAGCCGCAGATGTTTTACGTTACTCTTTAACCATTAGCATTTTGGTCGGAAATCTCAAGCGACACATTTCCCATGATGCATTGCAGGTATAGAATACCTGTTTCTATAATACCTTACGTAAAATTGTCAACAGTTATGCCATCTGTACATGGTCTTGCAGGGATCTTCCTGTCCCACAGAATAGACTTTTGTCCGCCAGTCAACTAGAGTTCTCTAGCGAAAGCATGCGCGAGCGCGTTGCTCATTTGACTTAGCCGTGAATGTGCCAGCCACCAGCCAGCCATCTAGCACGGCCTTCGCTGCACGCGCAGCTCAGCGCGCGGCTTTCTGGAAAAAATGAAGGCGCGCTCCTAGTGAAGTCCGGACCAGCAGAGGGTCCACCAGGTAGTCGCGTGACTCTCGAGCCGAGGTGTATCGCGTACGTCAACCCGGTGTATCGCGAATTCTCATTGGCTCTGCCACAGGGCCGCACGTCAGGGGTTCAACCCTATACCCCATTGAAAGAACTACAAAAAATAAAATCATCCCTCTGGCGATCGGATACACATCCCGGTTAACATAGGACACTAGTGTATCCACTAGAGGAAGAGGAGGAGGCACCAGCATCCCTACCGGAGTCTTCATCGATTTTACGTCAGTCAATGAATTTCTGCCAATAGAGAGTTAACCAAGGATTTTACTCTCGCCTCTCCCACAATACGTAGAATCTTGTTTGGTAAAGACATTATCCGAGTGTCCTTCAAAGAATCATCTTGTTAATCGTGTAATTAACAAGCGCGAGTGTTTCCAGAAAATCTATTAAGTTGTAAGGTTAAGAAGGTTGTATCGCTGTGTTTACGAAACATCACGAAACGTCACGAATTGTCCCTTCGGGCATCGGACTCGATCGATCCTCGGAGCAACCTCAGACTCAGCTTGCTCTTAGCCAGCAGCTTCTCTGCATTTTTTCTCTTTATTTTTCCGCCACTCGCTTCGCTTACGTCGAACGGCTTATTTTTGCTGAAGCTTAACGAGATTTTGAGAAAAGCATTCAGAGAGTGACGCAAGCAAAATGGAGTTCAAGTTCAATGTGAATAAACTCTTGCCCAGGAAAATCAACAAGATTGGACACACACTGATTCCGGAAGATTTCAAGGGCGACCGACGGGAACTCAAGTGAGTGAACCTTTTACCAATGACGACCCGATCATCATTACTGCTAATTCTTTGTGGTCATTTGCAAAAATAATCCAGAACCTACTATTAGATACTAAATTAATATCAATATAAATATACAAGTAGACTTCCTCCTTTAGACGCAGAGAGCGTCTAAAGATCTATAGAAGTTTACCTCAATTCCCTCAGCTGACAATTAACGCGTGAGAACTTTCACTGTCCCTTGCGAGACTCAATGACGCATCCGTGCTGCAATTTATCATCAATCTCTTTCATAAAACTTCAAAGACATTCCAAAAATTCGAAATTGAGTCCTCGAACTTGGTCGCAGTTGTGGTATCAGCTAATTGACCAATACCAATAACGCCAAAGACATATAGAACTCGATACGGAGTGCTGCACAATCAAGCATCACGAGCAGAGACTCTGCTCATAAAAAAGAAGAAAGTTGTTGCTCGACCAGATTTTCAAATTTTCTAAAAATTCTTCATAATGTTTGAATAGTAAAAAAAAATAATATTCCATCACATACTTGCACAGATCCGGAAATGCTTAAGCAGTTTCGATATCTAACGGACCGATGACCTCCAATCAGCTGATCCTTCCAAGTTTAATTTTACGTGTACAATATAAGATCGCTAACGTTGACACGTCATCTTACACTTGTGTCATTCGTGCAATCATCGCCAAAAGCATCCATTCTCTCAGTGTGTTGCCGCGTAGGCGAAAAGCGGCTGGAGTTCGAAACGCAAAAAAAGTAGCTCAGCTCGTAGCTCGTTGAAATGCGTCAGAATGAGTAGCATTGCGCAATATCCTTGTTACGCTACGAAGCAGCAGGCTTTTGGTCGCATTTTAATAGCAGCTAGAAACTAAAATAGAAATTACATTATTCACCAGAAATATAGAAAAGAATAGCGATAATTGAACGTCGACGAAGCAAGTAGAAAGCTACGCGAATCAGCAGCAGCAGCCACGTTCATGGCTCGCAAGAGTCTGTCACGTGACTACGTCTCCCTGTGGGCGGACAGGTCAGGTCTGGTGGGCAGCAGAAAGAATCGCATAGCCACGATTCTTATTCCTTCTACGAAATACGAATTTTGTCCTGTACAAATATAATCTCTATTTCTGTAAAGAATATGAAAATGACAGAGAGAAGAGTCGAAGAACGTACAACGTGTAGTAGCGATTCTTTATCGATTAATTAAAATAAGTCTAATCCGATTGTCTGACTCCACGTTATCCTACCCTTCGTTTCCATGGGAACCCATTGTTCCATTGAATATGCATCTAGTTCCGAAGCCAGAGAGGTTATCGACTTACGTATAAAATTGTCGGCATCTACGTATACAGAAGTCTAAGTAATATCGTATCGTTACGTATTTGACAGATCGCGCTCACGTGTCATTCTCACGGAATGACTCACGTTCAAGCTATACTTGAACCAGGAAGCCGCGTGTTCCATATTTCACAACCGTCCTACAGCGATGCGAAGGTTAGAAACGTGTTTAGGCATCCGTTGTTAGCAGGGATCGAGAAACAGCAGAAAATTATTCTAGCGCGCAATTCTCCTATAGAGATTCGTATCGGTACAAATTGACTTTACCACCCAGTATATATTCTGTCTGACGAATTGACGCAAAAATACTGCAAGCGGAAACCTTCGACTCTTTTAGGAAAGCAGGCTGGTGGTTAAACGGTGAATTATTCTCGCGTGTAATTCTCAGCGAATGACTCAGAGACTGACGGAAGTTTACAACAGAGCGACCGACTAAAAGTACGAGGAAGAAGGAGACAGAATGAGTTTGCGTTACTGCCGAGTTACCCGTTATGTAGAAAAAGTCTATTCGCTTCTCCTCGTTTGCTCCACGCACCATAGACCAGCCGGCGTTAACGTTGCGTTCCAGGAAGACTGCTGCAAGTGGAACAAGACACTTTATTCATGTCTGAAATTATTGTAACGCGTGAGACATCCGATTATGGAACACTGTGCCAATCACTCGTGAATTTTATATGCAAAAAACATACATGATGTATGCCGAGGATTGACAAGAATATTAGGAAGTCTCAAGAGCCGTCCTCTTCTGGCACGTAGGATGCAGGAGCAGCGCTTGGTGCGTCTGGTGCAAGGATGCGTGCAACTCTGATTACCACGCGTCGCCTAGCACGGGGACTTTTCAATCAGCCAGGCATGACGTTTCTGACATAAATGAAACACAGGGGATGAATAAAGTGTATTATAATAATAATAAGCACTTAAACCCTTAGATCGACCGCATAGAAAGGAGTGACGAGATTTGCAGAATTGAAAAGGTACTAGAAGGCAGCGATAAAACCGGAAAAAAGGAAAGAATTGTTGAAGAAAGAGAAAAAGGTGATTATTGGAGGGAAGAGAACGAATTGTCTTTCTTGCGATCGCCTCAGCGAGGCGAAACTTAACCGTTATAACCGGAAAAAGGAGTGGAAGAAAATAATGACACCTTCCTGCTGCTTGTCACGTTATAACGAATTTTTATCATTGGACTCGAAATAATCGAGTCACGTGATATTTCTGTGGCTCGGACGTCTTACTTATCGATGACAATAGCGCCGTTTGAAAAACGATAAGAAGCTTGATAAGAAATTTCGAAAGTGGTTTATTACGCTCGAACGGTTTACACTTGCCATATTTACATATGTAAATTGAAACCGCGTCGATGTATCCGGTGTAACCGATAAACTGGAAAATTCAAAAAATTTGAATCATAAATGGTTTATTCGTCGATACAATTTCTGGAAAATCTATTCTAGTGGGTCACGTTCTGCCAGCATATAAAAACGTTTACTACAAGAAGAGATGATGGTGCGTACTGTCGAAGCGGAATGTCAGCTAGGAACTTCAAAGCTAGAGAGTTGCGTGTATTAATAAACCTGACATAACGGCCATGCTACTCCTGATCCACTAGCAGCTGTACACGTTTCCACTCTCCACGCTCGGCAGAGTGTAGAAAGAGCTGCAATGCTGATCCACTCCGTATTTTAACCCTGAACGTGGACTATTGCGTCACTCGAATGATCCCGACTCTGGACATGAGAATTTGCATCAGGAACTCTACTGGAATTACTCTTTGGCTTTGGCTTTGACTGGCTGTACGATCGATGCTATCTCCCTCGACAGTTACGTAACTAATCAGTCCGTGAAAGCGCAGTTCAGCCTTGACTGCTACAGTCTGCTCTGCCACGAGAGAAATCTCGGGGCTCTGACTTTTTTAAACAGCGACTATTTATCACTCTGAAGATACCAAGAGTAGTGGGAGGAACGTAAGGTATTTCGATGATACCTTTGGAGTATCAATGTTGCCCAAAGTGATCGATCAACATATATTCATAGATCAAACGTCAATGTTCGTGGACCATCATTGAGATGTATCTTGATCTTGAATATGATTCACGAATGCCCTCCTCCCGCTAGTCCAATAATTAACAGACAGCGATTGGATCGCGAATTCTCAAATTTTAGAGCAAGTTTTGCGCAGAGATTAATATCTCACCTACACAATTTGTCATTGACAGCATTAAGATATCCCGCCCTGAGGTCGTTATCGATCGTACGACAGCCAATTTATGTAAAGGTGTCGGGAGTAGCGTGACTTGTTTTTTCGCCCAATAAAAAAATTCTCCACTTATTTTCCTAGCGATTTCGCGAACATTAAGAATACTCGTTGCTGGTATAAAGAAAGAAAGTGGGAGAACTCGAAACCTCCTATGAGAATCTTGGTTAATTGGAGGAAACTAGGTGGCAGGGGGGCAGCAGCTTGTTCTTACGATTGTTCTGCATGAGCCGTTATGTACATGTATAACCTAGATACGCATACAGTCTATGTACCAGCCAGTACTAATATATATATATATATATATATATATATATATATATATGAAAATCAAAATCCAATTTTCGAAAATTTAATGCTCCAGCTCTCTATCCTTTGAAAATGAATATCTGGACAATTTTCAAATGAAAAATCGCAGCCAGGCAAATATCGATAATCGTTGCGCTATCAGACCTAACAATTCGAGCAATGGATTCTTTAGCATCTAGAAGCTTCGGCTCTGCTCTCGTTTCCATGCTCATCCTCTCTACGGTCATAAATTGAGGAAGAAAGGGGTGGATGGACGAGGGGTGCTAACTCCCCTCGCCCCCCGACTCTCAGTGCGTCCAATGCAGCCTCTCGACTTTAAAAATAGTGCGCGACCCTCTGCGTGGGGTGAAGAAGAAATCCAATGAATTTCGTCCGAAGTTCGACGGGGTCGCAGCTTCCTCAGGATCCTTGATGACGCGCGAAATATTAATTAGATGTATCAATACACAGTGGCTTTCCAATAGTCCCAAATATTTGTCTTCTTGGGTCTGTAGCTCTAACGAATGCTTTGATGTTTCAGCGAATGCCAGAGACAGCTGACTAAAGTCCTCGACGACATGGGCGAGGCCTCCGCCAGGGCGCAAGGGCTGAACAAACCAATCACCAGCGCCATTAAACTAAGGGATACCGACCACGTCGTCTACCTGCTCGTGGACAGAGAAGCCAACAAGTAATGATTCTTGCATTAATCCTAACGCGCCCCTGCCGGGAGAGCCGTAATGGATTATAGGCAGTTCGGGGTAAATGGGTCGAAGGGGATGAGGATTTTTGGGAGGTGGCTGGAAGGTGCGCTATTGGATCGATGCCGAAGGGCTGAGCGTCCAGTTTGCGGAATTTCAATGCGACCCTTCGCGAGGGACCATATCCTCGTTTAAATATTGGCGCGAAGGCGCTGGGGTCGAGACTTTATCACGGGCGGAATATCAACCCCGTACGTCTTAGCTAACGATATTATTTTCCCGGATGCTGGAAGTGACCACGTGCTTTGAATGTTCTGGAATGCACATTCCAGTCGAGTTGTTCAAAAAGAATCCTGGGAGTAGGACCAGAACTATCCTTATACGGGAGATGCATTCGAGCTTGTGATTACTTTATGCACTTTCTTGGACCACGTGTCCCTCGCAGCGACCCAGTTATTCGCGAGGTTGAGCCGAACGAATCTATGACGAGTCTTGTGACGTTTGCATACTGTATACCTATATATCTGCTTTGAACTTCTTACAGTGGCAATGGATGTGTGGTAGGACTGCTGAAGACGGGCTCGAAAAATCTTTTCATGTTCGACGACAGGGGCGTGCATTATCAGTTGCAGCCGCGATGCGTCCTGGACTTCTACGTGCACGAATCCAGGCAGCGCACGGGCTGCGGGAACATCCTGTATCAGCACATGCTGGCGGTGAGTCTTCATTGGCACCTTGTTGGCTTTCATTAATTTACATTGGTTTCGTTATTACATTACGCTCTTTGCGTAATATCCAATCCGAATAAATAGATTCATTATTCCAATGAGAATTCAAGCCTGCAAATATATTCGCAAACATCCAAAAGTCGAATCGTGTTTCCGAGTAATACAGTAGAATTACTATATATTACGATTGTTGAAGTTGTTTAACTTCTTTTAATTCCGACAAGAAGATGATGCCTTTATCATTGTGCGCGCGACTTGCGCAACATCCGTTACACCCTATGCAGCTTCCGGCCCTGAATCTATTGAACGAGACGGCAAAGAGCCTAATTTTCCTAATGTAAATTCTTAATAGCGCTCGACCCCGATTTCTAGAGCGAAATCCTACTTACCGGCAGAGCCACTAGATGCCATCCGAAAGAAAAAAGCGGCAACCTCGCGTGATTGATAATGGCGCATGTACTCGAGTAGCCCTTTATTAAGATTAATCCTGCTTATAGCAGTCTTACCGTATAAGCAAGAAATTCATCCACGGATCTTGCTTTTTTCGTTTCATAGACCATACGGAAACTTGACATTTTTATTCGGCGCATTAAATATGTAGCCTTACGGTAAATCGAGCACGGTTCACTCAGGATCTTAATAACATGCCTGACAAAGGGACATTATGCCAAGCATAGGTGGGTGTCGCGCCTCGAGGTTGCGCACAGGAGGTTACTGAACTCCAGCAACTAGTTAGACTTCTGACGTTGCTCGATTTCTTCCAGACACATGATCCTTGTCTATTATAAAATTTAATGTGACTTTCTACGATGTGCAGGAGGAGAATATAACGCCGGTGAAATTGGCGATCGACCGGCCTTCCGAGAAGTTTCTCGCTTTTCTCCACAAGTATTACGGACTCACGAGGATAATTCCGCAGAATAACAAATTCGTCGTATTTCAAGGATTCTTTGACGACGGTAAGTAAGCATTCCGTAAATATGATTCCATTGCAGTCTCAGGGCATTAATCAGCGTCGTCGTCGTCGTCGTCGTCGAGCTACACGTTATTCCTCGCGAATCAATATTTCCCTAGACGCAGCAAAATATCAAGCGAAAAATCCCAGCTCAGCGTGAACCGCGACGTTACTGAAACACTCGAGGTATTTTCGTTTCTCTTAGGTTATATATTGTAATTATTATAGAAAATACGTGAGATTCACACAGGGTAGCAACCCTCTCGTTCACCCCAGTCGTAATTCTCCCTTTGAGAGGAATCGACCTACCTGAAGTAAGCGGGATGGCTGTCTCGTTAAATGTTCCCATCGTTAATTACTCAGCGAACATGGCGGCCCGTCTCTTCACGCGCATGCACAGGGAGTCTACTTTTGCAAAATACACTCCTGCGTAATTGCCAAGCCGGTCGGAATACCCGAGCCTAAAGGAGCCCTGGTTTTATTGTTTAGCGACAAGCAAATACAAGAAACAAGTGTGAGACACTCATGGCTGTAGATAAAAACGTTTGTGGCGTGACGCAGAAAATACATAGGAAATAACGTAGGCGCGCAGCGTAAGACCGTATTGTGATTTCTGTCATCTATTCTGAATTGTCCATATCGAACCAATGCAGGACACGTAAAAGCACAACGAAGGTCACGCAGCGTCGGCAGCTGCGAGTCGATTCTCATTTGACGTCCCAAATTGGTAATTCCGGTCAAGACGGAGCTTTAAAATGCGGTCAATGCTACGCGACAGTAACGCGTCGATAATCTACCTTAAGGACCTTGGTTCGAGTCGGCCAGCCATACGACGGCATTATCGTGTATGGCCTTTTCTGTTGCAGAGACTCAGGAGACCAGAGGCAGCCGATACAGTTTGCCTGCGAAATCGTCGAGCGATGGAAACGCGACGAGTAACAATACCAGTAGCAGGTAGGTGCGTGGCAGGGGAGGAGAGGGAGTGGAAATACATTTCGTGCAAATGGAAGCAATCGGCGCTGTGGTAAATTCGAGCAGACGGATTAATTTCACTTTCATTGTAGCGCTAATGGCGTGCAATACGGAGCCGTCGCTCGCGGCTCTTACGGTAGATACGCAGCAGCCCGACCGCCATGTTCTATGGCCAACGTGAGTATGGCTTTTTATGAAAACAAAATTACAAGAATTGCTCTTCCGCTTTTTGAGTTAATCAAGTAACCGACATTCGAACTCACAAGGACTGGACATCTCGCATTTCATTACTAGTCGATTACTAATTTTCAATTAACGCTTTCTTCTAGATTATTCATAACACCGCAGTACTTGGCCAGCCCGCCGAGCGGACCGGGTGAGTAATAATTGTGATGGATGGATCGTTTAAAGCTAAGAGAGACCTTTCTCTCGCTTCTTGTCCACTGTTTTCGAGTAAAAGCGAAGATCCGAAAAATCTTCCAATCTTCGCCGACGTTCGTTTGTTTTACAATTGACCGAGTAGAATGGGACATAACGAAATGCGAAAATCGCGGGCATGGAAAACTACGGCAATCCGTGAGACGATAGAAAAGATAGGAAGATTCTTGGCGCACCTTTCAGTCTCCAGTTAAATGTCATGGACGACTCTATGAAACAGTCGTGTATCGTAGCATGCACGTTGTGTTAGAGACACGCGTGAAATATTTCTACACTCGAAGTACATCGAAAATCTATTTAAACGCGCACGTGTAATTTTATTTATTTTCATTGTAATTTATTGTGTAAACGTAATGCATATCGATAAATTAGAAAATATGAGTTATACACATTTATACGGCACGGCCAAAAATTAATTTCATTTGCCTTTGTCTCTTCTAGTTTTATTTCTTCATTTTTCTCTCATTCACAACCACTAATATAATCAAACACAATAGAAATAAAAACACAAAGTTTTAATAGTAATTTGCTTCCGTTTTCATTATCATCAGTCAACAGTCCTATGGATCATACCTATTATACCTGTTTCCACTTTCGTAAATCTTAACGAACTTCCATTTTCCACATATATTCTTAATTCTAAACATGACGCCACACAATCAGTTCTTGACAAAGGGGTCCGTCCAATGAATAAATAGCAAATCTTACCTGAGAATCTGCCACTGCATTGAGACTAGACGACGTTGACTTCGTAGACTAGAACGTCCTGGTTGACCAGATTAATTTTCTAGTGAAATTCCTCCCCCGGTCCCGAAATTGGAGCGTCCTCGTTCGCTGAGTCTCTACTCCGAGGAAGAGCAGAAGCAGCGCTCGAGCGAATTATCAACGGTGCCGACGCCGGCAATACCGTATCACCAGGTGGCTCCATTTGTCCCAATCCTCCTGGACGCTGAGAAAGCCGAGAACAACGTAAAACCCTCGCCGTCACCTTCGTGTGGCCAGGAGGTCGCCGGGAACGAGCACGCACACCTCGACCTCAAGTTCTACCATTCTCCCCTGTGGTAGAGCTCCACGAATTCTTTGTCAGAATTCGTGATTCTTCAGAATCACGTGTGAATACTCATCTCGTTGTATCGTTACGTAAAATGAATTAAAATTTGAAATTTTCGTACTTTCCCAAGCCAAATGACAGCTGTCATGGAATCACTTTCATTTAACGGCACTTGACAGCTCTCTGCCAACGGAATTCCTCACTCTGCCCGTTGTTGAAAATGGATGCGTGTTGTTACTGGTAGTACCAGAGTTGACTGATTGATTCTTTATTTTCACTCAAAAGATCAGCGATAAGTTGCTGAAACGAGAATGAGTTCACTTGGCCGTGTTCAACGCAATGGCCACCTTCGACACACGTAGAAAGAGGCACCGGCATGGGTGATCATAGAACATATACACGATTGATATAATAAGACAGACACAATTAGTACGATTGTAATATCGAAGTATCAACAAAAATGTAGAATGGAAATGAAAGATAGTATTCTGTGAGATAATTGTCCTCTGTGCAATGTATTCGCTTATCATATAGCAGCAGCTTCGACACTTTCAATTTTGACGATCAGCCAAACGCGCCACCTGCACTATGGGCTAATGGCGGTACTCCCGCTCTTTCAGAAAACATTCAAATTTTACCAACTTTACCATGGTTTTAGGCTCCATGGATTTTACTGAACTTTGGCCCATTGTGCAAAAGCTTTTTAAACGAAACAAAAATATTTGCGTTTACATTTCAGCCAGGTCAATCCAAACAGGGGAATGTTTTACCAAGATTACAAATTTTACATCTGAGATGTGATAATGACATTATATCAACGGATAATTACGTTATTTATTTGTATATTATGCACTCAATTATTTTATCTGCAATACATTCCACTATTTATGAGATAAAATATCTCGTTTTTTTTTTGTTGGCCGACACTACAAACTATAGTGTTGATCGTATTGGCTTTAAGGCATTGTGTATAATCGATAAAAAAAGGTTACTCCAAAATAATAAAATGAAGTGTAATTATTTCACATGTCCCAAAATGATTTTAAGAAATATTTATTTAAAACACGGACACACAACTATCACAGACTGCGACGATTTTCAGACTTTCAAAATTTAAAGTAACTACTATTCCTGCGAAAGAGATGGTATAGAAATAACAATAAAAATTTAGTATTTTTTTTAAATCATGACATATCAAATTGTAAAACTTTGGAAGACTGCAATAATCATAATTATATATTGCTAGCAAATATAAAAGCAAGAATATATCGATTTATACGTGATAATCTCCACCTTCTAGTTTTTCATCCGTAATCCAGGAAATCAGGCGTATACATGTATCTTTATCTAGATATGTCAAACCAATAAAAAGTCCTTCAAAGATACCCAAAATTATTCCAGCAATAATATCTAGAAGATGATGCCTCCTCATTAAAACTCTTGAGAGGCAAACAGAGACTGCCCAGGCCAGCAATGGAGGAACAAAAATAATGTTAACCGTCCACAAATTAAAAAAGAAATAAGCTACAAAAGTAACACGGGAAGCATGTCCTGATGGGAAAGAATACTTGTCAGGACCTAGTGCGAATGGATCGTCATTAACAGCAGGTCTTCTTCTTCTTGTTATTGCTTTGATTAAAGCAACTAGAATTACATCGAGCAATAACCCTGAAATTGAACACACTTATAATACAAGAGATAATATGTTATTTACAATTACCTTACCTAAGAGAAAATTGACTTGCATTTGGTACAAGGTGCTACTATTCAATATCCATATGAGAGCTATCCAGCTCGCAATCCAAGGTATTCCATGGCAAGACACCTAAATATTAAAAAAATAAATGTATACCAAATTTCTTTGCAGTTACAAATTTTTCAATTCTAAAATCATTACCTCAAGCATTCTTGAATGGACCTTGAGCTGTCTGAGAAAAAGAAATTTTTCAGCAGTTCGAACAAATTGATCTGTTAAGTAAGCATCCACAGCAAGAGTTTTTCTGAGTAAGGATGGTATTTCACGTTTTTCTTTATCCTTAAAAAAAAAAAACAAGAATAATTCATAGTAAGTAAACACAAGTAGTCATGAAATATTTGTGAATCAATGAGTCAAGCATTATCAATGTATTTGAGTATTAGAAAATCAGTAATAATAACTACCATTTTTACAGATGAAGAGTCAGTCAACAAATAGTAAGGAAGTTAATTCAGAACGATTTTCGAATATAGGCAACTTATTTTAATTGTATAAAAAAAAGTTAATGAAATTGTATGTCACGTCTTATCTTAATCTCCAGTAAACAGCAACTTGCAACAACTAGTAGACTAGTGAACCGGCGACAACGGAAATCGATCCTTAAAAATGGTCGTTTACAGTACTACCAATGTTGGGTATAAAGACCAACATACTTTACTATGAACATAAACTCCCGGTATTGGCCAGTTCTAGAAGAATACACCAATGAAATAGTTTTTCCGTAGAGTATGAGGATTGTAATAAAAATTATTATAGCTAAAAATTTAATAACACAACTAGGTCTATTCATTCTAGCTTTTTATATACACGGAGCACTGTAGGTGTGTTTGAAAATGAATGGAGAGCGGATGAGTATCGGTCTGTCTCGATTAAATGCATTCAATAAACAGAGAAACAACGACGGTGTCAGCGCTCTTGACTCATTTTCGAACACACCTATATGCTCCCAAGCACATAAAAATACTAGAACGAACAGACTGTAGTTTAAATTACTATTTTCTTCTAGGGAAAGAATGCTGCGAAAAAAATATGAAACAGTTTGAAAGTTCGTAAGTAACCGAGTAAACAGTAGGATTCAGTAGGATCAAACGGAAAGTTGTCTGCAGGATGGATCCACCGCAATCCCCAAACAAGAAGCGAGGAGTAAAAACGTTCGTTTTATCATTAATGTTCGCCTTAAAAAATTGAAAGTAATCAAAACATTTTTTACAGAAATCGTCTCACATTGACACCAACCCGTATACGAAATGGGACGAGAGATGCTGCAACCGCTGACGGTAACCGTCTTACAAATCGCACTTCGTTCTTGGTACCATCTAATAATAGGCAAACAGGTATAATTAGTAGGACATTCTGCGAGATACATTAAATATTTGACCACATTTCTTGGATATTTATTTAAAGGTTTAAGAAATCGCATCACACCAAGGATGTCATTACCGCCTGCAGCAATGATACTTCCAGACATTCCTCAGCAACCAGAAACAGATAATAGTAATATTGAACTAAGCTTATTACATGATAAATATTTACGAGCTGCATGCAGTGAGATTGTAATGAAGAAGAAGATTAAAGAACTAAACACAGATTTAAGTAACCAGCTGGTCCAAGTATCGGTTCAACGAGATTTAGTTTTGCAAAACTTGACAAAAATGAGTCTCAGAGTGCACGATGTTAGGAGTCTTGCATACCTGCAGAATAATGTTGATTCACAGGTAGAGGATGCAGATGCATGCTGTGGTAAGCAACAAGTCATGATCAAATTTATTGCATAAACTTTACTTGTTTCCTTCATGGTCATTTCTTTTGTGTATTCATACAGATGAGATTGTGCACAGGTTTGCGCTAGAAATAAAACTTAACAAGTTAAAGAATCTTATCGAACCTTTGGATTCACTACGCTGCAAGGGTATTGTTATTCCTAAAAATTCTGCAGAAATAGAGGAAATTCTGAAAACACTCAAAGAGATAAACATTGCATTAAATGTAATCAAGGAAGCAATAGGTTCCAGTGGAGAGATACTATGCAACTTTATGGCAACTTTGGATGAATTTATGGGAGAGTACAGAGAAATCGAAAATATTCAGGCAAAGTATGAACTCTATATTAAACAAGAAACACTTTTTTTACAGGTTTTGTTTAAATAACTTACTTTTTCCAGTTTCGAAAACGCACTCGGTAAACTTCAGGCCCTCGTATTAAAAGGAACATCGCTGTGCTTGCGTTAAGATGATTTGTAGTCTCTCGTATCATTTAAAATAAGTACAAAAATATTTCGTTATACTATTTGTTTACTTTATTTCTTTCTACAGATCGTTTATGGTCTACGTATTAAATACAAGCATTAAATCGCAATTAAATCTCACGAGACTTCAATTCTATGAGTGTAGGAATATTTGTTACTTCACTGAAAACCCCGTAAAAATTAGTGGTTGCGAAATATTTGTTATATCGTTCTATTGAAATGTGACATGAAAAAGTTTATTAACGGAAGTGCATGATCTGACGTCAGCCATTTTGGTACGTCCGGTGCAAGTTGCAGCAGTTCGGGTGCAAGCGCCATCGATGGTCCGCGGTAAAACTGGAAAAGCTTAGACTCTCAATGCGCGCAAGCCCACTGCCTCGCCATATTTAATTTTTCGCAAATTTTCTTGGTTTTCCTGGGAGAAAATTCAGAAAAAGAGGCTGCTCTCTGTCCCCAACGAATGACCGTTTAGCTTCCAAATATCATTGAATCTTCGCAGGATCCTTCTTTTTTCCCCACTTTTCCGTCGACTTTTGAAGATTTTTCCGCCACGCAATTTTATTCTGCGCATGGAAAGCAATTTTGCCCAATCATAAATAGGGCTATTGTGGGGGGATGGTGTATGTTGGCGCATTTCATACATCCGAGTGTAATGGTAACCAGATAGAGGCGTCGCGGGGCTATCGGCCGGTTAGCACGTAAATACTGTATTTCCTATGCGAAATTTTTCGATTTCTGCATGTGCGTCAGGTCTTCAACGTGCGTGATCGTGTGTGCACTCGGCCAGCCAAGTGATCTGTGACGTCAGTGGTCCAATCGGTTGTCACCTGTCAAGCCGTGTCAGATCCCTTTCCTTTCCCACCACCTCAACCCCTACCCCAGACCATTCTGGGGCCACCCCAGACCACCCACACCACCCAGCCACCCCAGTCTATCCTCGGCTTCCAGTGTGGCACCTCACCACCATCCCTGTCCCTGGTAGCCACCTTACCCCAGTAACACCCGCCCGCTGCCCTCCGTCCCGCGTCGCCCCGGCACTCACCGGGCTGCCACCCCCTAGTCCGATTTTACCCTTCGTCCCCCTCGTCCTGATCCTCAACCTCGACTACCTTTCCACCTCCTCATCCATGTCCTCCTCT
The DNA here is from genome assembly GCA_030142615.1 of Syrista parreyssii. Classification (NCBI taxonomy): domain Eukaryota; kingdom Metazoa; phylum Arthropoda; class Insecta; order Hymenoptera; family Cephidae; genus Syrista; species Syrista parreyssii. Next base: position 394,031 of record JARQTG010000150.1, read on the forward strand.
TCCTGCTCTCTCCTCGCGTACTCCGACCCGCCGCACGAGTCACCTAAACTCAAAAGCGAGCTTGCAGGCGCCCACTCAGCCACCCACTACCGCCGACACCGCAGACACAAAAACAATAACAAATCGATTCGCGAGGCAAAGGGGAAGGGGCCACTATAGTAGCAGGGGTTGGGGCTGGGGTTGGGGAACCGGGAATAGACAACGGGAAACGAGATGCACTTTGGTATCTGTCTCTTTGTCTTTCTTTCTCTTTCTCTCTCTTATTCAGTGATTGTCAAGGAATCGTAACGGCCAAAAGAACTAAGCAAGCTCGAGAAGCCTCCGAAGCTTTTTGGATATTCCTTACATTCGGATGGCCACCGAATGACCTACCTCAATTTCATAGCCATCAGAGAATTATTGCGATCAATTAATACGACATTCGGAATTGCAATGCCCGCGTAGTCAAGCAAATCATTATGGCACTCATTTGTTATCGGTTCGTCCGACACACTGACAGCATCACAATATGACAGATCTGTGGTCCATTTAGACGAGTTACCAGGCGCCAGTCATTTCCTGATCGAAAAATGTGTCCTTCTCTCTCCCAGCACCTTTTAATCCTCATGTCGTCACAAGAGCGACACTCGCCATGCGTGTAGACATGCATGCGATATTGAATTCGTTACATAGGATAAAGGCCTGAATTCAATTAAAAGAAAATTCACAAAATCCAAGATTGATTGACAGTTTATGAATAAACAAATAGCTGAGCACATATTAGGAACTTGTCTTTGATTAAATGGTGGCTATAGGGCATTAAGATAGATCAACAATTATTTCTATTGCTGACTCGTTCAATGGTCAGCCATGTGTACTGCAACTAGTTTTCATTACAGCGATTACTAAAGGCATTTCTGACTAAACTGACCTGTAGTAGAAACTGTGGCCATTAAGTGATATGTTCGTTGTTCGAAGGGGATCAATGGTCAATGGGGGAAGACCTATTCGTAAACGAGGAATGACGCAATAATGGCTTCGATAAAAAGTTGATTAATTATTTTTATTTAATGTTTCTAATCGAATAATAGGTACTTTTCGTAAATTCGAGAAGTGAAAAGAAATAAATTACGTTTCTTGGTGTTCTGTAATCTCGAATGGTTTCAGATGGAATATGGAATCTGGAGTCTGCACGCCGCGGGTGGACTTTGGGCCGATCCGCGGCTCGCCCGAAGACATCCGATTCTGCCTCCCGGTGCGCCGCAAATGCTTCCAAGGGCGGCTTTTGTTTTGAGCGGCCTCCAGAGGCCGTCGGATATGGTGCCACTTCCATTGGCCGCGACAGGCGCACCTTATCGCGCGATGGAACTAATTGCGAAGCCGCCACAGGCCAGCAACCCTGGCGAACGTCTACGCAAGCCCCAGGAACATGATCGGAAACCAGCAGACAACGAAAGCAACATCGAAAAGGAAGAAGACGAAGACGAGAATGAGAATCTGACGTCAGTGCAGAGCACGAATAACAACGAAGACGCTGCTGAAGAAAGCGATGCCACCAGTTCGAATAGCTCGCACAATTCGGCCAATAACAACCTCCCGATTAAACCACTGGATCCCATGTCGTGTCTTGGCCTCGACAAGGTTTGCGCTTCTCTCTCTACATAAGCATCACGTGATTGATACGTCTATGGCAATCTGACTCTTTGATTAAATCCGCAGGAGGAAACTGTGACTCCTGTTCTGAATGGATGGGTACTTGGTGCATACACGGCGATGCTCGGCCGACTTTCGGCAGCCACTGCTGCTTTGGAAGCCTCGGAGATTCCTAACATACCGTCGGACAGCGACTCAGAGAGCAATCACTCTTCTTACACTGAAAAGTAATTGGGCTCATTAATTGTCCTGGACAGTTGAATGTCGTATAACCGTATTGTATACCTGTCCAGGTCGAGAGGTAGCAGCCCTACTGCTGGTGTCCATCGCGGCTACTCCTGTGGCTCCTGCGACGTGGTCGCTCCCACCAGACCAGCCCTAAGGAAGCACATTGCGGATTGTCATCCCAGCCTCTTAGGAACTGACACGGGCGAAGCTAGAAGATGTCCCTCCTCGGGGTGCGACTTCACCACGAGAAGTAGATGTGAGATGGAGACTCACGTGGCGAGTCACGTGGCTCAGGGCATGACGCCAACGGGGAAGAAACGCAGTCTGGCCCTGCAGCGCGTCAGGTATAGGTACTCAAAGTCTTTTCTCCGTACGGCAATAAGTGTCGGTGTCTCTTTCCGGGTTTCCACTGAAATTTCTGACTCAAAAATACGTATTTCCAGATACGAGAGGGAGGAGTATCGTTGTTCGTTGTGCTCGTACGCATGCACCATCGAGAAGGCCTTCCAGAGACATCTCAGGGCACATGCGAAAGGGGCGGCACCGGAAACTAGAGTCAGCTGCGCCGTTTGCGGGGCCGACAGGTCATCGGAAGTGGATCTGAGTCGCCACATGAGGAGGCACCGTGACGATCGGTACTTTTGTTGCGATATATGCATCTTCAGAACCGTCCAACTGAAGAAGGTACATTTCCTAGTGTCTAATCAGAGGAAAAGTCAAGGATTCTAAAACGACACTCTTCCCTTTCAGCTGATCCAGCATCGTCGTATGCACACCGGAGAGAAGCCTCATTTGTGTCCACACTGCGCGTACAGAAGCGCGCGACGCGACAATCTACGAAGCCACGTGAGGCGAGTTCACAAAAAAGAGAATCTCTACTGCGACACGTTCAGTCCACGTGGGATGCTGATGGCGTCGACGATCAGAGACATGCCCTCCGTGGTCCAGAGCCCAGCATCCTCACCATCCTCGACTTCGGAGTTGCCGAACTAACGAAGAGCATCGTCAACGCGGGAGCCGAGACCATTTTTCAAATGGTGAGGAAGATGCAGAAAGGTTCCGATGGCCGCGAAGCGAATTTTCGCCAAACAGTTTTACACGTCCTAACTTCGTCAATAAGCGATTTAGATGTTAGCAGAATGTTAGGGAAAATTTTGCGATATCCCGGATGGCACGAGGACATCTTCATCCTGATTGGGATTCGAGAGTCTCGTGTCTCTCGGGTGAACGAGTGGGTCAGAGGTCGAAGAAACATCGAAAATCATTTTTAGTTGCTCATTTTTACGAAAACGAATTTTAAACACTTCTTTGTAATTGTCGCGTGTGTCCCGTGTGTCGCTTCTTTGACACTTTTCTAATTCTAAGAGATATCGATGCCAAGTCAATGCATTTTTCCGATCCCGCGCATTGGCTCTCATGTAAATATAAATAAGTCGAAACAGCAGTGTCTCTGACCCTCTAACACAGAGTAGGTATGTTCTTGCCCAATATATATATATATATATATATATATATATATATAGGTACGTTTAGTTGATGCATGCGCTCCTGGATGATTTAACTCGATTCTTCGTATTGGGACAGGAAATTTTGAATTCATGTAGGCCAATTAATTCGTACACGATTCTCGATGCGTCGAGTGATAGATGAAAGTAAGAGGTAAGAGTGAGAGAGAAGAATGAAAGAAAGCAATGATTAAGTAAAAGCAAGCTGCGCAATGGTGCTAGACTGTAGACTGGATTAGCGAAAGACTGAACAAAAAAAAGAATTTTAAACTGCTCGGCGTTTTCTCGGCCGCCATTGATAAAAGCGGCCACAAAGACTGCGAATATGAACTGAATTGCCAGGGTCTCCTAAAATCTCATAAAGCGCGAAAAGATTTAGAGGTTAAGGATTTATCGAAATTTTAACGTGACGAATTCGCGAAATTACGAAAATTCTAGAATTCTTCCGAGTTTATTGCGTTCGCAATTTTACGCTCGTCGGTCAAATTTCAATCATCGAGGTAATCGTGTCTCGGAATGCGAAGATTCTCTAAAGAGATGAAAAATCAACGCGGAGGCATATTAGTAATTTAAGAACGTAATTATAATTGGTACCAAAAAATTTGTGATGACAAAATTAGCGTAATTCTAATCGATAGACAACGATGCTGTGCAATTCTAAGACTGATTCGATTTGAATGAACAAAAAATTGGAAGGAGAAAAGAGAAAAAAAAATTTGAAATAATTCAGAGCGAAAGTGCGAAACGGGGACTCTGGCAGATAGGAAAGGTGCTATTTTGCAAAATCATTTATCGCTACGCCCCCGCCCTTTTACTCCTCTCTCGTTTGATCGCTACTATTGTTGCCATTGATGATCGCCATTGTTCTAGTTAGCAGATAAAAACTACAAAGAGGTATAACGCAGATAGATAAATATATTATATTGTCTACTCTGAGTATTATGGGTATACCAAAGGTAACGGATAACGGGATTTTGTTAGCAGGGCCGTCCCTGTGTCCTTCGGCGATAGTGACGTTAAACGATTAAACAATATAATAAATAAATGTGTGTCAATTTTTAATGTATCATATTTGATTCTAGTCGATTAACTTAACATTAAATTGATGACTAGGTGTCTAAGCGGAGTCTAACCGGTAACGAAAAATATGAACAGATTAAATGATTGGCAAAACGATCATTTTCTCAGAACGCCTATTTATCTATATATGTATACGTATATCTATATGTATAGTATATATATATATATTCTTTCTTGCTTTTGATATATATTGTATTCGAATGATATTTTATATTTACAATGCCTTTATTCCGAGGTGTCGCGGATTTCGTGATTTTTATACATGATTTACAACGCGCAGCTCCCGATGCTCTTTATTGCATAGCCTAAAGTCACGCCGTCGAGATTCGATTTACCTATAGATCGAGGCAGATTTATACGGCAGCAGCAGCCGCCACGAGAAGTCGGTATTTCCAAACTATGTAATCAACGAGGAGAAGGTTGAGTCTCGATGGCGCGTCAAGACTATTTGTTGATAATTGACTAATTATTACGTCTTATTGCACGGGACATACGTAAGATGGCTGCCGCTGGCGCGACGGTTCAGCCTTCGAGATTTATTCGAATAATTGCAAACTCCATTACATTATTAATGTTGTGCCACCATTACGAAACAGTGCGTGCCAAAAAAGTAAAGTTTTAAGAGAGAAGTCGAAGAGCGTGATTCGTGACCGGAAGTGCGCCATTGTAAGATTCCCAAAAATTGGTTCGACCCGGGCTTTGGTCAAGTTTCCGGGGGGAGACGCAGGTTCGACGAGGGAGGAGATAAAAAAATTAGACGAAAAAACGAAGGACAGAGAATCGCCAGAAGGACATTCGCGCACTTCCTTCGCCAATCACGTGACGGTTGTTACAATCTTTTAACTGTTGAATTTTTGCCGTAGATCGTAAGTGTCCGACCGTATACCTTACATAAACTACATGATATTATATTCTATATTAATGTTTCCTAGATATAAAATGGAGACGCGCGACCCGCGATTTCCGAGGCTGCAAGTCCTGGTGCGCGCGTCCTGTCCGAGTGTCGGAATTCGCGGGGATCCCGTCTCGCTCTACGAATCCTTCGCGAGACTCGCCAATTATTTGGAGACGCGACTGTGGGATGTGAATTTTAGTGAAAGTTGAAATCCTGAAAGTAAGGGACTAGAGGGGAGGAGCGATGCTCTTGCTGCGAACTGGAGGAACCAGCGCGCAATGCGCGACAGCCAATCGCAGGAGTCGTCGAAGGATTCGATACCGTCTTAAAATTAATACAATCTAAATGTGATAATATATTTGCTATTAAAATAAACCATAATGACTATTACGATAACACGATTACGATTACAAATGGAAAAATCGAGCAATTTTAGAATCCGTGTCTATTGAGTAAGGATAACGATGACGATACAAAAGCGAGAAAAAGGTAGAAAAAGAGGAAAATTTAAAAAAAATTTAAGCCGAGTTTCCAAAACGGGACGATCGGTCGCGCCTTCTTTGGCCGAGACAACGAACCTCGTGGCTTCGCAATAAAATTCAAGCAGCCACGTGAAATGTACAAATTGAGAAAAGGAAAGAAAAGGGGTAGCCTAATCGAGAGGAGAGAGACGGGCGACCTGTGCACCTTGTGAACTCATAAGCGCCATACAGAGGATGATTCTGTTACGTGGGATGGCTGGGCACTGCGTTAACCAAATGGAAACAAATTTAAGAAACTGAGGAGAAAAGAATATAAAAAAAGATCCGTCCGATCGCCCCGTAGGATAAAGAACTCGTTTGCGATTAGTATACCCGTAGTGAAAATTTGAATTATCCGATTCGCTTGAAGATGCGCCATGCGTTAGTATACATATGCATATGTATGCATATATGTGCATGTATACGAAGACATTATGTCCCCATTAAGTGTCCGTATGCGTGTGTGTGAGATTCCAATTCCTTTAGTCCCAAATAATTGTTGCAGCAGCCTCCTGTAGCGCATCCGCATCTGCGTCCGCAAGCGGAATGCAAAACCCATAGGCTCGTTAATACGTTCTTCCGATTATCCACGATTATCTCTGTGTTCCGGTTACCTAATATAACGATAGATCGCAATCGGAGTCCGTCGTTAAAGCGTCAATATGCTGACACTTGCGACCTCGCTATCACAAAGTCACATGTGCACACAACGATATACGTATACACGACGAGTACTAGCGGCTCCGTGACGATCGTGTCGAAGAAAAAAAAAATTGTCGTCGCCATTGTGATTTAGGGTTACATCTGCCGCGTCGCTTCTTAAATAGGCAGCTGCGATTACATCTCCTGGAATATTGTATTATCGAAAATCACACAATTGTAAACTGCTGTTTTGATTGACGAGAGACGCAGCAGCACCGAGAGACGAAAATTGCAGGTGCGTCTGAAGATTCGTTAATGTGTAACTTAAATCGCAGCTGCTATATAATGGGAACTTTGCGGAGAACGTTTACCTGTTTGTATAGCCAAAGCCACTATTTGACTTTGGTACGATAAAGTCGTAATAAAAATTTCATTAAAATATTCCAAAATCTAATACTGTTCCTGCGAAGCGAAATTGACTTGCGAAAAAACCTTAGCTATCACTCGCTCCTTTATTTTTATCTCTTTCCTCTTCTACGGGTCTTGGATCAGAGCGCAGGGATGCTCGTGTTACCGACCTCACACTGACCCTTAAAATGGTAATAACGTTTTTCATAGTGAATATACATTGAACTTTCTACTGGACATTACTACGAGTCATGACAAACATTTGCGGCATTGCATTTGAATGTATTTGAAAGTAAATACACGTGTTTCCGGTCCTCAAACATGGCAACGATATTTTTGTACAATTTATTTGTATCTTACGCCAGGGATTAATTTCTTTTTGATCTCGTATCAGCATTGTTTTCATAACCCATTAACATTAATCTTATCAGAAAGAACCTCTGATTATCATTGTTTTATCATGCACGCAATAAGTTCCGATGAGCTGTAATACATATGACCGCGTCTGATTTGTCGAGAGACAGGACGTCGCAAAGTTTCACGAGCGCAAATGGGAGAGTCGGGAGTCAGCCCCAAAATTTGATGGGTCGGTCGATAAAAATGATAGACACTGCCCTCCATTAGCCTTTGACGTTCCCGCGTTGCGCAGTTATTTGCTTTTCAAGTATATCGCAACAACGACCTCGCAACGTTGTAGCTCGTCTGTGCGCGAAACAGTACATTCTCCGATCGAATATGCACCGGGTGACATGAATTAAATGACTTTGATTCACGAATATCGATGGGCACTTTCTCGTAGGGATTTCCAAAGTATAAACAACGGCGAGTATTCGCAATGGCAGGAAAAAAAAACATTTGACGAGTCTTAAGAATACTTCAACGACAATCTCTTGTTACTGGTTCTCTATTCTCGTAGCAGAAACTGATAAATACTCGCGGTACATTAGTAAGCGACCAGGAAAACCACCGACTATAGGTTCTCCATTGTCGTAGCGAGAAACTGATAAACACTCCCGGTAGATAAGTAAGCGATGTCGATAACCGGCTGACTCTGCACACTCAGCCTCACCGAGTTTCGTGGTGGGGTTCTCGAACGGCTGCTCTCGGACTGGTAGCCAGTCCGAAAGGCTCACTCGTTCCTGCCGACACTACATGACGTCCTGGCTGGCTGCTGAAATTCAGTAACGGCTCTAACCTCTGGCTACAACGTTCCAGTGTGGCAGCATATATCGTAGTGTATAATAGTCAGGATCACTCCAGCAGAGACAAAAGCAAGGAGCGATCGTGGCTGCAGCTCCCAGAGTGCAGTCTGCAAGCGACGTGCTCGGCGTCGGTCTAGCCAAGCGGATACACATCACGCAAAAGCGCCTGGAGTGGGGCAAAGGCAGCGATTGTCGCTGCAAGAAACGTCGCTCGCAGCGGCAGCAGTGGGAACGAAGCGCAACGCAGTCGAGCGGCAGTCGAGTGGGCGAGTGTCGAAGACGGTGACGGCAATACGCGAGGACCACGTTCAGAGGACCACTATCCCTCTCTCTCTCTCTCACTCACTCACACGCTCCTAATTTCCTATTCTTTCGTCCATAAATATTTTGTACTCACTTACACTTTGTTTAACGTGCGTGCGCTACGTATGTGCACATACACATTGACCAACGCAAACTTTACTCCGGAGCACAAAGCCTTCGAGATTATCTTATCATCAGCGATACCGTAGCGTATTCCTACGTCTATTGTAAGCACGAGTGAACCGTGAACCATAGGAATCGTGTGCCCCGTGATTGCTTTTCGTGAATTCTCAAGCTAAAAGAATAAACTTGCGCTGTCGGTAAAATCGATAGCTGTTGGATAGATAGATCTATCGAGAGTGCATCGACTTGCTCTTTTTCAATTGGTAGACATCAGAATTTTTCCTTAGATCGAACAAAAGTGATGTGACATGCGCAATACGTCGTGGCTGATTAGACAAAAGAGAAGACAGATTTCGTTGATCCTTCCAGTGATTGAAAAGTGCATTACCCTCTTGGAGTTTTATCACTGACAGTCTTATCGATTGTTCAGACACTTATTTGAACTTATCAGCACTCGGATCGTTCGGAGATGCATGAGAGACTTAAAAGTTATCCGAATATTTGCGGCTTTGTGTTTACAACGCAACAAGTGGTCGTGATTTGTACTCCTACGTCATCGAACAGCTGAGTTGATTCGTTAATTAAGTTCAGCCGGCTGAGCTGTTGTGTGAGCAACGATCAACGAGCAACCAGCAGCGAACAACGAGTAATGAGCGAACGACCGAACGGGAAAGCTGGCTGCGTGAATTCGACATAGCCGAATGGTGACTCACGAAGCATACGGACACCTATAAACTGTAGACGCCTCATAAACAGACAAGCACTCTCTCGGTGCTCACTCATTCGGTCAATTCCATTGAGTCCTCCTGCAATAAAAATAACATACGAATCGAAATAAGTAGTGGCTTGTAAAAATAGTTTGCTGTGTTTATCTGTTCAATCCAGTGCGTGACACGAGTAACGATGCTTTTGTGAATTAGTGGAAATAGTGAAATTGTACTGAAAAGAAGAGAAGTATGAAGAAGAAAATGGACTGTGGTGTTATCAAGAGGAATGACAGGATGTGACTCAGTATTCTTTTAAAGGACAGTTAATAAGTTTTGCAAAATATGGAAGGTAAGCCCGTGCCAAAGCCCAGGTCATTGAAGAGCGACCGACCGATTCCAGCACCCAGGAATATTCAGGCTCCTTCGCTTCCGCCAGTATCGCCGTCAATCAGTCCAAGTGAATCCAGCTACTCGGAAATGAACGAGGAGACGAAATCCAGCGAAACGAGAGGCACTCCAGAGTTCTTCAGGAGTTTGAGCAACAGTGGCAGGAACTTCAAGGATGAGATCTCGGAAAAGATGACGGTGAAGGGAAAGGCTGTAATATCCAGTACGAGGAACGCGAGTATTCGCCTTGAGAAATCCGTGAAAAATTTACTCACCAGAAGGATGACCTCCTTGAACAGCGAGGACACTCAGGACTCGCCCGATGGGAAGATCAAAGATTCCACGCAGGAGGACCGATGTGTCTCGATGCCTGCCGATGACATTTTTAGCAGTATATCCTTTTACAGTCCTTTGCAGAGCAACCTGAGAAGTATGAAGAACGAAGAGAATTTGTCGGAAGCTCGTTACAGTCCACCACCTCCGATCTACCCTCCACCTCCACTTCCGGATGAGTCGATCTACGATGAGTTGCAGTCCGTGACGTCGGGTCACAGCAGCAGATACGACACACTAAGTTCAACGGTTTCCGAACAGGCGGAAATGGAGTTGCCGGATTCCTTTAATCTTCTGAATTTCGCTCAGAATCAAGGCAGCGACTCGGATCAGAGTTTGAATCTGTCCGACGTGAGTATAACGGTTAATGAAAAGTCGGAGGTTTCGAAGAGGCTCTCCAGGTCCGACTCCTGGACATTCTACGACATGATCCCGGGTAAAGGTGAGAAGTTGGATAAGAATGATGAACTCGACGTAATATCGAGCGCCGACGAGAGCGAGAAGGAAGCACCGATAAGGGAAAGAATCTCTACTATTTCCAACGTGACTCAATTCTCCATCCAGAATTCCCTCTATGAGAACTGGATGCTCAGGAAACCGATTGCGTCGTCTCCGCCGGAGAAGTCGGACAGCGAAGAACGAATCTGCAGCAAATCGTTGCTTTTCGAGTTTGATCCTTTTGCGAGGAACGACGAAAATATATACAGCAATTATGAAAATAATGACCTGATGCTCCTAGAGTCTCTTTTAGCGACAAGCGACTCTCCCAGCAGCACAGGAAGCATAGTGGATCTTTGCGAGGAAGAGGAAATAACGGAAGAGACTGAGGAGGACATCAAGGTAGAGTTTGGCGAGGTCAGTGTCACTCCTCCTGAACTGCCAAAGAGATTTGACTCTTTACCGAAGAATGAATACGATGAGGTGGAGATGGTGGAAGTACAGGACAAGTCTTCCTCCAAGATTCCAGCCGTACTTCCCAAACTGGTTCACCTGTCAAAGAAGAAGCAGCCTGCGATTCCGCCAAGGAAACCGTCTATCAAAATACACGTGGATGAGAAGGATAAGACGGAAAATTCAAATGTCAATGCAAATTCGCCAAACAAGCCGAACGAAGAAAGTCGCAGCTCCGTTATGCAAAAGTTGAAGAAACTCCGACAGGATTCGACAGCTAATGTCAAACCGATGTCAACGAACATGATGAACTTTATGAAGAACAGAAAAATCCTGTCGCGGAACAAGGACGGTGAAGTAGCCACGAAGTGTTCTTCGAGGTTGGAAAGGCCGAAGCTCATGGGTCAGAGTCTGGTGACGCAGAGATGGGTCGTCTACAAGCAAGGAACCGGGATCGAAAGGGCGAAGGATCTGGTGCTGAGGGTGGCCTATCTCGCCGACAACAAATTGTCCTTTTACGTCGACAAGAAGATGACCACCCTGAAGGAGGTGATTCAGCTTGAATTGGTGCACAGTGTGCATCTGCTGCAAGACGTCAAGTAAGTTAATTGGCATCGATCGAGAGAGGAGTTGCTTAATCGAGCGTAAAAAACAATCAAGGAATCAAGAAATTATAAAAAGGTCAGGGCAGTTCAGGATCGGCGCTTCGTGACGTCTGCAGAAGTCCGGGTGGAATGTTAGGACTTTTTCAGAAAAACGAAAAAAAAAAAAAAATGAGGAAATTAAATAGCTAGGGATCGATCATAGTTTATGTTTTTGAAAAAGACACATCGTTGCTGAACTTTCTTAACGAATATTGCAAAATTCTAGAGCACGGATAATCGATCAAAATGACATTTTTTGGTCACACGAATAAATTATTTGCCCTTGCTTTTTATTCCCTCGAAATTCCTTGGTTTTTTTTACTGTTTTTCATTCCGCGACACTAATAGAATTTCTTCGCTCCTAAAAGTTCCATATGAATTCTCTAATGTTTTACTTGGCGTGTCTTTAGAACGGTGGACGGAGAAACGGTCCATTGCGTAGCGATCAATGGCGAAGGTCGACCAGGCGTGCACGTAATCTACTTGAAGGGCATCACGGAGAGGAGGATATTTGCCCAAAAAATCCTGGAGGCACTCACTCCCGTGTTTCCTGCGAAGTATACGGCTGAACTTACAATGGCCGGATGGGCCTACCTGAAGGTACAGTGGGACAGAAGGATCAACGATACATAAGACGTATGACGAGGGCTTTGCAAGACCTTAGAACACGTCTAGCGTCTGACGACTCTGCCTACGCACTTCTGGTGCAATCTAGGAGGAGCGTAATGCGTTAATAGTTAATGTGCATAAGAATCGTGAAGTCCTGAGCGGAAAGCGCAGGAGCGTTGAAACTCGAGACGCATTATCTGCGGACTAACGAGTCGACACAAGGCGTAGCGTTGCAGATTCAGCTTCCCGCGCTATAAATAATCGCGTGCAAAAAAAGGAACACGAGTATCTCTAGTTCTGCATAATCTGACACGCACGCATTTCTCCTCACTGAAGTCCTCAAAATTTTTCTGTCACAGGAAGGTGTTACGGGAAGTTGGTTTCCGGCTTGGCTCCTTCTGCAACAACGGACATTAGTCCACACTCGATCTATGGACCCAGTAGTTTTCGAGCAGCTTGATCTTCGAAAAGCACGTTATATAGGTAAGAAAGACTTTCTCGACTTTTCGTAAAGTCGTTTCTTCAAAGCGAGACTACGTCGCTGTGCGATGATTCAGGCGAACATTGTGGTCCTTGAGAATGTGCAAAAATAAAATGCTCTGCTTCGGAATGGTAACGGGGTCGGGTGATAATCGGTAAGCCAAATGGACAGAGTTGCCAGAGCGATACGGGCTGTCGAAATGAGCAGGAATCCTCGTGGAAAAACATTCGTCACGGCCGAAGGCCCCGTTTAGACTTCCGTTAGCCCGTCCCCCAATTACATTGCTTTCATTCTGACAATCCCGACTCGATGTTCCAGCTGACCTTATATCGTTCTCATCGCCAAATCAGCTGCCCTGCCCGAGTTCATGTCTGAAGTCATTCGCAATGACGTTCCTGGAAAAGTCTACCTAAATCTAGAGTATAACATTCCACTTGACACTATCGATGATACCTCAGATAAATCGCCCTCGTAATCGCCATTGATATTCCGTGGTCGTTCGATTATTACTTTGCTTTCTATATGAAGAGCACGACGTGAATCATGTTGTATGAATTCGAATGGCGAACGATAAGCCATCCACGTATCTCTTACAACAGGGCGAGAGGCTATCGAGATCCGGTCTTGTAGAAGAGTCATAATCATCATTACCAGATAATTATTGCCATTCTTCTGCAACGCAGGTCTTCGGGAACAAGAAGGTCCGAACTCTTCTGGAACAATTGTCCCTGTGGTGGTCGTCGACGCAGGAGGCAAAGGTGCTCTACACATAGCCACTCCAGGATTGCGAGAAGGTCCTGCCTGGAGACACGCGTTGTATCAAGCAGCCACCAACAATGGTCCAGCCCTGGACCAACAGCAACTTACCAAGGACAACGTTCCCGTCGTCCTGGACAAATGCATCAACTTCATTTATGCCCACGGTGAGTGGCCTTGCGACACTACAGGTCGCAAAGAGCACTTGGGTCTGAGCGCCTTGCTCCGAAATCTACGTACGAAGGACGCAAGATAAGCCTGGCAAAAAGAGAAAAAAAGAGGTGAAACTATGATTCACGTGGGAATGGGTTAATTCATAGAAGATAATTCTTCTCGGGAATTGGTTAGAATGAGATCATGCCAGCCGCCATTTCTAGGAAAATTGACCGCTCGTCTCCTCCCTAGTGTATTTATTCTTTTTCTGTTTCAGGAATCATGTCCGAAGGCATTTACAGACGCAGTGGGTCAAGTAGCGCCGTGGTCCGACTTTTGGAAGAATTCAGACGCAATGCCTGGGCCACGCAGATAACCAGATCTGAGTATTCAGAACATGACGTCGCCACGGTGCTCAGAAGATTCCTACGGGATCTGCCTGATCCTCTCTTTCCTGCAAATATTCACGAGCAGCTGTGTCGTCTAACAGGTAAAAGGCGGCGGCTTCCATCCGTTATCCTCGAGTAGCCATTGTTCGATGCTCGTCCTACCTGACCTGCTGGACAGCCTTCCACATTTACTTATACCAGAAACCAATATCGGCACCGTTATTAATTCTAGTCATTCGAATGTACTCAATGTTAGGCATACCTGTACAGCCGTAATCTTTGTTGCAACTGTACTAATGGTTTCCACGTACCGATAACGTTGCTTTACAATTAGGTACACCGTCGAAATACGGTCTGTGTTATTGAGCCAATCCTACTGCGAATGAAATCATATCCGAATAATGTTTTACTAAATGTATTCGTCAAGCGTCCAGGCAGAGCTCACTCGTATATCTTTTTAATAGAAAGTAAAAAGTCCTGGGAATACGATTCATTGTCGCTGCTCAAGGAACATGCAACGACCAAGTGGTCGGAAGGATTTGATGGGGCGCCGGCTCTCAGTAAAAGCCTTTTTAAATGCGTCCATATCTGCACATTAGGAACTTTAACATCAAAGCAGTTTTTGTAGTTGCGGATACAAGTGCCCTGCTCGCAAAATACAGCAGCTGTTGCTTTCCGAGAAAACTCGAGAGCGTGGCTTTCATAGAACTCGTGAGAATATTCAATTGCGATTACAGAGAAAAGGCTGATTACCTCGTGAAGAATTATAAATAGAACCAACGGATGATTATCAAGCTAAAATGCGTTCATTTACACGAACAGTATAATTCAATGCTCGTAAGCTCCCACGGTGTGGAAGCTCAAGAGCCAACCGAAGGCCTCTGTGGAAACGTGCGTTTAACTTTAGTGCGTATAAAGACTTAAGGAGACACGCGAAGACCTTTTCCGGCGAAACAAGAGAGTGCGTTGGCGTATTCTTGTTTGCATTAGTCACTGGATATGGAATGCAATAAGAATTCCCAACTCGTGTTTGCGTCGGCAGCCGGTTAAGCGCGCAACTGGCCGGCCTGTTGCAGCTGGCTCAATGTCCACCGACCTATAAGGAATTCTGGCGGCAGGTCTCAATAATCGTGAAGGAGATCGTTCCAGGCTACGACGCAGTGAGCGTGCGAAAGGAAATAAGAGCAGCGTGTATATTGACTTGTTTTCATGAGACACCCTCCATCGTCCCTGTAATAGATTTAATAACTTAATAAGGGAACGTTGAACTCGAGGGACCAATGACGACGAAACTCACATAACTTTACTGCGCGTTCTCTTCGGCTGACGTTTGCCGTCTCCCGGTGAACCTGCCAAGTGCCAGGCCGTGAACTATTATTTCTCAGTGATAAATCCGACGTTGACCTGCATATCGCAATGATCTGATCATCGCCATGCGAATGCAGAGCAATGAGTCCCGATCAGCTGGACTTGAATGGTTTTCTTACTAATTGTAAGAGTTTGTGTCTCTTGTTGTTTTAGAAGTGAACAGTGAGGAGAGCAGAGTGAACAGCTACAGGAAACTCCTAATTGGTCTGAATCCTGTGACCTCGGCGACCCTTCGAAGAATCCTCGCGCATCTACACTGTCTTAGTCAGCAAAACTCCAGGAACCTGATGACCGTTGACAATATTGCAGCCGTCTGGGGACCCACGCTGATGCATGCTGGGGAGAACAATGCGGAGGAGTGGAACAGATCGGAAACGAAAGTCGTGGCTGATCTCATTCGCCTTTATCCGAAGTTGTATCAGTTGTCTGTTGCTGATTTGGCCAAGGAAGCTAAAATTCTCGAAGTCCTCGAGAGGCATCACGTGTCGAACAACAGACCCCGAGGTGCTCCTTCCGGTGACCTCAAGATCTGGATCTACATCATGGCCAGGGACGGCGAATGTGTCAATGTCACGGTGAGCAGCGACTTCTTGGCATCCCTTTATCATCCCTTGTGTCTCCGTGCATTTCTTTACATACTCATCGATTTACCAATCAGATTGGACCGCAAAAAACAGCATTCGACGTTTGCTGCGAACTGGCGAAAAAGACGAAATACGCCCCACATGAATTGTGTCTTGAAGAATCAGCGTTGAGCGGCGCACTCGAGAGGCCGCTGCATCACAATGAAAGAATTTTGGAAACTGTTGCACGGTGGGGATACTGGAATACCGCGGATAGAAAGGACAACGTACTCGTCCTTCAAAAGGATAGGATCTACAAGGATATTGTGCCATTGGTAAGTCCGGCTGGGAGTCTGCTGCAAGTTTTACTCTTTTTTGTCGCTGCTAGTGTCCAGCTGATTCGCGACATAGTAGTGGTTAATGCACCGAAAGGAGACAAAGACAAAGCAAATGGTACAGTACTCGAGGTTACCAGGTCAATGATAAGCTTTCCAGTCTGTTCTCGGGTTGATGGGCTTACGGTTTGCACTGGAGCATACTGGTGCAGTTTGCATGAGTCAGAGCGAAAGAAATGTTTTGTACACTCGAAACAGGATGAAGCTTAATTGGACTTGACCGCGTGTGATCCGACCATATTGTTGTTTATACGGGGACTGAGTAATGTGAATATTTATGGAGAGAGATGTCGCTAGCCTTCATTTGTGCTTCGTTGAAATCGCGCTTTTATCACGTAAGAGTATTAAATCGAAAAGGAAATATCAATGTGCTACTAACGTGTAGTTTTTACTTCTTTTTTCTTCAGGTTAAACCGCCAATGACCATTTCCGGTGAATTGAAATTCGCTGATACAAAATCCAAAAATTTCAAGAGCTACCTCTTTGAATTTAGTCAGGCGAAGCTTTGCTGCTACAAAGACAAAGTTTGTTGTACGAAATTACACGAGTGGAGGATAGAGGACATCGTCTGGTACTTGGGACACGAGCCAAAGCGTAATCCGCAGATGGGGTAAATATAGACAAGCTTTTCAGGAATAACTTGGAAAATCGCATTTGCTCAATTTTTATTAGCCTCATGCTTTACCCGCGGGAACTGATTCTATAATATTATTGGATATTACAGATGGTGCATTACGTTCATTATAAAGAGTAACAAACCAAGCAGGTAAGAGAAATTCTAGAGCATTTTTTGACGTATTCCAGACTACACTAAAAAAGTCTGGCGTTATCAAATATCTCTGTACAGTAGAAACAATATCTTTTCAGATGCAAAGACAATCCATTTTTCGGATACACTTTGGCTGGAGCGTCCAAAGACGAAGAGTATCGATGGTTGGCAGCCATGCTCTTTGGCGAGCACCAGCTTAACCTCCGACCTTCACCTGTCAATCTTATGGATCCTTAATTCCTTCTTAGTTAGGCTCTGTTTGTTAAAAACGCTTTAAGGGTATGAAAAGAATCACAGGGCTTCCAGCGCTTGCTTCAGAATACAGAGACCGTAGATTTCTGGAACGAATTATTCACGAATGTACACAATCTCGCTGCTATTGGATGAGCCCAAACTTGCCTTATGAAAATAGACGTAACGCATTGATAGTTTTTAATTTTTATTTATAAACGAGTCCGTCCGTAAATGGACGATCAAAGGTATGGCAATTGCATTGCCTCAATTGTGTACGTGGCTAATCATATCTAACTGTGCCTTCGCGTAATCCAAAAGCGATTGCTCGTTAATTAGTTTTAGATAAAAATTCTACGGCTTTTCTTTATTGTCAGGAAAAACTGTAAAATCTACGAGAGTTTTAAAAATCCTTTAAAATTCATTTTTACAAGCTTGAGAATTATGGTCCACGGGATGTCTCAAGGCAATGCGAAGAAAAAGAGTGGCCCAGTGCGCCAAGTATTATAAATATCTTTATTCTCTTTCACAAGGTGCGTACGTATGCATACACGACTCGTTTGACCACTATATCTATATATAGATATGTAACCGCGGGAATACCTTATTTTCTATATTTGTAAAAATTATATACGTATGCCTTGCGACTGAACATTGTTATCTTCATCCGTCGGAAGGCGCTTCCGTCGTGGCGAATAAAAATCACTTCACAAACACACCAACATTGACGAGCTGCCATCATTGATACAAATCTTTTTTGTTCCAGTTGTTACAATAATTGAACGCTAGACGAATTCGCTATGTAGCTGTCCTCTTGTCGCGCACGTTGTCCAAGTACATTGGGAAACCGTTATGCATCTAACCTATGTACAAAATCACACCCTGAATACGTCATACGAAACAAACGTCCCTATGGAGTCTTCGTTACCGCCCAATTCTCCACGTTGTATCAATACACAGTCAATTCACAGACAAACTCACGACACGGGATTATCTTAGTTATCTCTAGCTTATCTTTTGGTCCATTATTAACTAAAGTCTATTCCTTACTAACGGATGGTGTACTAACGTGTAAGTACCTTACGCCAGACGTCTGCAATTTGGTCGAGTGCACTGAGTAATAATTGTCCAAAGAAAAAGTATCTCAGGCACAAATGCAGACGTCCATTATCTCTAGAAATACTGTAGTTACAGTGTCATTCGTCGCAGAAAGAATGAGTCTGGCCAGAGTCTAGTTACAAGGCTTCACAGCTTCCTGATTTCCTAGCTTCGATGCAGCCAAATCGACGGCAACCTCTAGATGGCGACACGATCTACCCTCGTCATCGGCCGTTCAAATTCGGATTATAAATCGGTCTCGATAAAATACTATTTCCGGAATTTGGATTGGTCCTCACTTGCATGTACTTTGGCCTCTTCTCCCGTGTGCTCCAATGAAGATAACAGTACCAACCAGCAACAATGGCTCCTAGGCCGTTGCAGGTCGATGAGAAAATTAAAAGAATCGTCAGTATGTTTTCAACGTCCGGACAGTTGAGATCGTCGTAGCGAAGAAATGATTCGGAACTATTTGAAAATTCTCCACGTGGCCTGCAGACGCAAGTTGCGTTCAGTACGTGAGCTGGTGTGCACTCGAGTCCTGTTAAACGGGCTAGATGCATCGCGGATGCGACGCATGCTATTATGCAAGCTGCAGTTGCGAGAGTAGACAGGAAGACACTTATTACCTGTAGGCAAATAAATTTTACGCGTTAAAAGCCAATATCTTTATTCGCCCGATCGGGTACCGCAATTTAAGCAGAATTAAAGGGACGATTACCTTGGTTGCCGAGAGACAGAATCCTGGACTCATTCCCGGATATTCCTTCTTGAAACAGCATAACAAGCCGATACCAAAACTCCCGGAGAGTAGGAGCTGTTTGGAATGAAACATTCCTGAATCAACAAGCGCGCTTGTTTACATCGCACTGCAGCGCTTATGCACTCGACATTCTTTACGACCACTTGGGTTCCATGGAAAGAACGAGAACAAGAGCAAGATAAGGAAAACTCGATACTCACGGGCATTCCGCTCCAGTAGGGATTGTCTGTCAGTGGTAAATTCGGCGACCAAAGCAGCAGCCACAACGCCAACGAAGTCACAGCAATTCCCAAGATCGTCTGCATCGTGGCCAAACATCTCGCCAATCTTCGATACCGAAGCAGCGGCGGCTGAGATTTGCGCGGAACTGCAAAATAACCAAGAACCTTTTTCACCCGCTTTTACCAGACATGTCAGCAGGTTCCTCAAAATGCTTACGAGTCGACAGAAACGGGTCTACGTTTCTATTCGCAACGATCGGATCGACCTCGCTGTCCCTCCCTATAAGGTAGCTGCTGGATCTAGCCGATCCGACCGATCTCGCCAATCCCGATCCACTCGCTCGTCCTTGCCACCGCATCGCCGGGCCAAGACTTATGTTCGCAAATGCGCGTCTTCGCGCTCATCGATTGTAAACGACGATCCGAATATCATGATTATGTGAAAACCCTTGTTGATTTCTACCCACGAGAAAAGAAATCCTGCGCGAACGATGAGTCGAATGGAAAAGTCGAGTAGCACCCTCGTGGATTTTCTCTTGTAGCAAGAAAACCATAAATCCGCAGCGGCCGTCATAATGAGAAAGCCAGACTGCGCCGCGCCTCTTTCATTTCAGTGATCGCTTCAACCCCTAGGATACTGCAGCCAATTACCAGGCCATTGTTGGGGAGCTCTCGAGACCGTAATGGACGTTGGAAGTAATCCTCGTTGAGTTTTCCCCGAGTGAAACCGAGGAAAGCCATTTAATTCCAGGTGCACTTTATCACGCTACGTATTACGAGGGCTGCATCTTAAAAGACTGCAGCTCGGGTCGCCGACCGACGTGTCCACGATGCACGACGATGCACTGGACGCCCGCACTTCACGTGCCTTTCCTACCTGCGTCATGCGACGCTTTCTTTCACTTGGCAGAGTTACGCCATTGGCTCGTTTCTCCATAATGATCGGCCTACACGCGGCGGATGACAACAAGACGAGAGTAGTGTATCTTGATCACGATGACCCCGATACATGCTAATCGCAGATTGTCCGCGCCTCTTGCGTAAGACACACGAACTAACGCTGATAAATGGCTAAACGCATTCTTGCCGATCTTGCCACACGTTTTCGCATTCACCCTTCACGTCTGTCCGTTACATAAAATATACCCTCGGGTTAAACCGTCAGAATTTCAAGGACTTTAATGGAACCAGGGAGCGGGCAGGGGGCGAGCAAAGTGCCCGCCAATTACCTCGTACATTCTATTTTACGTAACCGCGGGTTTACACGCTCGAGGGTAAAATCTACACACGGCGATTGATTCGGTCGATACACCCGCTTGCACGGAGGCTCCTCGACGCACGTGCCGCTCACGTGCCACTTCAAAGGGAAGCTAAGTGCGAAAAGTGGCCAATAACTCGAATCTGCGTTTCCGAGTATCTATTGATTTTCTTGAGGAATTGAGAAAAAGTGGGAAAAGAGTAAAAAGCTCGAGAGCCCTGGTGGTTCGGTAAAGTGTAAAGACGACAAAGAAAGGGCGAAGCGGCGCGAGGGAGTGTGCGTTCATGCGTGCGAGTGCGTGCAAGCAGGTTGTCTCGTTACATTCATTTCCGGAACGGAAGCGGCTCGCTCGAGTTCTGTCCTCTAAAAATATAACATCGCTGACTTGTCTGCGCTCGAGGTTAAAGTTAGAATTTCATTACAGCGCCAACCAGAAGCATTGAATGTGCTCAGACAAGGCGAGAGGATCGCGTAACGCCGTCCGCTTCCTGCTCGACTCACTCCGCTTCCTGCCTCCGTACAATTGGTGCACAGCCTTTTTTCAATCCTTTGTCTTTCACGTAGCCTACGACCCACCCACCACTTTCATCGGAAAGACAGTTTCCATCGCTCAGTCCTGCTCGGTGCTGTTACATATATTTTCAATAATCTCAAAGAGATCTCATCTCGAGCTCGTCGTCTGGACATCTTTCACTATTTCTACAGGCTCTTAAAATAATTGTCCGCACACTGGCAAAAATGAAAGGTCCAGCACCTCTGGCTCTGCCAGACCGCATTCCTCTGCAAGCCACAATTATCGTCGTCCGGGTAGACAAGCAGCCAGGGGCGACCAAGGAGGGTGGAGCAGACCAAGTCTTGCACCTGCCACTCGGCCACTCGGGTATCTTATTAACAATTAACTATCCGTGAAAATATTTCTCAGCCAATTTGATGCCGATCGATCGGGCACTGGTATAAGTCAATTCTGAGGGACCGAAGTGAATCAACGGAAAACTGACGATCGATCGGACTGCCCCGTCACTTTCATCGTGCTCGATATTCCGAGTACAAATTTCCAAAAATCGAAGAGAAAGAAAAAAGAGATAAAACTCGCAGCCGTGATGGCCTCCAGATTTAGAAGGGCTTATCGCACATTGTTAACGACCCTAACGCCCTCGTCAACGAGAATCTAGTTCACGGAACTCGAGAAGATCTTCTTTGATTTTTTACAGAAAAGCCAAACGACCACAAAATGAGAAAACAGGTCGTTAAAGTTTCCATTTAGTCTCTCGTTGAAACGTAGACCTTCTTGTTTACAAAAGTCTATTGACGCAAAACGTTCGAGTTGAAGAAGAATAGCCTCGGTGTTTTGCGCCATTTTTACGATGGCAGGGTTTCTGTATGAAACTTTTAAGAATCCATTAAAATTCTTTTTAATAAAACTATTCATTTTGCGCGCGAGCTTCCTATGTATGAGCGTGCGCGATTCTTTCGTCTGTTACTTCCGAAGTGGCCGATGACGTCACGAGCGGTCGTAGCTGTGTTTAGTTTCAGATTAGAAGCTCGATGTAATGTGTTACGCGTGTATTCATATATTCCGCGTTCCAACTATCAGACACGTGTATAGTTTTCATTGCGACTTTTGCCATTGTCACGCAGCCAACACACCGTGCAAAATTCGGCACCCGCAACAAGCACCAAGCACGCTGAGCTGCTCGTAAAGTAGCATTGGAAATCAAGTCAGGCAGTAGCAATGCACTTGCACGAGGAAACGAGGACTGTGGTAGCCACGGGGCATGAAGCGGGAAATTCCCGATTAAGTAGACCCTATGTCCTCCATTGTTCAAGGGAAAAAGGTTTCGAACAGGCAGGGACTGTCATTGCACACTCGGTGCAGTAAACACGAAGGACCCAAATAGAAAGTTGCTCGAAGGGTTTATTCCAAAACAAAGGAACAGCTAATCCTCCCCGAAGGAACGAGGGTTCTTCGTCCTGACAACGAGTCAATTTCCTCCAGGACTGTGCAGCTACTCCTTTCAATACTTGGACTATCGGCAAAACAGAAAAAGCCTTGACTTCGATTCGGATCCGCTCGTGCATTATTTTCGCGTGAACGCTAAAAGATTTTACTTACGATTTCCAGTCCTGTTCATGACGATCATTCGACTGTGTCTCAAGGAATTCCTGGTTGGCGTGTGTCGGCCGGCAATCTGCGAGGCCGCCAAGTTAACAGGTACAGTCGTCGAGAGACAATTCGCCATTGACGGTGCTCGGCCCAGTTCCTTCTCCCTTTCCAGTCGGAACATTTTCCCGATATTTCCCGTGGACACGGCTCCTGCGTGACAATTCGACTCATTAACGGTTAATCACTCGCTAGGAATTGCCTGATCTCGTAATTGCCGCGTCGCTCCGGTGCAGACGCGATGCCGCCTCCTTCTACTCTCTTTATGATCGACGAACCGAAATGACAAGCACGTCACGTGACCGACTGCCAAGTCACTTCGATTCACGTGACTTTTTGTCTTCTGCATAGATCAGCTTCAGCTGTCACAAACTCCGATGCTTCGTTGCAACCTTGTGAGTGAGACGTCGAACACTCAAATGAATCCTACCTGTGACTCTTGTGTTGTGAATTCTGGCAACATTTCCTGCACTGACGGCGCTGCTCACTCTGTTCCCTGGTGTCATTGCTGACGACGCACCGTTGTCGCGAACTTCACTCAAATTCCCGACGCTCATCGCAGATGTGACGCAGGGCGGCATAGCTGACACGTCCTGCCAAGACGAGAAGAGGATTTTATGTGGTAATGTGCGACGCAGGACGTGGACGAGTTCAGAGAGAAGTCGAGCGATAACGATTGTCAGTTTGTTGTCCGAGCGTATCGACTTCCTTTATTGTTTAAGCAGAATGGACGAGGTCGTGATTCGTCATTTATTTAAACACGGGTGCTTGTTTACCGACGGAGAGGAAATCTTAAGTAGACCGACGATGAGAATATACATTACATACAAATTTCGTCTTTCTCCCGCGCTTGTCGTGCACAAAACTAATTCCTTCCCTGACAGTGGAATGTGCACAGTTAGAATGGTCCGAGGAATCGCACGTGGCATTACTTGACACTCACCTTGAAGTTGTCGTAGAAGCTGACGGGGCGGCTTCTTGGCACGCACTGACCCTCCTCGTCGGTATCCAACGGGTAGGTACCCCTCGGTGTCAGTGTGCCGACCGCGTGCGCACGCACCTCCCCCGGCATCGTTTTCACTTCCTTCCTACTTCCGGTTTTCTATTTTCAGCGAAAGCTCGTTCAGACGAGCAGACGCAACACGAGCCTCGCGCTACGTTGACTCGAGCTTCACCTATTATTATGAGCGGCCATCAATGAACTCTAGTGGATTCCACAAGCGGATGCGTAATAGTAATTTGGCGAGGGGCCGATCGCCTCGTTAATATTTATAAATACGAGTTGGACGCATTCTAAATTGTTGTAAGTTGATTCATGACACACAATTTAGATGCTGTACTAAACACTTTCGCTCGAAAGTTCAGTGTCTCGCGCGGTGCCTGTTCCACTCTCGCTCGTCGATAAGGTCACCTTATTTTTTGGCAATAGTCCTTCAGCGCTCCAGTGCCCAACGAACTTTGACCTTCATGCCGACTAGTCAGACTCCTGCGACACCTGCCTGCTGCCCGAGGCGGCCTTGATCGAGGCGCGATCTACCGATGAGTCACCCGAGGAATCCCGGGGAACCCAGAGAAACCGGATGATCGATGCCAACAATTTACACGCACTTTTCTCAATAGCGTTGCTGGTAATTTTTCTGGTTGGCCATACGTCACGCACCCCGTCTAGCGAATGAGTGTTTCCGAGGGGATGGAAAAGCCGGGTGCTGTCCGAAGGCGCGTGCCTCGTTGCTCCGTGCCTGCACTCCCGTCCACGTGCTTCGACACGTGTTTCTGCTACTCCGATTGCAATCCGTCACCCCGTAGGTGTCTGAAAAATCAAGAAAAATTGCCTCAAACACTCGTAACACCACAGACACTGTTTGTCCCACGTGAATCGCCGGGGAAATTCCAGGAGCAGATACAAAGAGTGATGTACAGCATATGATTACTCAGTTCAATTGTCTCCGTGACGACGAACTACGTT
Organism: Syrista parreyssii; assembly: GCA_030142615.1. Taxonomy (NCBI): domain Eukaryota; kingdom Metazoa; phylum Arthropoda; class Insecta; order Hymenoptera; family Cephidae; genus Syrista; species Syrista parreyssii. The sequence continues at coordinate 418,713 of JARQTG010000150.1, forward strand.
ATGAAAAGAACGACAACAAGGACTTTGAGAAATCCAAGCGGAGTCCGACGCGCCGCCAGTGCCGCTGTGAACGAAGCTTCAGAGCGCTAATGAAGTAATGACTTATTGCCAGTGAGCGGCAAGCTGTAACCTGAACGGGGATAAGTGTTGCTTGGGAACGCATTATTATGCATTTGTGCAGGGATCACACGACGCACGCGGCGTCCTCATTATTTATTACGTTATCGGCCAGAAGCGACGTGGCAATTTTACAGAAACCAAAAGCAACCCTAGAGTCACCTTCTGCGTGAAAGTCAAAGGTGCGTAGCTCTGAAAGTGAAAGAGCCCTGGGCCGGGAGCGGAGGAATGCGCCTGGGCGTCCCGTGCGACGGCGTCGCGACGTAAACCCACCTCGTAAATGGGGCTTTGTGAAATCACTTTTCATCGACCTCAATTGATTGTCTCAATTATTCCGAAATCTCGTTCAGACCCCACGGGACTTCCTGATGAGAAAATATAATAGTAAAGGCGGACAGTCACGTGACAGCAGGATAACCGTCAAACGGTAACGTCCTCTATTAGAAGCGTCTACGAAGAGAAGAGGTTTTGTATGCTGACTGGCACAGGCGTCGGGACGACACGTACTGCATCTATTTACGTGATACTAGTTACTGCTAGAATAATCACGACAAAGTTAGTATTACCAGGAAACAAGGTGCATGTAAGAGAGGGAGGTGTGTAGGTGCTATTTCGAATGACTGACTTCATGCTTATTCCCTACTTTCATCGAGCCTCTCGCCTCCCTCTTCCGGCGTATTATAATGTTTCTATAATAATTCGATCCGATCGTAACGCCCACGGAACAAAGATTTGACACGGAATCGCAATGTCAAAAATATCTAAATTGCAACGGGACATCCGGCTGGTCCGTCTCGTCGGTTCGTCAGGAAACGTCACAGTATCGAGCGCAAGAGAAATGCACGTGCAACGTCGACGTAATTAAATTGTTCAATTATAAAGAATTGCACTACTTTACATCCATCGACCGTGCGCGCATGCACGTCCGCGATATTAAAATTTGACGCGCCGGCATAGATCAACGGGAATCATCCCTCTAGGATATCCCTGCGCGTGTTGTCGTATAAATTTAACAGCATTTACTTCTTGCATTAAGATTCCTCTTACTTCGGGTTTGCAGACGAAGATAAGCTTAGAGAGTAGTATGGACATCCGTGGAAAAAGGCACAACTTCCGAAGGGTTCGGCTTCCCGTTCAAGCTAAGAGAGTCTCACAACAATCTCCAAAATAGATGTAACGTAGCACGCGAGTGGCTCCTCAACGGAGTCGCCGGAGTCGCCGGAGTCGCAATGACAACTGAAGCCGCGCGCCGCGCGTTCCAACGATGCCTAAGAGCCCCACCAAAGTGTTCTCCAAAGCACCAAACCCGATCCACGATCTACGATCCACGATACCAGGGAGCCTCAACCGGGGCCCCTCGCAGGTGGATAACAGACGCGCGTCTGGCGCGCAGCCCGTCTCCCTCCTGCCCGATATTTCTGTCCCACTGCCGTCACTAAATTCTTTCGATTATTCTCAGTCGGACGCGCTTCCGTATGGCTAACTGGGTTCTCCAAATAACTGAAGCATCAAATTCAAATGCTCCAATCCTCTCTGGATTGTCGTCATTTTTCTCTTTCAATGAAATTCCAATACGATGAACAACGAATAAGATGGTTTTACGTGGAATAATTCTCACTGATGGTGAAACGGAAGGCAGGGAATGCGGGTAGCAACATTTTCGAAATTGAGAGTCACTGCCGCTTACTTTCACATCGCGTAGCGATTCAGAACGAGACTGAGGAAGGAAGCAAGGTGCGTGTGTGTGTGTGTGTGTGCACGCGTGATGATAGATGTGACAGTGATGGGGGGGGGGGGGGGGGGAGATTGGTCATGCCCACTGGTCGGTATCTACCTTGAGAGGTCCCTTGCCGTTCCACCTTCTTTCTTTGAATCGCTTTTTTGTAAATTCTCCTTACAGTCACGTGGAGTCCCAGTCAGCCAGGTTAGAACGTTCATTCAGTCTCACTCCTTCGATTACTGACTTCAATCCCACTCCGACTTCTCCCATTCTCATTCATCCTTGCCCATCTTTACCCATTCTCTTTAATTCCGCGGTCCACCGTTTATTTCCTAGAATTTTTACTCGTATCGCCAGATTCAACGTGAGATGTCACATCGCCCTGCTCTCCAGAGGAACTGTTTCCTTCGACTTGTCGCTTTAGCCGGACCTCGTATCTCCAGCGATGTCATTTGAACTTGTCGTGGTCGTTCACCAATCACCAAGCTAGTTGCGGTATCTCCAAAATTGGTCATTGCTCTTTACTAGAATAATTAAATTCCTTATCTCGGGCGGCCGAGCTGTAGGACGCGTGTTCGTGCATTTTGATTCGTTGGGTTTTAAATGAAATCGCAGAAAAAAGATCCACCCTTCGGTTCTCCGAGTGAGCTCACCCTTTAATGGCTCTTTGAGGCTGAGCTGGCGCGGAGGAATTTACAGATAACTTCCCCCCAAAAATGTTCCCTGCTCATTCTGCAGATACTTCCCTCCACGTTCCCATAATATCCAACAGAGTTCTTAGCTCTTTGGGTAAGATATTTTAAGTTGCCAGACACGCAGAGGGCATCTACACCCTCGAGTAACTCATCCCTTACTAGAAAATCGCAGGCGACGCGACGTTAGTATTAATTAGGGTAAAGTTAGAGGCAAAACATGTTCCAGTTTACTACAAACTACTTCACTATTTTCAGAGACAAAAGTCACGCTCGATTACTAACATAATAAGCATAGCAGCAGTCTGTTGCTGGTAAGACAGAGTTGAATATTCGTTTAAAAGGCCGCGACTTTTTTTCTTTTACGCCGCGTCTCCCACGAGCGCACCACGCGGAATGAGACGGGGTTGTTTACTGATAAGTGCGTGGGAGAAACGGGACACCCGTTCCCATCGAATGACTGCGTGCCTTTGGCTCTACGCATTCATACGCATACCGTATCCAATGGCAGTTCCTGCGATATGCACTCCAAGCTCTTGGTCTCGATGCACCTCGTGTGGCTTAGCATTGTGCAGTATAGCTGCAGTTGAAACAAGAAATGAAGGACGACTCTAACGTGGACACTAATCCCTAGGACGCTAACGAGAAGATACTCCCTAATTTTCCAAGTGTGAATTTACTTAGAAAAATACGAGATCCGCCAAGAACCGTACTGCAGCAAGTCACTTGGCACTTGGCGCGGCCAGGTTCTTCACGTCACTTATCCGCGCATTGCAAATTGCTCCAAGACTTTCGTAAAAGGCCTCATTAGTGATTTGCAATTCAAAGGCGTCCCCAAGGGGCAGAGATTGTTATTGAAGTGCAATTGCACTTCAAACTGTGACGAGATGAATTAGATACATCAGACAAACATAACGCAGATTCATTACGTTAACATATAAATTCAACGTGGCGAACGATACTCAACGTTATTCATCGGGCGATGTAAACTCTGAGGAAAAAATTGTTTTCCGCTTGACGTCGAGTAATTAACGTAAGTTCTCGATCGACATATCTTGGTTCTTGAGACGTCACGCAGCAAAAACATTAAGTAGAGAACTATACCGTGTCCAGTTTTATCGTCAATCGCCATTCACTCGTATTGCGTACTCTCCACTTTCTTCTTATTCTTTTATTTTTTACAAAACGATCGAAACGGTCACTCTCTTTCGATCAGAATTAAATAGCCAACTGACAGACCGAATAATAATATGGAAAAGAGAGACGCCTGGTGGAGGCGAGCTAAACTCCTTAAGTCGCTTCCTCCGTGTTCCTGCGCCCTTAGTACAAGTTCGCACGTATCTCCAGCAGGAGTCTGTAGTTTTGCGCAGCGAGTTGCAGTGAGGAATCGCAGGAAAGCCGATAAAAATGTGTGGACGCACAGCCTGGTGAGTGGGCAGTTGTTAATTAATGTAATTGCGTGGCGTCCGGGCTCAACGAAGCGTGGACGCACCACACGAGAGTCACTACAAGACGCTTTACATTCTTATGCGTTGTACATATTGCGTTTCTGACGTTTCTCTCATCGTTGTCAGTACTTTGGACGCAGAGACTCTCAAATGCGCCTGCGGATACAAGGATACCACAGGACGCTACCGAAAGGCCGAGTGGCAGAGTCGAGAAAATGCCGGCCGGGCCTATCAGCCCTCGTACAACTTGGCGCCAACAGATGTCGTTGCCTGCGTCGTGGCCGGCGAGCACTTCAACAAAAAACAAGAGAGGGTTCTCTATCCTATGATATGGGGAATGATACCACCGAATCACAAGGTGATGCTTGTCGACGTCTATGCAGACGATTTCGGAAAAATATCGTTCAGCCCAGCCACTTAAGATATTCTCTTTTTAGGGTGATTATAGAAAGCACAATCTTTCTACCCATAACTGTCGAGTGGAGGGGATGCGATCCTCGAAGTTGTACTCGACGCCTTTGAACAAGGGTTTCAGATGCGTTGTTGTATGCACAGGATATTTCGAATGGGAAAAAACAAGCAACTCAAAGCAACCATATTTCTTCCATGCCCCGCAACCGGATGGCGTGAACCTTGTAGAAAGCCACAAGGACTCGAGCAAATGGAGTGAGGAAAAGGGATGGGAAGGTGGAGAGTTGTTGAAATTAGCTGGAATTTTTAATACCTGGAAAAGCGATGATGTACTTACAAGATATTCTTATTAGTGAATACTTAGCATCAGTACGCGTTCGTGAGACCTTTTAGATTGACTGAACATTATTTGTAGGGAGACATCATCTATAGCTGTACTATTCTTACAATGGAGGCGAACAAGGTGGTCTCATGGGTGCACAAGCGTTGTCCTGTGATTCTTCAAACGGAGGATGATGTGTCCGTATGTAAATGCATGCAACTTTGACGCGCTTCGAAACATAATTAAACTCATTTTCCTTAGGCATGGTTGGACTTTAAAAAAAATCCATTGAGTGATGCCGTTCAGGTTCTACGTGGCCCAAGAGAGGACAGTCTCAAATGGTATTCAGTGGATATTGCGGTAAATAACTCACGATACAAAGCCGAGGATTGCATTCAACCTATGAAACCAAAGTACGTTCAGAAATGCAGCCGCGCCTCTAGATCGGATCCCTTGATGCGGGGGTGCATATAATCCCATGATCTACCCTGACAGACTATTGATTCAGTAATTCCATTACGCGCAGAGAAAAAAAGAAGAGCGGTCCCACCGGTCTTATGGCTTCTTGGTTGAACTCTGATTCACAAAAATCTAGCAAAAGACGATCCGCCGATGATGTCGAAGATGATGAAAAAACGGGCGGCTCCAAAGGAAAACGTGCGAAAATGGATCAACGAGGATGAGCCGTCCATTTCACACTTTTCAATGTTTGAAAGACGCTTTGTATTTATGTTTCAGTTTACTTCAAACGTTTTGGTAGATTTTAGACACGTGCTACTAAAAATTGTAAACCGTGGTACCTGCAATCCATACAAATTAATAATATATTTGACATTCAGGTTTTCTTAAGCCCTTCAATTCCTTATAATTTCATCATCGACATCTGAACTGAAAAGGTGACACAATAATGGGTTCCTAAAAAATTAATATAAACCGGATGCGCGTACGCTCGCGCCATAATTTTAGGCGACGCCGACTGCTCTTCTTACAGCAAGCAACCGTTTCTAAAGTCGAAGAGTGAAATAGAGGACGAAAAGATGATGGATCGAAAGAAAGAGAGAAAGTAGGAGAGTACTAAAGTGGGGAATGCAGTGCAGAATCAAGATGTCAGCACCTGAGGCTGAGCGTTTGTGTTGGCAGAAATCACCAGGGGTCACTCAGTGCGGCTGTTGCGTGAGTAGTTCGTGATTCCGTCTCAGCAGTACTGAGCAGCACTGAGCAACTGTAGTCTGAGCCTGGAAGAACCTGGAGTGAGAGAGCGCAAGAGTGAGAGTCCCAGCAGTCAGAGCGCGTTTTGTCCGGCGGGGCTGCTTTTCGCAAAAATTGCCTCACGCATGGCCCAACGGGTTTGAGCTTTGTGGCTGCGGAGGAGGACTGGTGCGTGCGTGTGCGTGCTCTGTTTTTTAAGCGTGTTTTGAAGAAAAGTCGAAGACAGCAGGATGACCAGCGAGACGCGAGAGCCAGCAGTGAGCAACGTGGAGACGCAGTATCTGGAGATCAACTCGAAGGGGGCTTGGGCCATCCTTTATCAGGTACTCCTTGAAAGAACGCGTTTCTCGTCATTCCTGTTCGCACTTTGTGATTTGCTATGCTACTTCGAACCATCGGAATCACCATCATTGCACTTCCTTGCATGTACAGACATTTTCAAGATTCACTAGCAGATTGACGCTCTCGACGCACAAGAAAAATCTTGTCTTTCTTTTTATGTTCATAACGTTTTTCCAGAATTTTTTTCAAGCTCTTCTCTTCTGTCAATTATTGACACGTTTCTGTTTTGATCGTCATTAATTTATGTACTGATTATTGCAATTTTGAAGTATAATCCGTTTTCTGCTCAGGTGGCAGCAATAGACATTTTCTACTTCAGTATATTTGTTTAGTGCTGATTATTTGCATCACGAATCTTTTTTTACTGTGTATTTAGTTTTTTTAAACCTTCATATTTAAGTGTAAGAGGAATAATGATGTTATTCGTTGATGTAGATGCAAGTAAAGTAGATGTTCACTTATGGGATTTTGTAAGAGTGAAATATTTACAATATATAAGATTTTAACATGGATCTTGAAATCAAGGTCAGGCTCGTTGCTCGTTTAAACATATTCATACTATATTTAGTTGTCACATAATTTGCTTCGTCTGGCTGTGGGGGCGTGAGCAATGTGCAATCAGTGGAGCCATTGGCACAAAAATCATTCAGGAAACAGGACATTTCTTATATTGCTGTTTTTATCTTTGACATATGTTATAACGAAGACTCTAACTTTCATCATAGCTCGTACTAGTCTGGATACTGACTGTACATCCATATATAATTATCATACTGTACAATGCTAAAGTCATGTGCATATCAAATATTTATAAAGTTCTTTTAATAACTCTAATAAAGTTTGCTTTGATACATCTCTTTAATTACTTTAGATAGCATACTAAATAATTTCTTTAACTAACTACTTTATGTAATATGTCTGAATACAGTCATTCAAGTTAGCATCCATTTTTGATTTAGTAGCTAAGTTTTTTAATAAATGTTACTGCAATTAATTAGCTATTGAAACTGTTTTCATCTTATATTCTACAGAGTATTCTTACTTAATATAATTATATCTGGTTTTTCTAATGCTGCACTATTCTCTATAAAATTGAACGCAAATTATCAAAGCTAATTTGTTGGAAAATTTTAAATAAACTATTTCAAATTAGTTTGCATAAAAGCTTACACAGAAGTTGAATCATTGATAGATTCTCATGTGATTGTGTAATATTTTCTCTTTACAGCACATACGTAATGAATGTAATAACTACGAGTACACATGCAACGAATCGAAAAAGCCACAGAACAGAAATTTAAATCGCTACAGGGATGTAGCACCGTATGATCATACTAGAATAATTCTGCGAAAGGGTCCATGCGACTATATCAATGCAAATCTTATACGGGTAAGCAGACATGCAAATGAAAACAAGAATTTTTAAGCTATAAATAAGATTGAAAGTGAAGATCAGCATGATCAAGTGTGTTTTGTATCACAGATGGATCGTGCACATAGACAGTACATCCTGACGCAAGGACCACTGCCCAACACTACTGGCCATTTTTGGCTGATGGTGTGGGAACAAAACAGTAAGGCAGTGTTGATGTTAAACAAAGTCATCGAAAAGGATCAAGTAAAGTGTCATCAGTACTGGCCTCTGGAAGGCTCTTCCAATCACACTATGATGTTCCCAGACGTTGGACTTAAAGTGGAGTACGTCAGCAAGACCGAGTTTTCGGATTACACAACTAGAATATTGAGGTAAGAGGAAGGTTCCTATGTGAACGCGATTTCTGCCCTGTAATTAAGATTCTGGTATAATTAAGGAAAAAGTTCCGCGCACAATTGAAATTGTAGAAAATGCATTAAATTTCCATAAGAAAATATCCGATGAAAAAAATGTTTAAGGAATGCTTTACTATTGGTTGGAATTCATTTTATCAGAAAATGAGACACTTCTTGGTTTTCTCTTATCGACCAATTATCAACGATCATTCCTCACCAAGTGCGAGTTCTCAGTTAGTAAAAGAAAATTTAAAGTATACTGGTGAGCTCGACTCTGATCATCAGAAAATATGACATGTGACCTCTGAATAGCGATATTCAATTTATCAATTTCAACTTGTTAGCGATATCAATCATAATTACAAACTGTCATTGATACTTCTAGCCGCTAATTTAGGTGTAGATAGCCCCGATGTTTTCTCTAGTAGCCACCTTTGCAATTTTTCGAGCGAATTGCATGAATGAAGCCTCTGTCAATGCAAATTCCCCAGTGCTCAATCCGATTAAATTTTCTGATTTTTGTTAATCTTCTTGCATCCTTCTCTGACTCAGACTGACAGACGTTGAGAGCAAGGAGAGCAGAGAGATTCTACACTTCCATTACACAACGTGGCCAGACTTCGGTGTACCGCAAAGTCCTGTAGCTTTTTTACAATTTTTGGTGGACGTTAGACAGTCTGGTGCGTTAGATCAAAATGTCGGACCACCAGTGGTTCATTGCTCAGCCGGAATCGGAAGATCAGGAACTTTCTGCTTAGTAGATACGTGCCTCGTTCTGGTAAGTGTACCGATCCAGTCGAAGTGATATTCACTTACGAAATCCGTTCTGTATATGTAACATTGTCGGTTCAGATCGAGGAGAACGGTCTGAATTCCGTAAACGTGCAGGAGATCTTAATGGAGATGAGGCGGTCCAGGATGGGCCTCATCCAGACACCTGATCAGCTGAGATTCTCCTATGCTGCGATCATCGAGGGGGCAAAGCAATTGCCATCCAACAACGTGGTAACTAATACCAATGCACAGTAGCACAGTGCTATTAGCCATTATCCATGATAGCTGCTATTCATATAAATTGAAAAGCGAAGTGAAGAAAATCGTGTATGGAGCGCTCAATCTCTCGGTTGCCAATGGGATTTCGCCGTTCAGAAATAACCTCGTGGCATCGTTTGCATTCGCTTTTGCTATCTTTTCTACTACCTGAGGTCAAGCAGGAATCGTCATCGTCATTTAGTAATTACCGAAAGCACCGCTAATAGCATTGTTCTGCTGTGTTGCTGACGGACGAAAAATAACTTCTAAGTTTTGGATCTTTTACAGAATATTGATGATAATGAGGTTGTAAATAATCACTACGACACGGTCTACAATATCAGTAATTCCTCCGTGGACGAGGACGATGAACCGCCTCCGCTTCCACCTCCAAGAGGCGAATCTCTCACGCGTAGTATGATGGCGGATTTAAGCCCTAGTCCAACCACGGAAAATGGTACAGCTTCCGCCAATAATTATAAAATTTCTATTAGGACAAACGGAATCCCATTAGACGTATAGACTATATCACTTTTCTATGAACAGTCGAAGATATTGGTGGGCCTCCGGACAAGCCGTTACCCAGGGAGCCACCAAGTTATACAGAACCGTCTACAAGTCCCCCGGCAAATTCCACAAGCATTCAAAACAATCTTCTGCAACAGAATTCCGATGGCGCGGCCCTTCCTGGTGAAGCAACTAGTGACGGTGAAAATTCCTTCAAAACCATCAGTCCTCCGTCCAGTCCAGACACGTGAGTATCACTTGCACTCACCATCAGTTTCCAAATGGAAAATTTCTTTACCAACAATTGTACAAATTCTCATTTGGGCATTTGGTTGTCATTTTAGAAAGAATGAACTTCGTCAGCGCAACTTGGAGAGAAAGGAACGGCTGGCCGCACAGGTGCGCGAGATGAAGCGACGACAAAAGCAGACAGAAGAGTGGCAGAAGCTCAAGAGGTCATTATTTAAGCCCCTTTCAATAGGCATAGGTGCCGCGATCGTTGGTGGGGGTGTAATAGCTCTCTGCAGTTACTTATACATGCGCGGCTAGGGACACATAGAACGATTACATTTAAGGGCGCTACACCCCGCTCGAGCTTAACGTTCGTTCGGATATGGAAATGGTTTGTGGCCTGCGGGCTGCAAGTAAGGATTTCATCGTTCTTTTCAAAAAACGATTACTTCTTGCTCGAGATTCGCCAGGGAGTAACCGGTCCTGACGAAACGCTGTGAAGGCATATGTACGCGTCCGTAACCACGTACACACATACAACACGTTCATAGATGCAAGCACAGATACTGACAGATTCCGTGAAAAAAAGGAAGGAAGAGAAAGAGACCTTCGTATTTGTATTTTTATATTGTGATTCATCCATTGAGTATCTAGAATATTGGAATGTATGAATTCCTTTTACTATCCTCTGATTAGTTTTCTTCGAAGTTTATGCACGTCATGCATACTTCTCACAATGGCCGTACCACACTGTTAAGTGGAAGAGCACGCTGCATCTTCGTGTATGCACTGCGAATATTTCTGCGAAAGCACATCAGGCATCGTTATAGTCATCAAGTTCATCAAGTTTATAAACTTGAGCGAATGAACGCTGTCTTACTTGGTATGCGGGATAACTGCGAAAAATGATGTCACCGTGACCACGTTCTTCAGTGTTCACGATGTATGTGTACCGAGAGAAGTCGCGTGTGGGCCAATCATATTTCCTAATAGTTTGTCGAATGAACAGCAGGGCACGGACGTCTCTCCTTTCCTTCTCTTTTTCTCTATATTTCTCTCTGTCTTTGTTTTTTTGGGCACAGTCAATAAGTCATCAACTATTTACGTAGATCTTTCGAAGACTTGGCCATTTCCTCGGTGATTCAAATAGAATTGACAGGATAGAATAAAAGAAAGGAAGAAATGGGCGTGGAAAAACAGTCGTTCGTACGACCACATGCGGATAAAGTGTTAAATAAATTCGAACGACGACTAATAATATTCAGGGTACCAAAAGCATTGACTTAGACACTAAAATTATCTTATTAATGACTAGTGAGTATATTCGGATTAGACTTAGACGCGCCATTGACCTCATAGTACCTACTTGAACATTTGCGACTACTAGCTATTGCATAAGGACTGATCTTTTACAAAATTTCTCGTTCCTCAAGAAGGATAATTTAGGTACGGTTTAATGCGACAAATTACGATAAACTTAAAGAAAGCACATTTTCTTAAAAGATTTATTGAGAAGGTAGAGACGTCCTTTCGTTGGACAAAAAGATCTTTTTGCCGACCACCGTGGTCCTTGCGATTCCGCACTATCTTGCCGAAATCATCAGGTGACGTTTGACAATCAATCTTGCAATAAAACGGTAAATACAGTTTTTGCGATAATGTCACGCGAACTCCTGTTCTCGAGCGTCACGATACCCGCGACGGTAGTTCGTTCAATGACCAGAGCTCGTTCACCAATCAGAATGGGCTAATCAAGTTCCTCCGAGCTTCGGAAAATATGAAAGAATAAGAAACAGCCACGTGATTCGTGCGGGGTCGTGCCCAAAAAGCAGGAACTCGGAATAAAAAAAATTCTGCTGCAGAAGTTATCGGTGATCGAGGGCTTTCACGGTGTCCTTAAACGCGTCCCGCGTGCTCCTGGATCTAGATAAGGAGAAAGCGAAAGAAAAAGGAAAAAGTTTGGACGTATTACACGTCGTTCAGATTACTTGTTGCTCGCTCCGTTTATTTGTTGAGCCGCGTGTTAAGACGGCGTCCATGGAGTCTCGAGGATAAACTCCATCGTCGACGGCCGCGTGCATTTGCCGACGAGGCCAGGGCGATTATTACTGAAAGTTTTGCTTACGATAATATAAGTTGTTGAACGATTGAATGTTTACGAAACATTCCTAGTGCCGGAATTATGTTCCACTGTCGATCTCGTAATCGCGAAGTACTGTGAACCGTGAAAGGCTGCTGTTCAGTTGGTTCGAAGTGGACGTTTGTCCGGTGCAATTTTCCTCGTTATTTCGTATTAATTAGCATCGGACGATGATTGGAAAAACCATTTCTGTCGAAGGCCAGTCGAGGAATGGAAATTAAGGGAGGTAACGCATAAACGAACGCGATTGAAAGAGAATGACTCAACGTACAAATTTTCCTGAATTCGCTGATTTATATTTCTACTTAGTACACTTTGGTACGCAGCTTCTCTTTTAATTAGCTTGAAGACCCAATAGGCCTCCTATTATGGGAAGACACGATTCCCTTCGTATTCTCAAGACGATCCACACGGAGTTTCGAGACGCGTGTAATCTCCTTGAGACGGTGAGACATTCGACGAGCAATGTTTTTTAATAGATGCGACAACTGTGTATCGAGAAAACGCGACACTCTTTAACGCTCCATGTTTGTTCACCGTCCGACGGCCGCTAGGCTGAGCGTTCGAAAGACTGAGTATGGTTAACGATTTCAAAGAAATTCGAAAGAACCAAAATTTCGATAAGTGCGTATCCTTAATCTGTCTTTTACGCTATCATAATATAGCGTAGAACTGCCACTTGCCAGGGAGAGTGTCGAGTGTGTTGATCCTAACGAAATTGCGGACGAGAGAGAGAAGCTTCTTGGAATTCGCTAATTCACGACGACACGGTGCTAATTGAAGTTCCAAATCTGCGAAGTGGGAGGGGATGGGGGGGGGGGGAGAAAACGGGAATGTAAGAATGAGGAAAGAATGTGGGAGCAAATGTGAGAGAATGAACGTTCATAAGTGTTATAATGAATGAAAGAGGGCTCGAAAGTTAGAATCCAAGAAACGATTAAATGAAAAAGATCATTCGGATCCATGCAATTTTTTCTAATTCTACGTCGTGTACATACCGAAAACACAGAAACATAGCAAAGTGCCTACTCGTACAAAAAAAGAAAGAAACAAAAACGAACCGTAAAACGTAGAATAGCCTCTCATTCGGAACACCTTTGGACACCCTTCAATATATCAAAATAAGCCCCTATGACGTTAAGCTAACTTTTAGCTCAGGTCCCTTCAAACCCGATTCGCCTCAAGAGGATATAAATCGATTTAATGACCGACAATATTAAATGAATAATTACTAAATAAATAATACTGTACGATTCCCGTGTTGCCGAGTGCGAGGTCGTCGCGCATCGACGCCGATTTCAGTGCGGTACGGACTACGCGTTGCCTCTCGATATTTTCTCCTTCTGTCTACTTCTTCGTCGGCACGTATTGGTCCTTCCCGGGAGGAAGCAGAGAGCTGGGGTGGTCAGTGGTGGAAGGAAGAATGGGGTATAGTAGGGGGTGAGAAGGTCGATAGGAAGTGGCGCCGTGCAGCGCGCGCAACTTGAACTTTCCTTGTGACGTTCCCGACGACGCTTGGCAGCCGGTTTATGTTTTACAATGTTACAATAAGATCCATACGATAAGCGAAAGAAAAAAAAAAGTGTAGAGAAGTATTTAGTGTCCCAGAGACAAGTAATAGGTAAAAGTACGAAGTATTCTCCCAAGAGCCTATCTCGCAACTCGACTAGTAAGTGTATTTATGGAATATCACTGTAGGACTAACTGTCGAACATATAGTATTCACTGTATACCGAGAACTTGAAAGAAAAGAGGAAAGAATTCACTTTGTATCACACGCATACATTTCGCTTAACGTATTTCTCTACCACTTACCTACCTACCGTCCACCTCAAAACGCCCAACTACCAGCTACCAGCTACCAACCACCTACCTTATTAGTGCCCATTCATTGGCATCTATCGATATTGACTCTAATACCATATAGGAATTACCAACTAAAGTATTCGATTCTGAATGCCGTCACGATGTTTCTTCAGTTATGTAATAAAAATATGTTTTTGTAAAAAATGATCGTGATCGCTGACGGAATATCGTTAGGAACAGAAACGGAGAAGGAGTCCATTTGCTTGAGAGCACGTTCGAATGACATCGCTTATTAGAAATGCAATTATCCCTTGAAGCACATCTCATCCACTTAATTATCATGATCCCCCCGAAATCCGAGTACTTCATCAACTGATTTCTTTCAGATCAAAAAGCGAAACCGCCGAACCGAGCGAAACCGTACACGAGGAGGCCGAATCTGCGATCTAAAAGTGCACCCCCCCCCCCCCTGGTCCCCCTTCCCCAAGCGATGCGTGTCTCATCCTCCTTACCAATTCATCTCTTTCTTTTGTCTTTTCTAAAAGAAAATCAACAACGATATTTATTTGAAACATGCAACATTAAGAAAATCTGACAGATCAATAAATCACTTTGTTTGATATACGAAAAGCGATGCGTCGAATATTCGAAACGAAAAACAAAAACTCAACTAAAATTGCTGGCCGAATGAAAGCCGCTTGCATTTCTTTCTTCGTCTCTTTTTTTATTTTCAGTATTCCTCGTCGATTACAAAAATTTATCCTCCAAATCGCTTTTAGTCAGAAAACCTGCATCTGTCCCGTCAAGCCAATCACCTCGTTCGTACGTCGAGCATTTGATGACAAGGAAAGAAAAAAAAGGACGAATGAAAGATGAGGGTAAAAAATGAATAATCGAATTGTAACGACAGTAAAGAGGAGCGACTGAGCGTAGTAGTTGTGACGTCTGATCAAATGACGTTTCTCGATGCGTGATCTTTGTAACCTCACCGATCCATATTCCTCCTGCGACCCATGAGACTTCCACATTGGCTCCTGGATCATCAGCAAGAGCCTCTTGATTCTGTGTTATGGTGAGAGTGTCTTTTCGCATTCGCGCCTGGACCATCCTTCTGATACTCTGTGCTGGCTGCGCCGCCTGTCTTGAGCTGAGGAAGCGTCCTAGCATCCGAAGCGATCATCAACCTCGTCGCCTCTCTCGACGGCAGGATCTAGAAACAGGATCTACTGCGTCGTTTGCGGCGCAACTCAAAATGGAGGTTAGGACTGTCAATGTGAGAGACGCTGAAAGACAGAATCGCAGAAAGAAACGATCCTTCTGTCTAGGAGGACGTTCTTACAGGCCGACGGCTTCCACAGATCTGAAGAATGTAACGTCAGTAGCGGGTCAATTGAATTCGACGAAAGTTGCTAGGAACTTTACCCAGATCAAGGAAACTTTTGCGTTACCGATAATTGTAATGAACTCGTCCAAGAGTCCGTCCAGTGAGATCGTCACGGAATTTATAAAGAGTCTTCAAAGAGGGAATTCATTGCTGCGCGATAATTCAACCACTGCTCCTCCTACCACCTCATTTTGGCCGGATGTGACACTGGTACAGAGTAAAAACAGTACTTCCACTTCCATAGTCACTTCCACTTCCACTTCCTCCAATATTTCAACTTATGGAAGAGAACTGAACGAACTTTTCGGCATTGCTCGGTCTGAGCAAGGGGACTCCTCGGCGGCCGAACTTCTGGTAGGTAAGTCTACGGAGAAATCAATCTCGCAGGATCATCCTGCTTCTCTACTGAACTTTATTGGTCCGGAAATCCTGCATGATGCTGATAGCATCGTAGAACAGAATTCACCAGAATTTACTTATCTTCGTGTGAAACGAGATAAATTCTTACTGAATGCAACTGATCCTCTTCAGGAAGATTTGCATTTGAATTCGAGTCACCTGCATGACTTGCCCTATTCATTTGCAACTAGGCTGGAATCGCCTTATAATGATCTTCCTAATGAGGGTCGAGAATCGATAGAGAATTTCGTGCACTCGACTCTCCTGAACTCTATTAATTCTTCCATGCAGTCCGAAAATAATCTTCCCGCTTCGGAATCAAGACTATCAATCCTTCCGGCTAGCGAAGTAATAAAAAGTGAACGAGGCAAGTGGAATTCGAAAAATACTCAAAATATTAAATTACGAGATGCACTGAATGACGTATATCCGAACGTCGTGAATAATTTGAAAAGTCCAATGCGGATGGTAGAATTGATTCGAAGAAGAAGGCAGACGCTCATGAATAATAATTCATTAGGGAATCGTTCGAGTTATCAAGTAGTATTGGAAGACCCTTATCCGGAAGATGATAAGGTAATCGAATCGATGCTTTCGAAAGTTGATTACAATACGTTGGGGAGAAATTCGCTGCCTCGTGCTTCTCCGTTACAGCCTCAAGGAAATTGGTCGATTGATAAAAGTGGAAAAAAGCATCTAACACCAGCTGCTTATCTTGTATCGAGATACAAAAAGAAAGCAGCGAACAACAAGCACAATAATAAAAGTCGTACCAAGAAAAAGGAAAAAAGATCTTTACAGGGTGTTCCAAGTCGGTCGATGCAGGACAAAAGTATCGTTTCAAATTCCCTCTTGGGAGTGATTAATGATTATCTACAGGTTGAACCCAAAATCGGAAAAAGAAATTCTAGCAACTCTGCTTTCGAAATAGACGCCATACTGGATAATTTCAAGAAGAATTTCCGCAAGAGGCGAGCTGATAACATCTTGAAGGAGGATCAACCGACTGCCTCGCCTCGTGATGGACGAAGGCAAAAAGAACTCTTCGAGGAAGAGGGGAACCGGGGTTCACTGTATCTGCAGAGTCAAAGTTCCAAATCAAATCTCGATCAGTCAGAAGATGAACGACGTCGCGTTAAAAGGCACGAAGACGACGCCGGCGACACGCCGAAGCGTCGCGCCAGCGGCGTCCAGGAATTGCAATACTACGAGGATATTTACGAACCTGATGTTGCACCGAGACGCGACGTGTCTTTTGCCAAACGAAGGAGGCGATCGCGTTCCGGAAGAGCAGCCAAGTCGGTTGAACAAATTAAGGAGCTAGTTGAGAAGTTGGTGGCCAAGGTGGATGAGTTGCAGAATTATGTAAGTAATGACGGGAAAAGTACAGGAAGTAGGAAGAAGGTGGAACCCGAGAAGACAAGTGGATCGAGCCTCGAGGAGGAGCCTAGACCTCTGGAGCATTCGACGTCGATGCACGACACCAGCATCAGCAGCGAAACGAAGACAAATGGGGAAGTTGAATTCCAAGAGACGCAGGAACACGAAAAACGTCCCAATTCCGTTGGCAGAATCAAGGATCGAACGCCCCTGGGAGGATCGACCACAATGATGGCAATGGCGGCTGCTCGTTGTCGCGGATCAAAAAGAGCTCGAAGAAAGAGAAAATCTCATAGAAAATGGGACAGATGGACCGACTGGAGCAGCTGCAGTGTCACGTGTGGCAAAGGCAGGCAGATCAGGTGGCGACACTGCATTCACGACTGCACCACAGCTGAAACCGAAATGGAGGAAAAGGCCTGCCAATTGCCAGCCTGCGCGCCAGGCAAGTTTCTGGGCATATTTTAAAATGACCTACTGAAGGTCTAGTCCTCGCTTTGGCCGTTTGCTAGGATCTTTACCTTTAAGAATAGCGGAGCATGTTTAATTAATTAAGTCGTCTTGTGGCCGTACGTGTATTTGGATTATGAAAAATATACACTTTTTATGATTTTATGAAAGTCTCACTGCGTAATATGCTAGAAAGGAAAAGCGCGAGATGGAAAAGGTCTCGAAAGTAATTCGCCTGTAAAATTTCGTTCGTAAGTCTTCTCTGTTTATTATGACTTTAATTCGGTACAAAGTGGAGGTACTGCGGAATACATGTTTGTTAAGCGTAATTAAGAGTCTTGCGCTTATCACGTGTGGGCTGGAAACGCCAGCGCCATCCTACAATCTCGCGAAATCACGCGTCGAATTCGCAGACTTTGGAGACTCAACAAAATCTAGGAAAGAAAATTGCGAATGCGAGTCGAAATCATTGCGCAAGAATAAAAAAATAATCGCGCGTGGAGTGGAAGGGCGCAGCCATCGAAGAAATGGAAAAGGCTGCTTCAATGCTGCCAATGAATCTCTCGGTATTAAGGCGAGTACAATGACGCAATGCCTCACATGCTTCTACTAGAAGGTTTTTCGATTCTTCTGGGACGGAGATCACGATTCGAGTTATAATGGAAGAATGAGATCGGGAATGCAGGAAAGAAAGTGAGCGACAGGCACGCGAGAATCACAAGGCAGCCGCATCACAATGGCCGCCGCCATTTACGAGACGCTCGTCGAGATCGTGTAACAAATTGCTTGACGTTTATTTCGTTCCTAGGTTCATTACCAAATACATAATATATATAATACAGAGTAGTTTAAAGGATACCATTCGCAATATTCACAACAAAGGTCTGTACGCGGGATAAGTGGTACGAAAAGAAATGGGAACGGAAGAAAAAAAGGAACGATGTAAATTAATCGTATATCTCGCCTGAATGATCGATCAGCTTGAGCAACGCGTTAGCAAGTATCGTATGAATCATTGTTTTCGGTTATCGAGGATAGTAGTAACGCAGTAAGTAGCTAGTAGTAGACATTATTACGTATAATTGATAGTGGGTGGCATACGATATTGTAAATGGTTCTGCCGGTCGTTGTCTAAATATCCAAATGTCCGAGTGCAGCCAACATCATTCTTTTCCCTTTAATTTTCTTGCCGACTGCGTATGTGTGTCTCTGTCTTTGCCTCTGTGAGTGTGTTACGAGTTTCGCTTCTGTGTGCGTGCGTGCGTGCGTGTGTGTGTCTCGTCTCCGGCATTTCGCGTGTTCGCCTCCTAGTTTTGTATTGTACATTATTTATATAGCAGTGCCCAACACTTTCCTTCCGCACGACGTCCTTATCGTTACTTACTTAATATTATTACAAAAATTGGCGCAGTAGTAGTAATAGTAGTAAAACCAACGGTTGGTACAAGATATACTTAAAAATTAAGAAATTTAGGCGTACGACATTCATTCACCCTTTGCACGTAAGTATACAATTATGTATGTACGTACGAATGCATCCATTCACGTGTATATCTATATCGTAGCTGGCATACGAGGAGAGTCTTTTTCTCTTGCGATGCTATCTGGAAAAAGTGTTGTAAGGGCCTTTGGAACGTGGCGTCTGGCGAAGCGCCTTCGTATCTAAATTCTAAATAAAAATCATTTCAGCCTAAGAAGGTCTCATTAGGAGAAACGATGAGGATCGTCTCGTAATACCCTCGCAGTCTATGGGTGGAGAAAGAAGTCCGGATTGACTTGAGCGCGGTGTAAGAAGGACGCACGTGCGCACACGTAGACATTAGCCCCGTTGTACAACCTGCTTTGTCTTTTGATCTTGTCACGGTGTCGGCCGTTTGAAAATTCCAAAATTTTTTTCTCGAATGCCTTAAGCTATCTCACAAAAATCATTCCAGACTACCGGTAACACAAATCCCATTCACTATATAGTATATCGTAAGTAGTGTATATATACATATATATGTATATGTACATATGCATATATACACATGTATATATACCTATATGCCTATATACATATGTATACATATATGTGTAAAACTTGAGCTTATCCATATTTCGTCTTTGTGATATTCGATCGACGCGCAACAAGGGACGATTCCTTCCTTCCAGGGTCGCTTACGGAAACATTGCCATCCTCGCCCGACATTCGCCCGTCATTACAACTAGGTACAACATTTTTTGGCTCTTCTCTTTTGAAATATATCCCATAAGCGTGCCCGACTAGTGAAAAAAAAAAAAAACAGCGCGATACCCAACCAGCGGAAGAACACTGTGCTCCGACATCATATTTGTAAAGCACGAATAATACCCTCCGTCGGTTAGGCTAGACTCCGGGCGATATCCTCGACCTCGACAGTTAAGACGCTCAATGGGAATACAAATAAAAACTGTTCAGTCACTGCGTAAAACTATTTGAGACGTAAGCATCTTCGGAGATACGGGATAGGACAAACGCCTCCAAAGGACAGTCGGAAAAGACAGTTCAAGGGAAGAAGAACAAGGGCTAGGAGAGAGGGAGGAAGGACGAAGGAGTGCGCGATGCGAGCCGTGAGAGGTGGGAGGATAACGTTGTATCGATCGATTAGTTTCAATCGTACAGCCGTTTGGCGAATTCGCTATCCTTTTTTTAGCGAGTCGGCGTTCGAACTCGCAGAGACCAAAGCAAGTTGCCACTAGTTGCATCGGGTTTTACGCGAGAAGTCCTGGCAAATGCCGGGCCCAACCTAGGTAGGGGATTGTCCCCTTATCCGAGTGCTATTGACCTCTTGCCAAGCTTGCCAACTCCCTGACGTCGCGGTCGAGGTCCTTTTGCATTTCCTTCAGCTTCTTCTCCACTTCTTCAGCCTGCTCGGCGCCCAACCATTCGGCTGAAAATTCCCAAAAGTCTATCAATCGTAACGCCGTACTTCTCGACATTTCGAGAGAAAAGGAAGAGTATCCTAACTTACGGCTCATAGTGGCTACGTTCCTGGCCAAAGTCCTCGCCACGGCCAATCTAACGTTCGGCACCCTGTCCCAGGAGAGATTCAGCAGGAACGGTAACATCTCCCTGGCGAATCTCTCGCCAGTGATCGCTCCGCTGCTGATTAAATGAGAACATAGGAGGGCATACGTTTGCCTGCGCGTCCATTTATCGGAGTGCGCGGCCAACATGTCTCCCAGTTCTCGAATCAGAGCAGTCACCAGGGCTTCCTCGGCAGCCAGATGAGAGATGATTTGAGTAACCTGTAGAAAGAAGGAATTACAGAGAGATTCGCGGACACTGACAATTCGAACTTCTGCCAGGGAGAAGAACAAGAAGGTCTGAAGTCTTACCAAAGCAAGAGCCACGTGCCTCACAGCGGCAATCTTGTCGACCAGAAGATGAACGGAAAGCGGAGCGATGTGTCTTGATACGTGCAGAGGACTGTAGAGAGTTACAGCTTCCAGCAGCTGAGTAGCAAGCTCCTCTCGGAATCTCCAGTTCCACTCGTTATCCGTCACGAGAAAATCGTTGAGCCTCGGCAAGTACTCGTACCGTTCGATCGGACCGAGAACCTTTAGGAAAGTCGCGAGATGCATGAGGGCGCCTATTCTGACCTCGTCGAGGTCCTTTATGAAGCCATCGTAAATCGGCACGAGGTCTCTCGATGCAAGATCTTCCCCGAGAATCATGGCGATCTCGTGAATGCTGGAGGCCAAGGTGCGTCTGACTTTCCATTGCATTGCGCTAGCTAGGCCCTGGTAAGCATTCTTCAGCAGCGGCCAGTTCTTCTTGCCCAGGGTCAGGGCCACTGCCGGGAAACTGAAGGCACAGTGATGTGGAATCTCGGCGCCCACCTCGATCATCCGATTGGGTTCGCTCATCGAAACGAAGTAGTCAATCAGCACTTGAGGTACGATGCTCTGATAAGTGAAATTTCCTGAACTGATCTTCTCCTCCTTCTCGTTCAGCCATGCAGTGTTCTTCTCCGCGGAGACGCTGCTGACATTTACCGTGTCGTTCAAGAGTTCTGACGTATTCTGTACACTTACGGAACTATTTCCGGTATCATTTTCGTTCTCATGCTCATCTTCACGCTGATTATCATTCTCATAATTTACCAGAGTCTCCGTATTTTTATTAGTCCCTTCCGAGCTAGACTTATTATCCACGTTGGAGGCTACGTTTTCCTGAGTAGCTTCGACATTACCCTGAGCTTTGCTAGTGGAGGCTCCAATGCCAACGAGTTTCTGATCGAGTGGCAGATCGGGCGAAATATAATAATAGAGGAATGGATTGAACTTGTCGACATCATCGAGGGTTTCGGTCTCGCTCGATTTCTCCCGTTTAATCTCGTTCCCACTGGCTTTCTTACTGGCGGTGCTGCTAGTGTCCTGCACTGGCTGATTTTCCTTATTTACATCGCTGGCAGTTGACTCACTGGCAGGATTCGACTTGCTTTGTATTATCACAGTTTGCCGGACGTTATCCTGAGACTCGTCCTCGTCCTCGTTGTAGGGTTGATTCAGCATCTCGGTGTATATCACGGATTTGTTAAAGGACACTTCGGAGGAGCCTGAATACGATATTCTGGAAAAACAGAAACAGACCAATGACGCATGGTTAACGTTTGACGTGTTTCCCGCTTTTCTCTCGCCCGCGCCCTACCTGTCGTTTCTCTGAACCGCAGAGTCCTTTCTAATCGCGCCTTCCGACTCTCAGAGACTTTCCTGCTCTCATGCAAGCTCCGATAGGGACAGACGTCACGAAACGAAGCGATAAGCTACGCGCTGTTTTATCAACCTGAACGAAACTCCAACTACCATCACACGGGCACAGTGCGTGTGTTAGATGCACAGCGTTACTACGATTGCATTTGAGTTTGCGTCTACGTTTACAAGGACAATTGAACATTCATCAGGCCCACCCGCGGCCCATCCTCCCCGAGCAAAGACAAATGTTAATCTTCTCACGACACTACGCCAATCCGCTCGATTCCATCTCTCTCAGCAACGGCTGGCTGCTCGTGCGAATAAAGCAACTGGCGTTTCGACATCGGAAAAGTTAACAGAATGAAATCATGCATACATACACATTATACCTGAGCTCGGTACCCTGATGATTGGTGAATATCAGTTCCCCATACTGATTGTACGTGAGACCAGTGAACTGTTGAGCGAAGGTCGAGATGAACGGGCCGAGGATTTGGAAGGCGGATGTTCGCACCCATCTGGATTCGTCGTTGAGGAGGGTGGCGAATACCGGAGCGAGGGTGAACTGCCGGTGGTGAAGAGAGACATAAAAAGAGACGGACATAATAACGTCCGCGCACGCCTTTCTCACGCCCCAGACGTCGTCCCTGCAGAGAGCGACGAACCTCGGAAGCTGAAAGAAATAATTCGACTCAATTCTCGCTAGAGAGGCAAGACCAATTATCAATGAATTATATCTCGCCGATACTTACGAGTACATTCTCGACGACCTCCTCGGAGACAACGGCGCAGAATTCGCCGATATTCGAGGCGCAGACTTTCCTCACGAAGAAGGCGTTGTCCGAGCAGAGGGTCACGAATCTGTCGAGAAAGAGTTTCTCGGTGATCTCCCTTCCGACGAGCGGCACCATCTTGCTCATGAGCTGCAGACCGACATGAAATGTACACTGAAGGTTAACGTCAACACTCTCTTCAATCTTTCCTCCAGTTTCATCTCCGAGCGAACTTTGAACTTTGCGCAACTTCAAGTTCATCGCGTCGAATCGACAGCGAGGCTACCTCGCGTCTCCCTAATAACATCCCAAGCTGTGGCCCACCCTCTACTCTTCTTCATTTAGACTTGTTCTCTCTCACTCGCTCACTCGCACTTTACGTACATCCATTCCATTCCGCTCCCCACTTCATTCCCACTGACCTCTCTCAACTCGTCGCACTCATTCTCGGTATCGCCACTCTTGAGATGGAGTTGAACTCGCAGAGCAGAACGTGCGAAACGTGCAGGGCAAACTAATCGATTCGGAAGCTGCTTGAGAAAGTAGAATGACTGCAAGATGAAAAGTATCGAGAGACGAGAGACGAGAGAAAGAAGGAAGAAAAGGAAGAGGACAACAGTTGGACCTAGGGATCTGCTTCATCAGAATCGGTACCGCACCGTTCCGCTCATCAAAGCTGGCTGTGATATGCATCGAAGGCACCACATCACAACCACTCTGACGGGTGGAACAATCGATCTTGTTTCCTCCTGAAAGACAACGTGTTATTTAAATTGGAGAGGAGAGGAAGCCGGTTAAAATAGGTTCGGAGGATTGAAGCCTGAAATAAAAAGCCGACCGGAAAACGTAAACGTTCAAGGAGAACGCGAGTCGATTGGCCGACCAACTGGCCGAGCCACACGCAGCCTTATCGGGTAAAATAGCCGATAACGAATAAGTTCACGACCGCTTCCTAGAAAAGTGGCAGCGGCTATCGTTCTGCGTATGCCTGGAGCACCGCCTTCTTCTGCGATCCTCAGTCTGAACTCTGAGTTACGGAATGCTGGGTGTGTAGGGATGTGCAGGGATAGACAGGGTGGCGACAGCAGCCTCGCGATCCAAGTCCAAACGAACTGAACTGAATTTAACCGAACTTAACTGAACTGAACTAAACTAAACTGAACCAAACCGGCTCTGCCATTGGCCGAGGGAGAAGCCAACGCAGGAACAACTCCTTACCGTATCGGACCCAATGGAAGGATCGTTACAGTTTCGTTTGAAAATGCCCGATTAATGGTCGCTGCATCAAAGTTTGAGCAGTCGGCATACCGGAAACAATTGATAAACGTCGATGCTGAGGTGTCGCATCGCTCATCAAAGCTGGCTGTGATATGACTCGAAAATCTGCATACAACAGCCACTTTGTGAGCAACGCGCGCACCTAACTCTTTCTCCTATAGATCGGATCCTTTGTTCTTCTATCCGAAAGGTGAATGGATCGAGGAAGGGACGGACAAGGGAACGGAAGGAAGCGCGTGTAAAGTGAGACTGGAATTGGCGAGGATTTGGTAAATTGGATGATGATGGAAACGGCGATCCAACTCGTCAAAAATGGCTGTGATATGAATTGATTACAACACGCCACAACCAATTTGACGGTTGGATCGCGTTCCTCACGTGCGACGGAAGCGGCAGCTGCCGCCTACTTCATCTGGAAAAAGCTTCGATTTTCAATTAGACATACTAGGAGTAAGCTTGGCTAAGTATTTAGTCGGAAAGTCTCCCACGCCGAGAGTGACCAATTCGGCTGATGCTCCCGGGTGGGTCGCGACGTCGTCCTGGAGGCGGCTGTTCTCGACGCAGGGCGCAGAACACGAAGAGGAGCGCTTTGGGGTTTCGTTTTGTCGGCGACTCTCGTGAGGATACGTCATGCGCCATGTACATGTCATTGGTGCGCAACGCGCGACGCGTCTCCGAAGGACGTGCAAAAGATCCTCGTGTGGCTCCTCGAGGATCGCCGACACGTTCTTGGCAACATTGCAGATCGATTTTGTGGGCCAAGCTCATCAAAGTGGCTGTGATATGACTCAAAACATTCCACAACCAATTTGATGTATCGGACCACAAAAGTTTTTGGCGGATCCTCCCGCTGACGAGATAGCTCGGTGAGATTTGGACACAATTTTGCTCATCAAAGCTGGCTGTGATAGTCGATCTCTATGACAAACCAACTTTGATGGTAAAAGCATGCCCCAGCGCCCCATTCTGAGAGGATTTATATCCTTTCTCATTCATTCATATCACTCGGCATCTGTCTATTATTCCTATTCCTACCCCAATGCCGATTCCTATCCCTCTTCCTGTCACTGTTGTCGTTTCTATTCCTATGCGCATCACCCCTAGCCCATGTTCAATTCTTATCGCTAACAATAAGTTCGATTCTGCCTCTTCTGATCGCAGCATGTACCTGCTGGCGCCCTTGAACATCGCGGGCACAGAGAAAGAAACCTTTTGCTCCGTTTCTTCCTGCGTATCACTTAATCTAGGCAAAACACGCGAACAGCGCACGTTCCTCTTTCCGCATTGTCGGCTTTTGCGTAGCAGAGGCCATTTCTCGCGGAACGATAGAGGGAAAAAAAAATGTTGACTTCGGCGAACGCCGCATGAAAGACAAGGTAGTGAGACGCAGGTGCGCGAGAACATCTCACTACCCATGTCTTTCACGCAGAATTCACCCCAGCATCTCTCTCTCTCTCTCTCTCTCATACACACACGCACACACGCACTCTTCCTTCCCTTTTTGCTCACACGCACGCACCCGCGCATGCATTCCGTCTCACTCCTGTCATACTCTCCTTCATCCACTTCTCCGCCTCCTCCCTCTCTATCCTTTCGATCAGGAATGTCAAGTCGCGTTTGACCAGGCAGATAAAGTATTTTAAACGAGAATAAGTAAATGAATAGATAAGAGAGGCAAGATAATGAGACGTCCAAGACTGTACTTACAGCGATGTTCGATGTGAGAAAGTCCTCTGGAGTGAGTGTAAGGTTCAGGACTACGGGGCAGACCACGTACTCGATGTAATCCTTATCAAGGAGTCCCCGTTCCATCAGAACCAGAAGAGACGCCTGGGCCGTTTGACGTACCTTGAACGAGAAACATGCTGATGAGCTCAAAGGTGGTCGCCTTGCTAGAGTCGAAGAGACCAGCTGGATGCCCAGCCGAGACCCAGAGCGAGAGCTTAAGCGGGTTCCTCGGGATCCCTAGTGAATTTTACCTGGTTGTCGGGGTCGCTGAGGTATTTCACGACGATGCCCAGAAGATGTCTGGTGAGCACGTCGCCGAAGAGGTTCGGTGCTTCCTGGCATATCATGGCGACATGAGGCAGTTGCTCGACCAAGTCCGAGCGGATGAGGGCCTCTGAAAGAAAGCGAGAAAATGAGGCCCATTAGTGAGAGCACATCGACCCAATCTCGGACAGAGACCCGAGCTATGTCGGGACGTTTCCTTCCTCGAATTTTGGGGACTAGAGGATTGAGGAGCGGAAGAGATAAACCGCTTAGTGATGACGGTGGCTGATTGTGGCACAGAGCAGCAGGAGTCGAGGAGACTGGGAAGCCCAGGGAAGAGAATACGAGCGGAAGTCGTCTTTATCGTTTGAGCTGCTTGGCGCGCGCTGAACTTTGACCGTTTTCAAATGATGCGAGGCGACGAGCCTCGAGAGCGGGAGAGAGGGAGACAGGAGTTTTCATGGAAAAGTCATTTCCATGGGAAAACGATGGTTCTGGCCTCAAGTGCTGAGGACACGGAAAAACCTGAGGGCTCCAGGCTACCATAAAGCGAACAAAAACTTGGAGAGAAGCCATTCTTCGATGATCCGAGCGTTCTCGGCGCGGTCGGGGGTCGGGGAGTTGGCCGTCGCCGCGGTCGAATACCTGAATGAAAAGACGCTTTTCCAATCCGGCCACGCACTTACGCTTCTCTCGAGACACTAGGAGGCAACTTGGAATTATTTTACGGGTTCGAATAAAACGTTCAAATATTAAAAGATCCGAGATGGAATGAACCGCCGTAATTGGTAAGAAATCGGAAATCCCGATCGATCGATCATATCGATTCGCCATAGTGGCGCCCCGCGCTTCCCCCGTTGACCGATAATCTTTTTCTCGAGCGCACAGGAAACTTAGACTTTTCCTATACGAACATCCAATAGGAATGCAACAGGTGTCGGCGAGTTTTTTACTGGCGACTGATCCGCGAATCAATCTTCCTCGTGGACGGACAAACAGCGACGCTCCTGACGTTTCCACGGAAGAAGAGAGAAAGAAGAAATTCCAGAAATCCCGAGTCCATGCGATTCTATCTCAATTCGCGTCGAGCGTCGAGCGTCGACGAGTCAAATGGATGCGCGTCTTTACTGATAGTTTCCAAGTGCAAAACAATGAGGACGTCGAAACGATGACGGATGGCGGGAACATTTCGCGCCTGCGCAGTGGCCACTGTCTGCACGCGTCCCACCACGTCGATCGAACGGATCTCGGTCGCAATTGCATTTTTCATCACGTTGCGTAAACTGCGCGCATTTTCAATCATCCGCAATGCACGACAATTTCCATGGAATTACATTCCAGTCTCCGTCATCTTTCTGCTGTCGAACTTCTGCATTCGATCGGAAGACGATCGAACGGAAACTGCCTTGAGAAGTTCAACGTCACAGGAAACACTTCACCGCGTGCAAATTCCGAGAGGAGTGCAGAAACGAGTAAAACAAACTGGCACGAGACGCTGCGAAGACTCGAACGCGCGAGTGCGTTCGCACTGGACGCGTGGGTGAGACTGAGGGAAGCTTTGGCAAGCACGAGTGCAGCATGCACCTTCCTGGTGCACATTGCCTTGGCGGGAGTAGATTCATCCCCACTCCGACGGAAGCAAAGGGGGCTGGTCCCAGGGACGCAGCCCTCGAAACTTTCGAAAAGTCCCTCTTTCGGGCCCCTTGTGCCCTATAGGTCCCAAAGTCGACGCAGTGACGGACCTTGCCCGCGTTCGGAGTTCGAAGTGCCGAGTGTCTCTGGCGGAATGGAGGAGGGAAGAGGCAAGAGGCAGGGGGTGCTACACGTGCTCCTCTAACTCCCTCGGAGGGTGAACCACCAGCAGCACCACTAGCAGCACCCTGCAAAGCAGCCTCCGGCCATCAATCACCGGGCCTTATCTCTTCCTCTTTGCCTTCTGCGCAGGAAGACTACGCTAAAAATATCTTGGGGAACCTCGTGCTGCGACTCTGTCGGATGCGCAGAGGTGTCGCTTTTGGCACCGCGAGCCAAACCGCCGGTCCAATTAGGATTCTCAAACTCCGTCATTTCTCATGAAGGATGCGAGGAGCAAGAGGCAAACGAGGGAAGAGCAGTGGAAGGAAATCTCGGGAAGACGAATCGAAGAGGCTGACTGGCTGACTGGCTGACTCGCTTGATTCGCCTGATTCGCAATACTCTAGTGACTTTATTCACCTCCCGTTCTCTCCTTCCTGCGCATGCGCGCTCCTGTCGCAATTAGGTATTTCAATGGCGTGCAACGCGAGGCCAGCCAGTAAGGGACGCTGCGGAGTCACTGCGCGTGCTGGTTCATCACTCTTCAAGGGTGGATCCAGCAATCCAGCAATCCAGCAATCTAGACATCGAGCAACATCGGCAGGCAGCCTAGAGACTAACGCCCTTAAAGATCGCTCCAAAAATAATCTACTTCCTCTACACCTTTTCGAAGGCACCCTAAGCTTTCGCCTGCCCTCTCCCCCTCTCGGCCTTCGAAAATAGTCCTACGTGCATCCCGGCATCCCACAGCCTGATCCTACTCCTCGTCATCTTGAGAGAGACCCCCCCCCCCTCCCCCAGCCCCTTCCCTCGACACATCTGACAACCATCTCGTATTTTCATAAATAAATTATCGCCGCACGCTGTTCGCCCAAGTCCAAGCCTCCGGCGCATCTAGAGAATTTGCCCTCGCACGACCCACGTGAATGTCCTCCCTCCCGCATGCGACATCCCCCGAGTACGCGGAGCAGCACGCACGTTGATGCTGCGAATCACGAGAGATTCCTCTGCCGCATTTCCATCCAACTTTCGTGAAAACCCATCCGAGGTTCATCTGCAACCTGCGCAATGGACCCGCCCGACTTGAATTTCGTAAAATCGAGGCGATTAAATTCGCAACTCCCAAAGTAAGATGTTCATTCGCTACGAACCGATCCTTGTTCCTGTAACGAAACGCAGCTGAGCGTCCGCAGAGATGCTACGTATTTCCGTCGCAGCGTCCTTAGTCGCGCGCCAAACGCTAGGCTTTCCACAATGCCGACGTGCTTTCCGTTTCCTGTCCCGTCGTGCCCTCCCTTAATAACGCAAGGGCCCTGCCTGCACCGGAACCCCGAGGGTACGCTCTGAAAATATATATAGCATACACGAGGGAGAGAAAAGAGCCGCTAGTCTCGTACCCCAAATGTGTCAAGGGAAAGGGAGGATCAGGAAGAGAAAGAAGGAAAGGCAGAGGGGGGGGGGGGGGCGCCCCGAAGAAAGTTGCACAGCACGTGTGAAACGCAAGATGCGTCGAAGCGTCTCCAAAAATAGTTTAAGTCTGTCGGTTTAAAGAGACACGTAGTCGGCATTACTTGGCGCCTCGCGTTGTCCCGTAAAAAGCCTGGAAAGACGTAAAAGACGCAAACCGTGCAAAAGCTAAGAGCTCGGCCTGCGCCAACGACTACAGTATCGTCCCCTTTCGGTTGGTTACTAGGAAATTACACGAGGATGATCTTCTCGAGCTACAGAGAATTTTCGTTGCCGGGCAACAGGAGCCAAAAAGGAGTCGAGAAGGGCACGCGCCATGGGGGTCGTCGTCTCCCTCTAGCTATATATATACCGGCGCAGCGTGTATGCTCGCTCTCGAAACCATCGGCAGCTTCCGGTAGCGCACGTGCCCTACCGGAAGTGTAGGGCAGTCTGTCGACACCTCCCCCTCTACTCCTCTTGGGTCACCCTCCTCCAGAGTCCGAGCAACGCTCTGTCTTCTCTCAAATGCACCCACTGCGCTATTTTTACGTTTGCCCCGCGTATCTCTCACGCGCGATATTTAAAAGACTCCCCTTCGCAAGGGCATCCACTTCCCGGCACGAACAAACAAAATACGACCCACTGGATTTCTTCGTTTCGAGCCAGTTTCTAGCGACTCGGCTGGAGGGGGTTGGGGGCAGCATCCATCGAAAGAGTCAACGGGCCCGTCCGTTCGCCTCTGACCGTTCGCAGATCGCACTGCGGGAATCAGGATGTGCGGCGGATGCTCGTCTGAGCTACTCTTGACTAACAGATTCTAGTGGAATTCTGGAAAGGAAAGTGTGACGTACTCGAGGTTGCGTCCCAGGGGATAAGTCGCCCATGAGTCGCACGTGTCTCTTCCGGAAGTGCATGCTTGGCTCCGTGCGAAAACTGTCGACGGTGCCGAAGGAGGCGATCGCCGAGATATCGCAGGGGTGTTTTGGAGCACGCAGTGGGTGGTGGCGCTAGTGGCGATTCCTCGCGGTTGGCGTGAAAGTTGGCTCAGGCGCGCTCATTTCAATGCTTTCACGCCAACAGGATCACAACGCGATCAAAGCGATTTAGACTTGGCCGACCGATTGCGAGAGATGGCGAACATGTCGGAGCATCGTTCCGTTTGCAGGCCACGTGCGCGCTGTGATCAGCATGTCGGCATTAGGGCGAGTTTACACGGCCGAACGGCCGCACTTGCGTCAGCTAAATCATTCGACCTGCGCTGACCTTACGTCCGTCTGAGAGCACCCGACCTCAGCGTAACTAGGTGCCAGAACGCGACAGAACGCAACCTCACGCTGTGGCTGATAATTAAGACACTTTTTATTATTCGGAATTCTTTCCCTCGGCACACAGAGTCGCGACCTTGTCCTTTTGCTTCCTTCAAGTCGGTCCTATTCTCACTACTCACTTCCCTCGAGTCTCCCACTGTAACAACATCCGGCAGGAACTGCTCGCTACCCGCGCGCTTTTACCATCTTCGACCCAGACCAACGTATCTCAACTCGCTTCAAGTTTCTGCACCCAATGTCAAAGTACACTCGAAGCACTCGCCGAGTACTTGTCTCCGAGGGGTAAAGACACGCGGCCATTGGGGGTACTTCTGAGAATACAAACGATAATAGAGACATTGAAGGTACCTCGATCGTCGATGATAAGTCGAACAGGTTTCATGATTTCGTCGACGACTAGCTCGATCCCACAATCCACGGCAGCCCTGAAGATCTCCACCAGGATCCGACCAACCATTTGCCTGAAACAAAAGTAAAAGCGATCGGTTAGTCTCGAGTGAGGTTGAGTAGATTTGGCGCGATCGTCGAGGGGTGAGGGGGAGGGCAGCTCCGGAAAGGAGTGTCGCGCGACAGGAGCTCTCATTAGGATGGTGCGCGGTGCTAATGGAAGAGGGAGAAGCTGGAGGATGGAGAAAAGCGTAAGAAACGGAGAAAAGGAGGAGGAGGAGGTGGAGGTGGAGGAGGAAGAAGGTGCCCCGCGGGTGTATCGGGAAAGCGAGAAGGACGAGATGGTGGTGGCGTAGCTCGATAGTCCTCCATCCATGTGGCTCCCAGTGGGAGTTGTGGCGTTGCCCCCTCTCGCGAGCGAGACGCCGTTCGTCGACCCCCACTCGCGGCGTCGCCGACCTCGGGAGGGGAGACGCGCGTTCTCCAGACCCGTTGGAGAACGCGCCGCACGCCGGCACGCCCGGCACGCCCACCGCACCCGCGCAAACATGGCCGCCGACGGCGCGCCTCGCCGCTTCTACGTCGCAGAACTGGCACCGCACTAGGAGCAACATCAGCGACATCGCTGCTTCCGAGCCGCCCGACATGGCCACCGATCGCCAAGTCGACGGCATCGTCGACGCCATCTTCGAGGACAGTGACGTCACACCATTACGGGCTCAGCTCCTCCCGAACTCCTTTCTCCCTGATCCGCGAATTCTCCCTCGGTGCGCGTTTCTTCGGGCCAGCACGAACGCCAATAAAAAGGGCAAAAGGATCGCGCAGTTTGACGCAGCCCTAAGGGCACGTTCAGAAGCGGCGCTTCAGATCCACCATCCGCCACCCCGTGCTACGCCCGAGGACTCCAATTGGTGTCTTCCGAGTTCAGGGATCCATATACGCTGTAACCCGAATACTTTGGTCCTTCGCGTCTTTCCTTCGCCTTCCGTTTCCAGCACGGCGAATCCTCGCTAATCGATCGTAATCGATCAGCGACTTTCTTCTAAGGCAAAAACGCCACGAAGGTTAGAGGGTCCGCTGCACCTCGAGAAGAAGGCATGAAGTTGCGACCCCTTCGTCAGCTCGCCGTTCTCTTCTCGTTGGCTGGATTTGCAGCTACTGCTTAGAATTGTTCGGCAAAGGTCAACATGTTCGCCGAGCGTAAACGTGTCCTCGCGTACAGCGCGAGGATGACGTTCCTTGAGCTACCTTAGCCGATAGCGAGTAAAGCTGACAAGATGTGTAACCAACCACGTGTAAAGTTGAAGAAGTTAACGAGGCAGGCTGGAGGCAGGGTGGAGGCAGGGTGGAGGCAGAGTCGAGAGACTCCGATCTCCTCGGCTGCTGAATACCGTGAATGCAATTCGCGGGAGCGGAAGTCGCCAGTTATCTGGGAGCACCCGAGGCGGAACAACAAAGGCGACGCCGCGTGCGGACGCCCGGCGTCGTTTTGACCCTATGCTCCTGCCGCACGTTGCCCTACATTCCGCAGGGTTGTTTACGTTCACCGACCCTCGGCCGTTCCACCACCTTCCCCAGCACCGCGTCCGGCCGCCACCCCCCAACACCACTGTCACAGCCACCACCACGGGCAGCCGCCCCCGCCGCCTTCTCCCTCCTCGCAGAAGCTGACAAAATGTCAACACGAATAGACTTGAGCTTTGATCGCGAATTACAAATTGTGAGCCGAGAGAGTCGCCAGTTAGAAATCCGCCACGACGCACGAGCAGCAGCGTGGAAAATTATTAACCGAAAACTTCCGCGAGGGCTGAGTCGCTGGTTGTTCTGAGCTAATAATTAGGTAATTACGGGAACACCCTGTGTGCTGGCATTGTAAAAGGTGCTCGTGTGGTTATGTATATACGCATGCATGTATACTCGACTCGTACACACATCGCGGCACTAGCGACGGCCATTAACGTTGCGTGACATTTGTGGGTGGTTCCAGGTAGAAAATGTGAAAAGTCCCATCGAACGGAGTCGCGCTTTCGATAGCTCAAATACGTGGACACGTGTGAGCGCACGTATCCACATTGATGATTAAGCAGCAGATGGACAGCAGGCGAATTGGAAGATTGATCGGGTGTGCGATCAAAATTGCGTGTCCTTTTTTACCAGTGAAATCACTTAAAAAAAAAAAGTCATGCCTATCGTTGACTTGTCGTTTATCGAAAGTATTTCTCGAAATTGTGTGACCGCTGATTGACCGTCGCTGTCGTCGTTCGACGCGTATGAATTTGCCGCCTGACGTTCGCGTTCACGACTTGCGCGCTCGACGTGACAGACTGCGGCTACTTTTGGAAACTCAAAGACACGAGGCAGTCGCTTAATCGTTTACGGGCCTTCGGTGGGCATCGAGAAAGACATTGATACGCAGTCGGTATTGCAGTGCGACACTGCAGTGTGCATGCGTTGAAGTGTGCGGCAAGTCGTGCGCTGAAGACGCATGGCGGGAAGACACGAGGAAGAAGCGGGAGCGCATCGCCACGAGTGTTCCCAGGGTCCCGAGAGAAGGAACCAACGGCGAACGGGGTCCTTTGTTCGCGATGGGACCGCGGATTGAAAAGGGGACCCTAGCACAGCTCGACGAACCCCGCGGGTAGATACCGGATTCCTCGTACGGGACTTTCTTCGGGCTTCTCTTCACACGCTCGCGCGCCATCATTTTTTCATTCTCTCCTCCCTTCTGCCGCTCCTACCCTCCACTCACCCAGGGTTCCCATTCATCTGGCGCTCTTCTCCCCTGTCGTCCCATAACCCTCGTGACACCAGCACACTGCACCCCATCGGATTTCAAGCTCGCGATCTGCCACCGAACGATGGCCGATTGGTCGACGTACGTCGAGGATCCGGACGTATCTTCGACGAATTCATTGCGTACAGAGGCTGCGCGATGTTCCTCGAGGATGGGACCTGCCTTCTCCACGTTCCACACCCTTGCCGAAGGGTGGCTTCCGATAATTAAGGATTCGACATAAGAAGGTGGAGAAGGAGAAAAAGTTTTACAAAACAAAGTACGGCAGAAGAGCGGAGGGCTGAGTGCGGTGTCATCCCTGCCGAGAAAAGGCGCAAAGGCAAAAGGTCGAAGGGCGCGGCACCCTCGAACGCCCTGGTACTCGGGAAGGGAGGAAAGCTGAAGGAAAGCTGCAGCTCGAGGAACACCAGGTGCGTCGCCGCAGAAAAAATTGGGCTGTTTGTCTACGCATCTGCGAGGCCAGCGCGATCCATTAATCCGCTCGGATGCCACGTCAGGCGCATCGTGCGACGCATCGAGCTGCCAAACCCATGAATATCCGAGGAGATATTAAGGCTGCCGAGAAATCCCGAGGCTTGCCGAAGAGGGGCGATCGCAATCGGTAATGGAAATCGAGGACGCAGGAGCCTCGTAGACGCGGCGCGACCGTCCGGCAGTCTCACTCATTGGGATTCTTCGATCGACGCATTCCCGTGGAAGGTATGCAGCCTCAAAAGCCAATTAGAAGAAGTGGCGATGCCGCAGGGCGGCCGCAGTAAACGAGCGAGAGTTCATTTCGCAACCTCGGCGGAGGCTAATCGGATTTCCGAGAATCGCAGCTCTATTTCAAGAGAGCTTTCACGCTTGCTCGCCGATTCTTTCCCTGCCTTTGGCCAGTCGACTCTCCCGCCCCCGTCCCCTCACGTGTTTTCCCCTTGATCCTCGGAGGCATCGGAAGCGCATTCGCCCAAGTCGCACAGATTGAACTTCCGCTAGATGCCGCCACCGACAACGGATGCGAATCAAGTTTCCACGAAGCGATGACAATCGGCGAGATTACGACGGAAAAAAAAAGAATGAAACGCGCGGCAGTTCGAAGCTTCGAGCAGAGTTCAGGCGTCTCGACGGAGGGGGGCGGTGCAAATGGCGAGTCCTGCCCCGACTGACGTGAAACGGCTATTTTCAGAGCTATAGATGCCAGGGAAACACGCACCCTCGCTCGAATGCTTCTCGGAAAAGGCGTAGAGGCTACCGAGTGGCCCAAACCCCCCTCGCCCCCCGCAGAACCGTCGAACCCATCGAGCCAGGCATCCTTCGTCGCTAACCAGTTAGCATTATTTCACCAATTGCGATACGACGCTGCCTTCTGCCCGGTCGATACGTTACCTTCGCCCTGCGACCAACTGGAAATAAACCTTCGCGTCGATTCAACATTAAAACCAACCGTTTAAACTTGTAGTCGGGCGAATCTAATAACGCTTCCATAATCAGCAATGTGTTGTGCGCGCAGTCGCGAATGCTCGCAAGCCATTCGGGGTTTTCCAAGTATTTTCTTATGAAAGTCGATGCTCGACACGGCAAGCAGAAAGTCTGACGCGACGCGAGGTTCGACAATCTTGTGGAAAAGCATCTGCGTTGGGAGCGGGAGAAGGTTTTGCGACGACGCTGCCGAATGGGGACGTCGTTGGCGTCCACGCTGGCGTCTCCGTAGCACGAAGGGACTCTAGAGAGAAGGAATGTTGTTGTTGTGCCGGGAGGCGGTTGCACCGTGGACGAGGAGGCAGGAGGGGGAGCGCTCGGGAGGGAGCGAGAACGAGAGACAGGGCGGGAAGGAGAGGGAGGGGGGGGGGAGTCAATGCACCGCAGGGGAATGCAGTGCTGCGCCGCGCCAGGCAATACAGTCCGCGTCAAAGTGCATTCTGCCGTATGGTGCAAGTATAATACGAGTATAGCGCGTCGCAGTGTATTCGGCGAGTATAGGCGACGCCACTCGTGGACGCTCTACTATGCAACGGTACGCTACTATCGCTTCTTGGAAGCTATAATGCGCACTGCGTGTGCGGCAGCGTGAGTCGCTGCGGTCCTGCGTCGCGACTCGAGCCTTAACGTGCAACAACATGGGTTTAAAGAACGTGCCCCCCCCCCCCCTGCCCTTTGCCAAAGGACGGCTACTTTCGGATTGGCAACTGCCGCCAAACGCGGTACAACGAAACGCGACGTTATACATTCTTTAAAGAGAACAGTCGGGCTGCTCCGAGGGGTTGCTGCTGCGCGACGAACATCCACCTAGCAGCTTTAATACACAACTACGCGTGAATTCCTACTATCGGTCTGGGCATATATCGGAGACGGGTAACGTTCGATCCGCCGTGGGAGAGACTTATATGGCGGAGTGTATCGAGTACATTCGTTGACAAAAGCGCCAAAGTGAGAATAGCCAGAACTATTGGCGAAATCTCGCGCTAAAGCCAAGAGACATTGCGCACCTTGCCGAGAGAAAGGAGACTTTGGTTCTTCTTTTGAGTTTCATGAAAGTTTCAACCTTAAGCATTGAGCTGCAATTGCTGAAACGAGACGTAGAAATTTCGAGACGACGTCGACGTCCCTCGTTCTCTGGCCATTCGGTGCAGTTTCGTCGGTGCGTTCGGCGCGTTCGGCGCGTTCAGCGCGCGAAGCCAAGGGAGAGGTTGAGGAGATGAAGAGATGAAAGAGACAGGAGAGGTAGAGTAGATAGATGGTGAATGTATAGGTGTGCTAGTGGGGGTCGCGTGGTGGTGAGAAGCCAGAGGAGGAGTGGCGTGAGTAGCGTGTGTACGCGCGCCGCACGGCCAGTGCATCGCGCATGCGTCTTGCAACCGAGAACCGCACTGAATGAAGACCCCCACCACAACGACACCAACACCACCAACCCCACCGTCACCGACAAACCAATATCACCAGAGGCAGCGTCGCGGGCATCAACGACAGCACGAAGCGCACCAACTGCCACATGCACATGCCGAAACAAATCCATTGCAGACTCCGCGAAAGGCGCTGCGAACAAGAAATGCATCTATCGCGTCTTGCGCTTCTCTGCTCTCCTATCTGTTATTGCCTTGATTTTGGCGTTCGGCGCGGCCGAGAATCATTCGCGAGATCGTTTTGGATTACGTCGATCATCTGCACTGCAGCGCACGGGGCCAGGTAGGTTGGAGCAGAAGAAGACTGAAGGGCAGCTGCATTCGGCTTGGGTCGGTGGGTGACGCGTTTCGCGATGCATGCCTACCCCGGAGGTATTGATTCGTAGGGCGAATGCACCCCTGTGTTCGCTCGCATACAACTGCTCCCTTCCCCTTCCCATTCCGGTCGAACCTTCGGTCCTTCTCTACCCTTAACCGCCCTGCTAGCCCGTGTTTCAGCGATTCTCTACGTGTGCCGTACGAAGGCAACCAGTCGGCACCCCTCGGAAGAGAGAGAAAGGGAGACGGAGGGGCGAGGGTGCATCTTTCGGGTGGGTCAGGGCCAGACCGAGGTCCCTGCACCCATCCACGGCGCGTCAACTGCATCATCGTCAGCAGTCGCGTCGACCGAGGTCTCAGGAATTCCTTCGTCTGCGACCTCAGGAGCTCAGCCACTACGCCGCAGAAGCCTTCTAGGAACTTTCCCATGGATGTCGAGACTCGAGGCGATGCAACCTCCCTTGGATGCTTCGACCTTCGTTCCGCGAAGTCGCTGATCATCAGCAACGAGGATGGAGCAGCAACAGCAGCAGCAGCCGCCATCGCGGCCATCGGCACCGCTACGACACCAACACAGCACGCAACGCATCTCGGCGAACGTCTGCGCTACGAGCGGAGGCGTCTGTGTGAGGATCGGCGAAACGTGGAGGTGGACAAGACGGCCGGTCGGCGACGGGGTAAGGGGTAGGGAGCGAAGTAAACAAGTGGAAGGGAAGGGACGAGATGGGCACTGGTCAGTGCGGTGCATTTGGTGCATTCCTACAGTCTGGGCCGATGCACTGAGTGAGGGAGCACGGGAGCGAGAGAGAGAGAGAGAGAGAGAGCGTGAAGGGGAAGAGGGAGAGGGAGAGGGAGAGAAGAGGACGCGATGCGCGCGGACAGCGCTCCGCAACGCGGCACGCCACTTTGGGCCGACGAACGCAAACCGCATTCCCGGCCGTGACCTTCGCTAGGACATCGCCACTACCCCCACCCCCGGGATCCCTTCCAGCCTCCACAATAGCCCTCCGCCACCCGTAGCCCGTAGCACCCGCGCGCACACCGGCGGCATCGTCCACTGCTCACTGCATCCCGCAACCCCAGCTTCACGACCTCCTCCGCACTCGCTCCCCCTCCTGCCCCTCTCGCCCCACAGCCCTGCCAGCTCGCATCTCGGCTACTGCTGCCTGAAGTTGATGCTCCTTTTATCCGCGGATAACAGTGCGACCAATACGTGCGTGCGAACCTCCGCTCGAGTGCTCTTGATTTGGTCATGGCTCTGCCGAGACTGGATGTGCCGTGACGTACATGCACCACGATTACGGGCAAAGGTACACAGACGCTTTGTACCCTGGGGGATGGAATCGGAGAATCGCGGCTGTAGCGACACCCTGCGACCAGTCGCAGTCTATGACTCGCGACGCTTTATTATCTTCCATCGTCTCCTCTTCTGGCTTGATTTTCCCCCAGCAGTGCCTGCATCGCCACTACACGCAACCTACTTTTTCGACTAACGAGACACTCGTCTCGTACCTCTCTCGTTCTCCGGCAGCGCAAAGATGCCGAAATATTTCGAACGGGTCTTCCTAACTTGTGAGCGCCGGTCGCTCTGAATTCGAGTAAATATTTGCCCAGTGCCAGAACGGCTAACGGTTGCTCATAGGAGGAGAAAGAGCTACAGGTTGGGCTGGCAAGAAGAAAGGGAACGAGAAGTCTTACAGCATCATTCATAGGTTCTTGAACGCGGACCAGACTTTGCTCCGACTTTCTTTCACGTCTTCGTACGTATTCTGTTTTGATCGGGCGTCTCTCCTCCTCAACTGTATTTTCTCTTGGCGGCATCCCGAGTCCAAGGATGAGATCCTCTCGGTAGGAGTTCAAAGACAGAGTGGCCGAAGCGAGTACCTGGAAGTCGTGTTAACACGCGCACGGCTGGATGCTTCACCGCTCCAATTAGCATCTCCCGAGTTCTCTTCCTCCAACCTTCTTATACTAGCGGAATATCTCCAAGAACTCGGGAGAGGAACCTGTTGAATAGCGGAACCAGAGGATCGGAGTTCACACCCAGCAGAGTCTCTCTGCACCAGCCACCTCCTGGCTGCTCTGCTAATCAGCAGGGATTGCAGGTGCCAGGTGGCAACCACCTGGAGACCATCCAGACGACGGCATCCAGGTCTTCTCAATGTTTTCCCTCTCTCTTTCTCTCTCGCTCCTTTCTGCATTCTGCGCATTCCACTGCTCCTTTTCCTCGGACCAAGGACCCTTCCAGAGGAGGTAGGGGGGACCTCATCGAGTCGTCGGGAACAGCGATTCGCGGCTTCTCCGCGACTCCCCTTTGCACGTTCTCGACAGCAAGTTCAACAAGTCAAGTGCACGGTTTATTAGTTCGTAACCTCGGTGCGTCCTCCGAGTCCTTCGCGCCGTCGCTTTCCATGCAGGGACCCGACGATACTCGCCTCCCCACTGCAATTTTCTCGATTTGTTTTCCGATTACTCTGTAGAATGGTAGGTTGCCAGGGTCGCCCAACAGGCAAGAATTAATGGAAGAAATTGACGGGGACGTGCAGAATGGCCGACATCGCACTGAGGGACACGCGTGAGCGAAGAGTGCCGGATCACTTCACGAGACACCTCAGCTTCTTCGGCTACTGCCGTGCAGCGACAAGTCAGCTCTGGAGAGTGACCCTTTATTAGAGCACAGGACGTATTCGTTTCCGAGTGCCAGTTAAAAGAGTGACTGGAGCCCCCCTGACCCCCTGCCCGCCCCACGGCCCGGCGGCATCCAAACAATTTGGAATATGCTCGTGCGTGAGATATGTGAGATATGAATGAGTGGACTATGGCGCGATGCGCCGGTGCGGCGTTGTTTACTGTCTGGCAGAGAGCGAAGAAGAGAAGTATCCACACACACGAGCCCAGCGTCATTGAGTGAGTGAGTGAGCCTGAGAGAGAGAGAGAGAGAGTCGACGAGCGAGGAGGAAGGCAGAAGCGAAGCAGAGTGGGAGAGAGGGAGAGGGGGAGACTGGGACGGGGACCGGGCCCAGGATTCGAAGAAAGAAGAAACGGAGAGTCAACGACCCAACGAGAAGAGCCGTTGCGGGATAAAGGCGCACTCGGGACTTGGGCTCCTGGATTTGGGTCGTTTTCGATAAAGTGGATGCCGACCTCAGGGATTGGATTCCCTCTGATTTCCTAAAGCTGCACATCACGCGGCTGTTCATTTCCAAATATATGAGAAATTCCAAACTTTAGTCAAAGGCCGATTAGTCTCCTAATCTTGAAGCGCTACGAATGCCTGGACCCCGCGAGTCTTAACTTCCTTCACGCGACGCGTCTACCCTACTGGGTCGATGCTCGGTCGTTATGTCGTGATCGCGCGCTGGTGTGCTGATGGGCCTCCCTGATCAGTCGATTCGCTGTTGCTCCTCCTGGCGAGGAGCACCCAATGTAGGATCAGTGAAACATCTTTAGAAAGGAAGAGACGAAGGAGATGGAAGACGAAGAAGTGCAAGGGAGATGCACCCAGCCCGGCATCTTGGCGTCCCGGCCTCCCGGAGAGTTCAAGGAACCCGTGGGCGCCTCCAAACAGGAAGAAATCCGAACTGAAAGAAATTAATCCCGAGGGCACCCCGACGGTCGTTGCACAGAAATTAGTGCATCGATTATTGCGCGCAGTTGCGTAACCGGAGACACCGACTCTGGATTTACG
Source organism: Syrista parreyssii (assembly GCA_030142615.1). Lineage (NCBI taxonomy): Eukaryota > Metazoa > Arthropoda > Insecta > Hymenoptera > Cephidae > Syrista > Syrista parreyssii. Next base: position 459,469 of record JARQTG010000150.1, read on the forward strand.
TCGTCCGATAACAGTGTCTTTCTGGGTCAATTGAAGCTATTACTTTGAGGTTATAGGCAATTTACTGGTTTACAGATAATTAGCCATCAGAGATCGCGTTACGCTTTCAAGTTTGCCTCAGGATCCTACGAGTCTAAGCGAAAGCACCGGCATTCTCGACCCATTTGTTCCAGGCAACTCGTGACTCGCCGGACTGAAAGGCAAATCGGCGCAGCCAACACGGCGGATTCCTCCCGGAGCATCCAGATAAACATTAAAGAGTTTTGCTGCTGCTCACGAAAGAAGCTGCGGCAGGGACGCGGAGGGTCAGTAGTTCTGCGTTCTCATACATTCCGCTCTGTCATGGCGGGCAGCGACCGAGACGCCTCGTCCGTCCTTCTTGGCGGGCATCGGTCCCCTCGCGTCGCAAGGGACGAACGGAGGGTGGGAAGGCAACGCTGGGCAACGCTGGGCATTGCAGGGGAAGGCACCTCTCCCCGCACACCGCTCATCATTCGGCGTCCTCGTCGCACCGACACGTCCGAGGGACGCCTGAAAGGGCCAGGAGGAGAGCAGAGCAGGACAGGGCGCGCTGCGCCAGAAGGAAGGAGGACTAAGGGCGAGGGATGGTGCGGGGCGGAGAGGCCAGGGGAGCGGCTAGGGGCAAGTGGGGAGGGGAGCGCCCACTGCACTAAATGCTTCGGCCGAGGCGCCCGCTCTCACGCTGCCCGGGACTCTGGGCCCCGAGCGGCCCTCGACGTAAACAAGGAACGAGTCCCGCGCGCGATTCCTCCTCTTTCATGCTCTTTCATGCCCTACGGCCCTGACTGTTCGACAACAACGAGTGTACCCACGGCGACCACTATCGCGCAATCGGCCATCCTTCCTTCCTTCCTTCCTTCTTGCGTTCTTTCTTGTTTGCCTTCTTCCCTTGAGTTTAGTGCCTGCTCGTAACCTCCCTCGTTGGCGCAACTGCGAGACAGCGAACGCCAATGGCGAAGAGGAACGTAGTGGCAGAGGGGAGTGGAAGATGGAGGGGAAGGAAGCGAAAGGGAGGTCGAAGGGAGTGAAGGCTTAACGCACAACCGACAACAATAACACGAGAGAGCACGAATGCCTCGTGTGCTGTGTTATGCGCTGTATGTTTGCACATGCGCGGGAGCGATGAACTTGAGGTCTATACTCGCGCAGCCTGTGTTCCAGAGGGCTTGAACCGCCTGCCCTGCCGCGCTCGGCGACGCCGGCGTCGCTACGCAGCTACGACACGACGTTACTACGACTACAAGCCACGCTTTCTCAAAACGAATCTTTTCTCTCTTTCCCTCCCACTACGAGATTCCTTCTCCGGACTCAATGCGTTTCATTCGGCTGCCGCATTTTCACATGGACGAAAGCTGCTAAACAGTCGATGGAAAATATTAAAAGAGCGATGAGTGGGCCAAGGGGATCGATGATTGGCGATCGCGATCGGGCAGGCAGCGCGTTCCATCGACGCGCTCGTAGGCCAAACGCAAAGGAAACGTTCGGCAGAAGGGAGAAATAAGGAACACGTAGCTCGCTCGGAGCGTCGAGCTGAAGACGGCATTCCACTGTACCTGTCCTTAACTCAGCCTCCTACAGTTCACGTTCACTACTCACCAAACGGCCCACCAAACCATAATACAGTATAGGAGAGAACACGGGTTCTCAACCGTGACTCAACCGTTCCCTCGCGAGTCTCCCCGTCTCCGCTTCAGTTCCCTCTTAACACAAGAGTCGGGAGGTTCCGTTGATTTTTTAAACAGCACCGCGTAAATGCAACCTCCGGAACGCGACGCTTCGTTTTACTAGGATTATTTGCTCAATACTTTCACTTTCAAAGTCAGATCACTTGCCGCTCCTCGCTGCCTGCCCATTGCGATGTTTTTACCTTGCAATTTCGCAGTCTTCAAAATGGTCAACCAATTCCTGTTTCGCAGAATGTGCTCGAGATGAATGGACAGAAGGTGCCAGGGGGTAGAGGGGGAGCAAAGAGTGGACACTGAACGAAGAGCCTGAGGACGCAGCTGCCGGTTGAGTGACACTGTCGAGTATACGCAGCGCCGAGAAATATGAATGTAGCTCCGAAAATTCATTCATAATAAGGTTTCAAGTTTGTGTGACGCAGCAGCCGATTGACACGGAACGATTTTACGTCCGCGCGAACAATAGTAGACCGAATGATCTTTAAGCTAGAGAGCGGCGCGCTAAAAATAATCAATATATTGAGGCAAACGAGTACGTACTCCTTGAGGAAAGTTCATATCCATTGTCGTTGTCGGCAAAGTCGGCGCGTGCAAAAACATTTGAACGCTTCCAGAAATCATGAGCATTGCCACATTATTACTGTTGCTTTCGTCACTCTTCGTCAAATCTCCATGTAACGAGCATCCTTCGATTTTTCTTGTATTCCGGCTCGTCGACGCGTCCCAACGTTTCGTACGAGCAGTTCGCGTAAAATTGGAACACACGAGTCTGAGGAAGCAGCGGCCGTAGTGTGTACTATACAGCATGTACGATATAGTATGTAGTATGGGAACACACACGCCTGAACACGTGTGCCTCGCTTCCTGTGGCAGACCGGAAGTGTCTATAGTACTATAGCGCACTGTTGTATAGCGTGACCACGCTACAAGGGCTATTACTGCTTCAATGGCGTAAGGAATGGTCCAATTACTGCTTAAAGTGACGTGGTTACTTCTTTGATTCCTCTGGGCAGCCAAATGATCTGGCGTCTTGCATTCCTTCTCCTTCGTTCCGTTCCAGCCCTTTGCTTTCCGCTGTCACACTCGCCAACCGCCCCTTCTTCAAATTCAGAGCACAGGACCAGCAGTCTCGGCTTCCGGGCCGCTGGTTCGCCTAGCCTTTACCCACAATAGGGTTAACGTTGGGTCGACGTTGCGTGTACGTTGGCGTGTACGTGCGGCAAGACGCACGAGTGGATTCGCGATTGCACGTGAAACGTTTTTTTAACACCTTCGAAGCAACACTTTTCACTAATTAAATTTTCAGCGTGTATTTTTCACTGTGCACCCTCGACGTTCAAGGCTCAACGAGCGAAGCAGGTGTTGGATGCGAGAGGCGAGGTTTCTTTTCTCATAGCGAACCGGATGTTGCGCGGTCACTGGGAAAAACACACCCCGCACGATGTATCATAGAGGCAGCTTCCAACAATCGAAACAAGTAAAACGCTCCACTTCCCGTTACTAGAATCACTGTCATTATTCAGAAACGAGGAATCTTTTATTTAACGAGCCGACTTCTTGCCCGACTTTTTCTTCAATCTGTGCTCGCGTCTCCGCAAGTCCATACCTCAAGGAGGAAGCATTTTCACACGGCGCGACCCGCAAGCGAATCGATACGTTTCGCACGATGCCTGCGAATCCTCCTGCAAGTCTTTGCCCGACACAGTACGAATCTCCGCGTCTCCACCAGGCATCGTCCTGCAGTGCCAGCCAAGAGGTGCAGGCGTGCATCATTTCCGGTGTCGGGTCAGCGTCCCACGTGTTTTTTGTCGGCAGCCAGGAGGTGGGCAAGATGGAGAAGCATCGCGGCATTTACGAAGCACGCGACACCGAGTATTGGAAACGTTTGTCAACGGTGAAATTTTCAAAGCGCAATGTTATCACGAATAATGTAAACGACGTCGTGGGTCAAGGGACGAGGGCCGGAGGCGTCGAAGCGACACACGCGGCGGAGACGCAATAGTACGCGCGACTGTACCGCGTCGCGGCCCGTCCTACACTGAGAAAGATCGGTGCCAAGCCACGCTCACACTAGTGCGCTCCGCGCGCCCTACGTACTGCACGGACGCAACGCGCACCAACGCACTGCGCAGCGCGCTCACTTCAGCGCCCGCACTCACGCACTCTATCTCTCGCACTTCCTCGCTCACGTTAAGGCGGCAGCCCGAACACGAGCTAACAGCCGGCTAGCCAGTCAGCCAGCCAAAGAGACAGCCCAAGCAGGCGGCAGGCAGCCAGCCGCGCAGCCACGCACTCACGTACGTCGGGCGCACACACAGGCACACGGACAGTACACGCGCGCGAGAAGGCGCGGGCTCACGGGGGATAAAACAGACCCGTTACTTCTGAGAAGCAGCCGGCGGTCGCCGCCGAGCAGACCTGCATCGGCCGTCCTCCTCTCGGGAGCCGAAAACTGCGCGCTCCGACAGAGACCCTCGAAATACGTCTGTAGTAGGTACGACGAGTCTCGCTGTCTAGATGGCTCGAATCCAGGATGCTTCTTCGCTCGGCTACCACGAGTACGGGAGCCTCGGCGTGTTTCGCCGAACTGACCCTTTCTTACTCTTTCGCTCAGGCGCTTATCTAGTCACTCCTCTGCGCCTCCTTCTCCTCCGTCTCCTCCGTCTCCTCACCCGGACACTCGTCGTCAGCCGCTCCTTCTGCATTTGCCTTCTGCTTCGGAACAAAGATGCTCGTCCTCTCGGGAGTTTCCGTTGACAACGGCCCACGCAGTAGGAGCAACGTCTTCTCCAGAGGGTGCAGCAAAGGAGTCTGCTCGAGCTGTGGCGCGAGGGATGAGGAAGATCGTCAGGGAACAAACGGTGGAAAGCGTCGAAAAATCATCCAATCCGCAGTGTCGACGTGCGAGCGCAGCTCGAAGAATACTCGCGCGTCTCTCTACGCGCTCCGCTAGTCATAGTAATAGTCGCTTAATCTTTCTCATAATTGCCAAGTCATTTTTCCTCTCCCTGCTGCGCCTCCGGTTTCCCTCTGGTCCCGCGAGCCGCGAGTCGTCGGTCGTTCGAAGAACTGCAAGATTCATTAACGGTTGCTCGACACGAGCGAGTCTCACGGCTGCCTACGCTGTGAGATCGAGTGGACCCAGATGAGCGACTAGGGGATGCACTGGGGGAGGAAGGGTGCGGAGCGAGGACCCTGCATTCCATCCTCACGTGGGAGCGATAGAGCGGAGCAGCGCGAGCCACGACACTCAGTATGCGTGTTGCCTAGCAGACGGCAGACCTTGTCTATCGTCATCCGCGAGCCATGCAAGGAACGTACGGAGTTATTAAGGTCAGTGGCGTAGTGGCGCAGTGGCTCGCGACTTTTTCGTAAGTTCGCCAAGACTTTGAACCGATGATGGAGCACGAGAGTCGCTGGGTCATCTCTGGTCCCCAGGGGCTTGCGTTGCCTCCTCCTCGTGCTCCACCCCTTTTTCGGACAAGCGAATATATTCGGGAGCGAAGGACACACTGTGGCGCAATAGGAACTACGTGAAACCGGAAGGCGGATTTGGCCTTTTCAGCCGAGTCGACTTATGGCGCTTGGGTTGATCGATCGAGTATAACTATGGTTAAGGGAGTGCGCGAGGTACGCCATTGCGCGTGGCGCACCTACCTATAAAAAGACACACAACGTGACGGAATGCGCGCAAACCAACGTACGCTGGCACCGTACTCCTAATTATTAATTAGATTATACGTATGACGCGATGTCAGACGACAATCGGCCAGTTTGCTGACGGACGACTGAGACAAGGTGTGACCTCCTCTTGTTTCTCTCTCTCTCTCTATTCCTCGCCTTACAAGCCCATTGCATTTTCGCCAAAACTCTTGCCAGATCGTTCGAGACTTTGTGGAGGATTCGAAGGTTTCGAAGGTCCGAAAGATAGTCGGATAGATTGATGGATAAGTAGGTAGGTAGGTAGGTAGGTAGGTAGGTAGGTAGTCTGGTAAATAGGTATAGGTAGGTAGACGGATAGATGACCAGGTAGCTGTAGGTATAGGCAAGTGCGGCAGGTTTGACGAGAGGTGACTCGTCATAACTCGTTTACAGTAATTGGGGTTTACGTATTCAGCGGCCGTAGGCAGCGAACTTAAGAGTAGCAGATGCATCCGAAGATGCTCACAACAGGAAATTCCTCCTCTCTCTCTCTCTTTCTCCCGGAGCCCCACCTTCCCTCTTGACGCATCCAGGCGACCCACGGCGCACTCGCGTCTCGACTCGAGTTTAAACCCTTCTCTCTTTTCTTTGACCCCGTGCGGTCCCGTCAGCCGAATGCACAAACAGATAGGGCGCCGTTTAAAAGCAATGCAGTCAGCCAGCCAACCATCCAACCAGCCAGTCTTTCACGGAATGGTGAATGGACCAAGGAAAAATGTCAATGAGCGCTTGCGTGAGCGTAATTATCGTCGTGGGACGGCATTGCTCAGCAGGCATGCTCGCGTAGTAAGACTCGTATCGTAGCAGTGCGTGTCGACGATATCGCTGGATATCATAAGGAGGCCCAAAGCAATTGTTCATGAATAAAGAAATCTTACAGAGAATTGGCTGAGGCAGCCATGCATGGACGATAGGTTTAAGAAACAAATAGGCATAGGTACATATTTCACAATGGAGAAACGTTGAGTAATAAAAATATAGAGCGCGTGTCTAGAATGTGGCTTGCGCAATGCGTAGTGCGTAGTGCGTAAGGCGTAAGGCAAGTAAAGGAATCGACCGACATGCCGACTGGCTGCCCGCCGAAGCGGTGAATGAACCGGAGAAAAATGTCAATGAGTGCAATTATTATTGCACTACGGCTATGCGCATGCGCCGTGCGTAAGAGCCGGCCGGCGTACTGCCGACTGGCAGGGAGCGTCACGAGCGTCACGAGCGTCACGAGTTTACTCTGTCTCTCTGACCTCTCACTTTCTTTTACGCGCCCTCTCCCTCTCGCTCTTTCTCTCCACGTTTCATGCACGCAGCCAACCTACACTCGCGTGTCGAGTACGGAGGGAGCGCTTACTACGCGTTGCGCCAAGTCCTCACCCTCAGCTCGCTTGCTCCCTCGCGCCCTCCTCGCGCCCCTCGCGCTCCATAGATATAGGCTACGGGCGTACGTAGCCGTGGTTGTGTACATACGGTTGGCGTGCATTCATAAAGTACCGGACGTGCAGTGTGCGCGCGCCGACTCTGCCACCTCCATCCCTAGTATCCTCCTCGTCCTCCTTCTCCTCCTTTCTTTTTTCACGAGTTGCCGCCTAGCGCCACCGGCGGCCGGCAAAAAAGAAACTTGGAGCGCTCTGTGAACTTGGCAAAAACCTCCAAACATCCAAACCTCGAACGTAGCGCCGCGACGCATTCGAGACTCTTTCAGCCGGGATCGATGCACCGCCGGAAGTTGCCCAGAACCTCAGTGTCATCTTGCTTCTCTCTTTTCCACTCTGACGCAATCACACGCTCGGTTTGGTTCTCGGTGGCTATTTCATCCATGAATAAAATGTTGCGAAGCCGAATGTTTCGAGTGGCTTGGATTCTCACAGATATGGCTCGGCGTCGTGTCTAGAACGACAGGAGTTGCGAGTGTCGTAGGCGCCGAAAGCTGCAGACACGACACACGGTGAATGACTGGAGGGCGAGTGTGCGTGAGAACGCTCGCATGGATGTGTGCGCGGTGCGTGGCTGTGGCCGTCGTGACGTCAGACGTGTCACAGAGCCAAGCAAGGGAACAAGGAGGCAAGCGAGGCGACGCGACGCGGTGAGCCGAGGAGCGGCGAGGGGTGGCGAGGCGAGGCGCAGCTCAACGACACACGGTGCTAGAGAGAGAGAGAGAGAGAGAGAGAGTAAGGGGGGGGGGGGAGAGCATGCGAGCGACTGACTGAGCAAAGGTGTGTGCGTGAACCACGGCAGCCAAAGCTGTGTGTACGCGCGAATGTCACACAGAGCGGAGAACCCGAGCATGTGTGCGACCGGAAGTGTGAGTATCCGGCCGACTCGTGTGGGCTTCTCCACACTCCCCAGCTACGCTTCCCTCCTCCCTCTACTTTTTCTCTTTCCTTCCTTCTCTCTTTCCCAGTAATGCCTCGAAGTTACTCGCTCCGTTAAAAATATCTTTTCACGTCGCTCCAGCAATCCTTCCGTGACTCGTACACGCGAGATCTCCAAAGAATCAAACTTGTCCAAGTATAGAACGTTTTCCGGTTCCGGTCATTAGCGCCGTTACCGCATAAGACCTTCTCTCTCTCTCTCTCTCTCTCTCTCTCTCTCTCCGTCATTGTACGGACTTGGATGCATTCAAGTGCACTTTATTAATCTCTTGCCCAAGAACAGTTTTGCGAGTTTTGCGGATACAGAGGGTGCATACGAAGCCACATGCATGAATTACTCGATCGATCGTTTCGATCTGTTTGCTTGTTTCCTGCACGACAAGAATTTCTTATCTCGTGTAAAGAAATATGGCAACCACGGCAAAAAGCAATACTTTTTTTATAAGGAAAAGCTGATATCGAGAAGTTGCTGACGATGGCAAGAACGGAGATTCGAGAGGTTGAAACGAAGAGGGAAAAGTAAAAGATCTAATAGAAAGGAGCAAGTATGGCTGTGAGCAGAGGAAAAGTAGAATATTCCAATATTCGTTCGTATCGAGCGGCATAGATAAATAAATACATAGTTTAGTAGGGCCGAGACTCCCGAGACTCCCCAGACCCCTCAAACCCCTCAGACACCAAAGCCCCAATCCGCGATCCCCAACCCCCAATCCTCATTCAAGAATCTAATTTATATTGAAGAATTTCGAGGAGGGCAAGCCGAGGCGTCGATCTTTGAGGCGCCGCCGTTTAAGATGCATTATGCTGGCAGGTGGAAGCGAGAGCCATCTATGCGGCGCGCCGAGACGACGAGAGGGAGAAAGAATGAAATCGAAAGAGGATAGAGAGGGGGGGAGAGGGGAGCGGAGAACTGGTCCCAGACCCAATATGATAATTGTCTATGGAGAACGATGTGAACGTAGCACCTTGTGGGCCTCCTTGTGGCTGCTCTGAGTCACCAATGTCGGATCACAGCGAGAATGCACCAATTGACCAATTCGACTATCAACCTTCGCTGCATCCTCTTTGTGTCTGACCAATTTCTTAAGGAAGCTGCCGAGGAATTTGGTGGGAAGCTTCGACGCGGCCTATGGTCTCCCCGCAGGAGGGACTCGTTTATCGCGATCATTCGTAAGGGAATAACCTACTGGGGCAAATGGGAGAAGAGAGGGAGGGACAAAGCAATCCTTCTATTATGTCTGGGACTTCTGCTCCTTTCTAGCAGATCAAGCAATACGGAGTAAGATGCATAGACGAGTGGAAATGAGAAAAATATCATGGGAATCTACTGCATAGAGAAAAGAATAAAATAAAGAAGCTAGATGCTCGGAGGGAGGGCAGCGCCGGCGTCTCGTCACGTCGCTGTGCGTCCTCAGCCGCCTCGCCCTCCGCGCAGCGTGGCTCGTGGTTGGGTGTCAATCATCCCCCCGTCCTTCGCTCCCTTGTCGGATCCTCGCCGGACTGTCACCTGCAGCGCGAGATGCGTTAGACGCATCATCGTTTTTCGCAGAGGAACGCTTGCGTCCTCGTCGCTCCGCTGTCTCTCGGCATCCTGCGGCTCTAGGATAGCAGCCGTGGGTAGCTTGGCGGAGCAAAGTGATGTGAAGTTGGCTGCAGACTGCTCGGCCAATCGTTTGTCCACGCTGTTCGCGCAGACACGTGCGTGCTAACCTGCACTCTCGAAGGATCCCGAGAAACCTCCAAGGCCTCGGAGGGAAGAAGAGAAGAAGTGGGGGAAAAAGGATGCTGCAGGTGGATGCGCTGCGCGTGTGAATTTGCCCTAGTAGGAATTTCTCCGTTCTCGACGTACGGACGGCATCGCGACAGGCATCGACTAAGCAGGAGCAAAATCGTCGAGAAGGCGGGAGGCGGTGGTCGCACGTGCGGCCGCAGGGGCTGAGCGGGACGGAAGCTCATGGAAAAGCATGGAAAGACGGGGAAAGGAATGGGGAGGGATGGAATGGAATGCACATTCGAGGCCCCGCGTGCGCCCCCCCCCTTCAAGCTCTCCGGGCATCGCTCGGCTCTACCTCGGGCGCATATGCACCGACCAAATGATCGGGTCCAGCTCAACAAACGAGAGAACGAGCAAGGGAGGGGACTGGATTCCATCGCCATCTTTTCTCTTTCTCGCTTTCTCTTTTTCCTCGTTCGTTCTTTCTCTTTCGGGCACAACAAACAGACGCCGCCTCGTAATTTGTTTTCATACGTTCGCAGGCGTTCAGCCTCGACGCTCCCTTCTTCATCTCCAGGACGATCGTCCTATCTGTGCCTGCTGCACCTTCCAGCTCATCGATGATCGCTGACGGCGTCGGTAATCTTGCAAACTGCTGGAACTTCCAATCCGCAGATATCTATTACTGCCAAAGCAATTCTAACTTAATAAATTTCCACAGAGTCCAGTTTTCCAAAAACCCTAGACGCTCTCCGACTGCTTGGATTCTCGGAAGAGCCTGTTTCGCGCAGAGCAGTCTGTCTGCCTGTCTGAGGTTGGATCGTCGGAGCACCGAGAGGCGCGAGCGAGACCGGGAAGCGGAAGGTGAAAAACGAGAGTAGCGTTGGAAGAAGGTAGACAAGAGAAGAGGGTGGCTGAAGGTGGAGATGGTTGTAAGCGAGCAGGCGAGGAGGAGGAGGAGGAGGAGGAGGAGGAGGAGGTGGAGAAGTTTGGTTAGAAGCGCTGCAGCGGCGCCTCGGGGCCATCCATCATCCCAATAATTGCTTCCCTTCCCATGATATATAATTCCTACGTAACCCCCTGCGCGCCGCCCCTGCACAACCCCACAACCTGCTCTGCCTCCTCGGAGAGAAAAGATATTGCAATGTCCACTACTCTTTCTCTCCCATCACAGTCATCGCACGCCAAGTCTGGTAATTTCCAGCAAGCTCGGAAAAGTCGAAAACGCGACACAGGCCAAAACTCATTGTCAGTGCATTCGATTACTCACGAACAGTTGGCTCTGGAACGCAGATCGTTACTCTCGCGCACTGCGGTCCGAATGACTTACCTGAAAAACAAAAGAACAGGCTGCGGATTACCATGCCACAAGAGCCGTGCAAGTGTGAGAGTCTGCTGGGAAAGCTGTGGTAAAAGGAGTTGCGCGTGGGAAGCGGTCGGGCAATCTCAATATTGCGGAAGGAACAATTATACCTAGCGCCCGATAACCGGGACCAGGATGGGAGACTTGGGGAGGAAAGGAAAAAACAGAGAAAATAAATGTACGTGAAACAAGTGTAACTTTTGCTTGAGTTTCCTAGGATGCCGTGGTGATGAGATGAAGTGGGACGAGGAACGTCGGATTAGGCTGGAATGCATGAAGGTACTCTCGTAGGTAGAGGCGAGAGGAGAAGGAGGGAAGTGGGTGGGTGCGAGGAGAGGTGGGGAGGGGGGGGGGGGGGCAGGAGCGAATGGGGCCAGAGTCGGGAATCTCACTTGTGTCGTGCGTGCGTGCGTGAGTGCGCGAGCGCGTGTGAACGCGACGTAAAGAATCCCATTCATAGATGTGGTATAGAGTCAGGTTGTTCGAGTGGCGAGATTAGGAGACGCGGGCGCCAGGTAGAAGAACGGCTTAATGAAAAATTTCCCTCGTGCCGTCCAGGCACTGAACCAAAGGGCTGTGACGACTGGTTGGCCAACTGAGAAGCGGGAGGGAGAGCAAGGAACTCAACGAAGGTGTGTAACGAGTTGGTGTTCTCTCTCTCTCTCTCTCTCTCCCCCTCTCTGCTCTTGCTCTTTCCAAACGGAATGACGCACCGAGTCTTCGTCCTGCACGAAAATTCATGATTCTGATTTATATAACGAGCGCCGAGAGAAACGAGGAAAATGAAAATTAAGATAAGCACGTTGGGCGGGAGGGAGGAGGGAGGTGGGGGGGGGGGGGGGAGATTGAGTAAGACGAAGTAAAACAACCACTGGTGATAACAGCATCCGATCGATAGCGTAATCGCAGCAGCGTCCGTTATCCCTGGCTTCCGTTTCTCTGCCAACGACTGGTTTCATCAATGAAAATGATGTTAGGAGATCAGCAGACCGACGTCGGCGTGGCTTAGCGCTGACTTAGGGCGCCGATAGCGACGGAAGTGTTTATGTACAGTAGATTCAATGGTTATCAGAAAATTTGAGAAACACAAGCTTCGTCGCGAGATATCAGTCGGTGACCCAGTGCGTCAGATAGCCCTCACTCACCATTCGTATCTTGCTGCGCTCCTCCCCGGGGGGGGGGGGGGGGGGGGGGGGGGGGCGGGGGGGGGGGGCGGGGGGGGGGGGGGGGGGGGGGGGGGGGGGGGGGGGGGGGGGGGGGGGGGGGGGGGGGGGGGGG
>JARQTG010000152.1:0-21771 GCA_030142615.1 Syrista parreyssii
TCGAGTACCTCGAGCTCAACTCAACAAAACAAATCGTAGCGAGAACATTGGCGTAACCGTACGAATCTAGCCGAGAGCGTAATTTCTGAGCAGGGTGGTGACTCGAAGAAAAGCAGAAAGCGAGAGCATCCGAAACGATAGCTGGAGTCGTCTTGTGACCGTGGATTGAACAATCACGTCACAGTGTGCACTACATGATTACTACTCACATAAACCCAGATAGCATATAATGTCCATAAGTCGTCTTTAAGGCGCCCAATGACACAGAAGTTGTCTTTAAGACAACTTGAAAATGACTTTTGGACATATGTGTTGTCTGGGAATACTGCTGTAAGTACTGCTATAAGCAGTGTTCATGACAGTGAGCACTAACCCTCACTATTATGAACAATTCTCATACTATACAATAGTTATCGCTACCATGAGCACTATGCTTAGTTCTTTTTTAATTTGAAGTTTAGTACGGTACAGACTAAGCGAAACATAATATCAAGAAATAATTAATAACAATGTTTATTTACAGTTACAATATTTACAATATTGTATTTATTATATTACTGTATCCCAGTAATTTAATTATTGATTTCTTTAAAATACACTACTAAGCTCTATTTAAACGTAGTAGTGACACTCCTAAGCATTATTTATGTTCCACTAGTTATTTTCTGTAAGGATTATATATTACGCTAACAGTCAATTTTCACGTGGATAAACTTATACGAAGAACACTTGCCGATTTATAGGTGGCCATATTTAGACTGGAGTCAACAGCTCTTATTGGAGAACGTGCAGTTTAAGGAGGAAGGTGAATTTTATTTACTAGTAATGGGAATGATTCCATGTATTATGAATTTCAAGGGAATTTTTTTGAAAGACGAAATATTGTTTCCTAAGTCGTTTCGCTAGGCAACAAATATTTCTATGTACTGGGACCTATGTTATGTAGATCTACCGTTTGATGCTTGTTTTATGTCTCATCATATTATTTTTTCTCTATATCAATACATTGTAGAATGTTAAGCCTTACTTAGTTTTATTTCATAAAATGAAGCAAGTTATACTACCTATCTAGCAAACATATATCGTAACAGATATATTTCAACTACACGTATAAACTCTACGTGTAATATAGTAGCTGTATAAAAGTTATATAAATCTGGGAAACATGTTTACTGAGTAATAATTTGTGTATCTCTCTATAAATATACTAATTACTCAGTCCTCGATCTCTTCGATATAACTGATTGTTACAAACATTTGTTACTTTTCAGTGCATTCTTTGAACAATACGTTTAACGAAAAATGACATCTTTTAGACATAAGACCTCCTGAAGACGCGTTGACATCTTCGGAATTTGTGCTATCTGGGTAGCTACAGTAGGTATACTTACTTCCAATTAGACCTAGCACCCACTGACCCAGACTAAATATACAAAGTAGTACTGGCGATAAAATTACAACTGCTCCGTACGACAGTGACCATAAGGACATTGAAATAATGTTGAACCTACAGTGTGGTAATATTTTTGAGATTAACCCAATGGCAATAATTAATAGGCCGAATTTTAAAGAAAGGAAATGGGAAAAATTTACTCGAAAATTGTCGGAGTCATGTGACCAACTTATCCCGAGGGATAGAAACTTTTCAACGGCTCTCACTAATATTGAAACCAAAATTTCTTATATCATATGCGCAACAACTACACAACCAAAACATTCAATTTGCAGATATCTCGAAACTCCACTTAAACGCCTTCAGATCAATAAAGCCTATCTAGTCTCATTACTACATAAGCTGCATGTAACTGATCCGACAACGAAAAATGCTGTCCCGAGTCGAAATTTCTAACCTCTGTTAAACCTGAAACGCCTGGGATTTTTGCGCGGAGTCTCTCGGGTTGAAGGAGGATATCGCGCATTGAAATTAAATACAAATTTCAGCCTATCAGACTCCCAAAATGGCAGAAACTAAACATTCAGAGTTAAAAGAAGGTCAGTCGTGTAGAGCCTATCATAGAACTTGTAGACCCTTGATCAAACCTATCGTAGAACCTCTACACACTCCGTCAACCTTACAGTTGCCGCTGCTACAGACCTTACGGACACCCTGCGATGGACGCTTCCATAGATGCATGTTCAGATATGATCATGTCTGAAATAATTAAAAAATACATTAAATAAAATTAATTTAAAAAATACATATTTTGCTCGGAAATTTATTTACTACCTATAATACATCGGTGTCAACGTTGGCCTATTTAATTATTTGTTCGAACTAAATTTTCTTACCTACTCCGGAGTTTGAACCAGCGAACCTACAACAATCAAGCATGCACGCTATCCACTACGCTATCGACTACTTGTGAACTCTGTAAGTAAATAAGATATTAGTTATATCGGGCGCAATAATACAAATGTACCTTTATTCAACTACTTTGATTGCAATTTACTATAATAATATAATATTTACACGAGCAGGGTATTAAACGCATTCAGATTCAATAGCAAGGGTAAAGCTTCGTCATTAGTATTTGCAGACGATTACATAGTTTATGTACCGGGCAGTCGGCCACAGAATATTAGGGATGAACTAGTAAATATTACATGGCAAGGAAGCTCAAGCTAAATCTGAAATGCGAAACTATCTTGTATCGTTATGTAAGCATTTTGGACCAGCCAAGCAAGGGACAAAGATGAATTATTTCCAAGGAGGTCTACTCAGAAGTCATGTAAATATATGATAACTTGACGACGTCAAGGAGCCCTGCATTTTTGAGACTAAACAAATGATGGTTCTGAGCTGGAGGCCTCGATGAGGAACCGAACCAGGACAGTGTTCGATTGGGCCTGTTGACGGGCACACGTCTCAAGACATTCTTTGAAATCTTTGTTCTAAATATTGCCGGAGTCGAAATTTTCAGCCTTCGTTTGCCTTCCGTGAACCTCAAAATTCTTTGAGCATGCGAATGCCGACGCTGGTTTTGCCCTCTGTTCAACCTACAGAGACCCTACTTGGAGAGTTAACCGTTACTTCTGATGTGTAGACCCTCCTATGTCCTACTTACCCTATCTATGCATCCTCCCTCCTACGATCTACTCACTCCATATGAGGTGTAGAACCTCCGTCGAACCTGTGTAACCTACTCAAATCCATGTTTCTTGCTGAAAACTTAGGAAAAGAGTTTAACGCCTTATGCGTGTCAGCAAGGTGTTGTGAAAAGTAAATCAATGGACTCGTTACGATAAATCCAGAATACATATGTATACATATATAGATTAGAGTCATAGATCATAAAACAGATCGTTGGGTGGACGCTTGCAAATATATTATTGAAATGCACACAATGCGAGACCGAAACTTAATGTATATTGTAACGTCCTTCACTTTTCTTCCAAGATAAAAACACTTTGTAAGATAGGATAGTGAAAGCGTCACCTTAGCTCGACTTACCTGAACCTAAGTGGAGTAGCTAAAGAGGAGGTACAGAGGTACTCTAGGAAACGATAGCCGTTGGGCGACAACCATCCGATGATATCAGGTAAGAGATACGAATTAAATGTAGGGACAAAGGTACCTAAGTTTTAATAATCAAATCCACCACGGCTCCAAGCAACCAAAGCGGAGGTCTAACCAGCTCAGCCTCTGAAAGGTACTGGAAAGGGGCAGGGTTTTGTAGCGAAGCAGAAAGCAAGGTGATAAGAGCAAACTTAACAAATTTATGGCACTTGGCAATTTTTCCAAACAAAAATAGTAAGCGATTACAGATAACAAGCGGGTGCACAGGGACCAAGATAGTACAGCAATGGTATAGGAAGTGTATATAAGTGAGCATTATTCTATGAATGTATCGCAAGGCAATCCTACAATAAGATCCTAGCACAAACAGATAGCAATGCCACGAAGGAGGTATAAGGCCCTACTGAAAGCACCGTAGACAGCTACATATTCCATAATCTACTAGTGCGAAATTATATTTGGAGAATTAATAAATTTGGAGAGATCGAGCACGCCGAAAAGAATAAAATAAAATACACTATGATAAATATTGAAATGCTCGATCTGAAGCGGTTCGTTAGTTCCTTGGGCCGTAATTTACAGTAGTGGATACGGAGGTAGCCACTTGCACGTGTGAAGTTTTGTAGACTTTAGGTAGCACCACTTACAATTAGATATTCTCACCACGAGAGATAGCTTAACATTAACGTATTTACAGAAGGAATGAGAAAATATGATAAGAAAGTAATACAAATCCTTAGGAAATTACAAAGAGAAATTGAGAATGTGCGGCTTTTCGTCGAGGGCTGAAAACGAGGGAACCACCATAAGAAATGCAATAGGCTAAGAGGCTATTTTTAAGGCTACTAAGTAATGAATAAAAATAAATTTGTATTATTGCGCCCGATATAACTAATATCTCATTTACTTACAAAGAGTTAACAAGTAGTCGATAGCGTGCATGTTTGTTATAGTTGTTAGGTTCGTTGGTTTGAACTCCGGAGTAGGTAAGAAAATTTAGTTCGAACAAGTAATTAAATAGACCAATGTCGGCAGCTATGTATTATACGTAGTAAATGAATGTCCGAGCGAAATATATATTTTTAAATAAATTTTATTTTATTTTTTAATTATTTCAGATATGATCATATCTGAACATGCATCTATGGAAGCGTTCACTGCAAGGTGACCATAAGGTTTGTAGCCACCGTAGGGTTGACGGAATGTGTGGAGATTCTACGATAGGTTCAATGAAGGGTCTCCAGGTTCTATGATAGGTTCTACCCGACTGACCCTCTGTTGACTCTGAATGTCCAGTTTCTGCCATTTTGGGAGTCTGGTAGGCTGAAATTTCCATTTAGTTTCAATGCGCGATATCCTCCTTCAACCTGAGAAACTCCGCGCAAAAATCGCAGGCATTGCAGGTTCAAAGGAGGGTCAGAAATTTCAATTCGGGTTGGTATTTCTAAGAGAATTATTCATTAATATCGACCGACGACTACTGAAAGGGACTGCGGCTAAAAACTACCGCCCTATTTTAGGCGCATGTACGGACGATACTATGAAAACTCTAGATTTTCAATTATTGATGATGAACCACAATATTTATGGACAAAATCAGAAATTTAAAGAAAATCGTCGCCATTTTGTTGATTATGGTCCTATAATTTTTGCAGAGAATGAGCCGAAGACTACAAATCCTTGGAACATCCTCCAAGAAGCAGACCCAGATCGGCCTGCTGTATCTTGAAATATCGATGCAAAATCGAAAGAAAGGTTTTTTTTGATAGCACACAATGCTCATACTTCAATTTATATTGAGTTTATATGTACGATTTCAACTTTTAATAACATAAATACACATTATTTGAAGCAACACGCCTGTTTTGTGTTAATTCGTAATCAGCTCATAAATAAACAGCGCATTTAGAAGCTCTAGTATCCTTAAGGCATTCAATATTTCATTTTCTGTATACGGAATTAATCTCTGTTAAATATTTATCGAAATTTTCTCTTCACATTGTGATTGTTAATACTACTCAACAAAATTATATTTTTTTATATTTACAAAACCAATCTTTGGTAACAAACCGATCTTTTGAATCTCCTATTAATGACTCAACATCTTTAACAAATTTAGAATGAAGTTTAAGTCATTTTTCTGTCGAAGAAGAAAAAAGTCAGAAGATGAACAACAAAAGGAAGAGGTCGAGTTAGAGGGCGAAGAACATGAAAGACAAGAGACACAAATCGAAGCAGAAGAAATAAAAGAGTCCGAGGACAAAGAACAACAAAAAATAGTTAACGATAATGACGTTTATGATGTTGTTAGAGTGAAAGAACATAAGAATAATAATAATACTGAATCACGAGGGCTAATGCGCATGCGTTCACAAGATCTATAGTCGAGCCGCGACATCAGTTCCACTTCGAGGTGCCATCTGCTTAAGATCCGAAACGTAAATAAGTCCCCGCAAAGTTCAGTTTTATTAAGGTAGCCTGCTCCTCAGTTCTTCGTAGAGCTGATAAATCGGCAAGAGACAGTCGGGAATGAGATTCGAAAAAATGCATTAAGCACCGAATTCATTGCGTTTACTGCGTCCTTTGGAGTGATGATATTCGTTGGCATCGTAGTGTCTGTATTCAGAGATGACTGCTCGTCAATATTTTTATCTTCATCTCGCTATGTAACTAAGTTGACTATTTCAATGTCTGAAAGTTCTGTTGATCTTTTGTTATCAGTCACTGATGCAGATATTGAGATCTTCTTCCGTAATCGTTCTCGAGTCCTGAATTATGTGACACATTCATAATTTGATCACAATCTACGTTTTCCTGCAATGAAGCTTAATCTGTTCCAGGTATCAGCTTTTGTGGCAATAGATTTTCACAGCTCATCGTTCTTTGCTTTCAGCGCTGATCCAAAAAATAATATCTTTGATATTGATGGCTTCCATATGTTGTATTTACACTTTGCACTCGACTGTTTCCTCTCAGCCACTAAAATATATGGTAAATGGGGAAACACAGAGTGCAAAGGGTTAAACCACTGCGATTCTCTTGTGCATTCGGTAACGATGTTAAAAATCGGTAGTTGTAGCGTCGCATTAGATTTTCCAAGACACCTTGATCTAAGGGCTAAATAATCGAAGTCACGTTTAGCAAAAGACAGATTATGTTTATTTCTCCGACCGTGAGATTTCTCGGATGATATTCAATGTCTAAGAGGAGAATCGTTTTGGTAGCAATTTTAACGATGCATCGATATTACTGCAGTCAGATGATCTTCATTTTTTTGTATCCTGATGTTCCTCGTTCATTCTTTGCAGCAAGCGTTTTCGTAGGCAACATGTTATAATTTATCTCCGTCTCATCCGCACTTAAAACTTGACTCAGGCTTCAATTTTTGGCTTGTAAGAAGTCCGAGAATTCATTTTTAAATGTATACACAGATTCTTGATTAGTAGATCATTTTTCGTCGGATAGTGTAAGACTCGTGACACCATGCCTCATTTTCCATCAATTTAGCCAACCGTCACTTGCGAGAAAATTTTCATTACCGGACAATTTCGTATTAAATTTTGCCGCCTTGCCTATCGATAGCGATAAAAATTACATACAGAATTCTCAATTATAAAATTATTTCCTTTGATATATTAATCTTGTCTTTCAAGAAAGGACCGTAGATAAGAGTGCCTTATACTAGCACAGATGTAAGTATGGGAAAATTCTTGCAACAGTATGGGCAAGCATGGGCGAAGTCTTGCTGCTGGCCAGATCCAATACTCGCAGTATGGGAAGTCTGGCAAGAGTTGGCATCGATCTGAGCAGTCTGAGCAAATGAATTATATAGAATATCAAGTGGAAGAGTCTATGTATGGACAAAATCTCTTTCTGCCAGACTCGGTCGTTTCTTAAAATATTATTACATAGCAAAAGTACGGATACAGTCTTGCTCACGGAGCCTAATAAATGATTCAGTACGAGAACAATTAATTATATTTCAACTGTATTTTAGGAATTCTTGTATACTGTATTCAGAGCTAACGGCTATTAGCCATGGTTCTATGTGTCTAGGTGGTTGCCATCGTAGGTCTCAGAGTCTACGGGATTCTCGTCATAGTGACGAAAACCTATCAGATATTCAAAGGATAATATATAAATTTTCAGTAAAAAAGAAATTTTCGAAAAATTTGTTGGATAAAAACCTTTGCGGTCGTGTTTACCGCAGATATGGTGACTGAGAATAGATATACGACCGTAAAGGGTTAACAATTTTTTAATTAAAAATTTTCATTGGGCCGTTGTGCTTCACTAATCTGTACGATTTTTAGGGGTGCTGTTGTGCCCCAGGTGCCTCATCCTACCCTACTGATATGTGACTAGAAACATTAATATGTAACACTTGACAAGATCGGAAATAGGCTAGAGATGATATGCAATACTTGAAATTAGGAGGAAAAGTTAAAAAATATTATACATCTTTTAGATACTGACATGCTTTATGCAAGAAAGTGTGTCTACTTAGAGAGAGGATCTCATAATACTTAATGTGACAGAAAAATGATCACTTCGATACAAATTTTCTTACAGGGTAACTCTTATAGATACTGTACTAAATATTTGTATAAAAATAGCACAAAACATGCCAAACTAAATTATTTAAATAAATAGTAATGAACGTCTAAGCGAGTGTTTTAAAAGTATTTTAGAAGAGAAACTAGCATTAATTTCCCAAAATTTATATTTTCCAACACCCTTGCACATGAATTAAGTCATACCAATATTTTAATCAGCGAGGACTCATTTTTTAACTAAGTCGATACTCTATGAAACGAGTGTTTTGGAATTTCAATAAATTCTGATTACTCATAGTACTATTTTGAAAATCTAAAAAATTAATTCTATAATATATTCTTTTAGTAAGAAAATAAAACGACATGATGCATAAATGGTGGTTTGTTTTGAATTCTGTGCAGAGTTATTACAGTAGATCCTCGATTCTCGCCACACTCCCCTCCAAGCCTACCGCCAACGATTCTGTTACTCGTCTTAGGGGACCTGCTGCTTCAGAAGTGTAACATCTGAGGCTTAGCATGCTTAATACGAATGTCACACAATGTAGGGGTATGCAACCGTTTATATTGCTTGTTACAACCCTATCCAGTGCAAGAGGGGGGTTGTGTGGCTAACACAGGGGCGTGCGTCGCTTCGATTCTCACCACTGTCGTTACGACCTGTTGCCAACATTGAGAATCTATTATAAAAATGCTATTCTTCATGCTGGCTACTCCAGGTATCTAGATAAGTTTTAATTCAGTGAATTTCTTTTCTTTTATAGATAATTTATTATAATTTAACGTTTAAAATGTTCAAAAAAATTGGTTGACTCCATCCCCTTGAGGGAGACTATATGTTCACATAAGAGCATGGCAATAGTATCCTGTGGATTCACACATTTTCTAAGTGGAATTATCGATCTGTATAATTAAAGTAATGAAAGGATAGAATGTGATACTAATTTTAGAAGATTGTATAGTTAGGAAATCAACAACTTGTACTTATAAATAATTCGTAATACTAAATACTCTCGCTAAATTGTTCAACTATTCGCATGCATGTACGAAGAAGCTAACGTTAGCTCGTTTTACCTGGTCCCGGTGTATTTTCACCAGGTTTTCATGACACCTCTTTT
The DNA here is from genome assembly GCA_030142615.1 of Syrista parreyssii. Classification (NCBI taxonomy): domain Eukaryota; kingdom Metazoa; phylum Arthropoda; class Insecta; order Hymenoptera; family Cephidae; genus Syrista; species Syrista parreyssii. Next base: position 9,192 of record JARQTG010000152.1, read on the forward strand.
TGTAAATATTATAACTTTAGTCAAATTATGTTTGCTATTGGACTACAGTTTATTCTTATTAGTCAGAGTTTGGCGTTTCTATTTCACTGTAATTGAACCTAAAAATTCGCATTTATTCAAAAGTTATAGAGTAATGAAATCGTCGGTCTGACAGACCATGTGTGATGGCTCCAGGGTCAAAAAATAGGTATGATGAGTTAGACTTAAGAAATTCATGTATCTTCGTATGAACATTTCAATAATATTTGTAGTTACGACATAAGAAAGTGGAACGTTTAAAAAATATTTCATAACATGTATAACAGATGTGGCGTGTACTGATTGACGGTAATATAATGAACTTACTGAGAATAGTCGTTTTGATCAATTTCGCCATTGTCGTAAGCCTCGGCTTCTTCCACAGAATAGTTTACCTGGAGCTCTTCAAGGTCAGATATTGGTTTGTCGGTCTCCTGTTCAGCACCCTGATCTTCCCCCTAGTACCGTTATATACTGATAATTTTGCTAGCGGCATTCTAAGTAATAGTCCGTCATTTACCGGTAGAATCTGCAATTCACGCGGATCGTCTCGGCCAATTCTGGAAGTTCGAAGGCTCCGAGCAGTTTGATTTGTACGTTTTTGTATCTTCATGAAAATATTAGGAAGGAGGTTTTCTTCAAAGTCAAATTCTCTGTATGTCGACTCGTTAGCCGGGAAGCCCCATATTATCAGATCTCTTGTGACATTTCCCTAGGATAACAATTTTACATACGTTAGTTTTTGTGTCGAACAATATACTTAATGTACTTAATACTTTGTAAATTTCCTTATCCTTTGTAATTTAAATATGAAGTAAATTAGGCTATTTGAGGTAAATTCAATATATTTTTCAATATGAATCTTTAATAAAAACCCGCGATTTTTAACATAAAGATATACAAAAATGGTATACAAAATCCTATTCGGTGAATGGCATTAACTCCTTTCCATAAACAGGATAAAAACATCATTTAACGAATTGAAAAATAAATAGCATAGTGTATGGCAATACAAATAGGAATTTATTATTATTTATTACCTTTGGCAAAACCCTATTGAATTCGCATTAATAGACGATTATTGATATTGAATGGGATTATTTTAATGGTATTTAATGGGAGGACTTTGCCAAAGGCCGAGTCTCTATTATTGCTAGGGTAGTGAACGAGACAACAAGGAGACCATACTGCGTTCATTTCAGTGGGAGTATTTAAAAAGGATATTTTGAATTATAACGTCTTCAATGAGAGTTAGAATTACTGTAGAATATACATATGTGAAGAAGTACCACATAAGGTACATACAATACAGAGATCTTTTGTACCCACTTCCTTCTCCCTGCACAACATAATTATTTTATTACATTTTGCTTAAGGAATTTTAACATTTCAGGAATTTTCATAATTTATCATTGATTCTCTCAACTCACCTTTTTTCGTATTAACAGCTAACTAAAACATTGAAGACGTTTTAACGAAGTTTATTCTAAAATCGGTATCGATTTTGAAGAACATTCGGAGCAAACCACTATCGCGTTCCATCAATGGAATTGTGTTAGGGATTATCTAATAACTCAGCTGCAACTTTTACAAATCAAGTCTATGAGGGAATCTCGGGAGTATAGCTTAGTTCGTGGTTCTGGTTGTCGTAAAGACGTAGAATGGAAAAGACTATCATCAACGTTGCTCTGAAATAATTAAAAAATTCCCAAGTAAGGGACTTGAACCACGTGGGAGCTGTTGGAAAAAGCCGAGAGGATCCGACACCAGCGATTCGTTTTCATCGATATATCAGCTTATCCGTCGTCTGCATCGCTACCAGAGATTAAACCACTACTGTCCAAATTTGACTGTGACGGACCAATGTTCTAGCCATACTACGCTGTGGTGAGCCCCTACACTGAAAAAAAGAATAGGTAATATCAACTATTAACTGCGATCGCGAGAAATTTGTTTGGACCAATCGACGCAGATTTGAATGATTACACCATCGTTGAAATAACGAAACTGGTATAGTTATTTCGCGCGTGTACTGTACTCAGCACGATTATAGCGTTTGATTAAAATAAACTTAAATAAAATTAAGTTAATTAAATCTGCGGTTACTGTTAGTCGAAAGTTTGTTCGCTAAAGGGCAGGAAGTGAAAAAATCAAGCCGCAGCTAGAGTGCATCTCTCTCAAAAGAAATATATATATATTGTCGGTCGGTTCCGGGAACACAACACAGTTTATATAATATTAAATTCCAATATAACAGTATTTAATAAATCAGCTGACAAGTGGCCTACTGCCCGGCTTGTCTTTTACACAATATTTACAAGATTTGGCCTAGCAACACGAACTTGTCCTATTGTTCCAACCGTAAACAGATATGATCCCTCTGATTCCCCGCTGGGAATCTAGAACTTTCCTTCCTAACACACTTTAAATACACGTGATTTATTCCTCTCGCGACTAGACTCTGCAAAGGAGTCAGTTCCAGGAATCTATACGTCCCCTAACCTATCGGCCGACCAATATACGATCTCCTAACTGACCTCCCAATGCACCCAAATCCATTGCCCAGGAAAATTATATCTGCGCGGGCCCTAAATTACCCGTCACGCGACCGAAACGATTACGCGCAGCGTGGACTGATTAGACATGGAATCTTTCTATCATACTATGCACACTTCTTTGATGCGAAATAACGGATCCTCGAGATCATCACCGTATTAGCAAGCATCGGATCCAACCGATCTTGCAAGCGTAAGGCGACACGTACTGTCTGGATCGGAGATCCAGGAGTCTAATCTACCTGTGTATCTCGATAAATTACAAAAATATTACAGAACTCGGTAGCGTCACTCACCCTTTATCGCACGTAATCCCTGATCCTCGTGGCTCATCTGGCACTTTCTCTCTCTCACTCACAAAACCGAGAAAAAACTGTTGGACAACGTACCATCAGGTGGCTACACAGCAAGTTACGCTACCCGGACGCTCGCCCGTTATAGTGCCCTAGTGGCGCGGAGGAATATTATTCTAGGGCCCAGTCAAATTTGCGTTGCGTAGAGTTAGCCAGATTTTACATATAAAAAATTCTTCTACATTTCAAACGCGTTTCGAGAATTTTAAAAAATTTCAACTTATTGAAAAACGATTTACTTCCTATATTGCGTATAGCAAAAAATGTTCGTTACGAGTCGAGATGAGGGCTAAAGTTCCCCGAGTGAGATTATATATAAATTATAAATAATAATATATAATTTATCTACAACTTGCGAAAACTAGTGTATATAATATCATACCGTATCAGATTACATATATATATATATATAATTTATTTAAAAAAATAATTATATCTAATTTGCATATTCCGAAAAGGATCTGTACATCGCGATTACCTATAAACAATATATCTATATATTTATAAGAAGGAATGTGATACTGATATATTCCAGTCTCTGAGGTACTTTTTGATCAAAAATGTTAAAGAGACAGAAAATATACTCTGCTTAATTTCCAATAAATCAATGTTATATTTTTACACAATACGTATAGAATTTACATTGATTTTTCTACTGCATCTTGACTTTTATATAAGTAATTCTTCTACTATATCTTGATTCTAGTTCTTTGACTCTAGAAGGTTTTGTTCCATCGATGAATATTCGTATGACAAGCTTTTTGAATTTCACAGTTGTCAATGAATTTATTATACTGAAAGTTATATAAAAGTGTTTCGCTCGATCTATGCCTTCTGGGATTAGAAGATGAATTTATCATTTTGTCAAAACTGGCCAACTAGCACATGCTATTCTGCCGAGTATATTACGTAGAGAATTTTGTCGAAGTCTCGAGGAGATTATTACGATCCCACTCATAAATTTCAGTTAGCGCCACTTTGTCTCGTATCATCCTCGCTGTGATTAGTCAATTTTGCACATGTAGTGCCATAGTCAATAGTTAAGCATAACGCCACTGGGCCTATCTTGCTGCTATAGGCGTATCCTCTGCCATCAAGCTACGGTACTTGGTGGTAGATACAATATATTTGCATTCTCTGTGAATAATGAAAAACATATCTCTTGCAGATCAACCACATTTACAACTCTAGAGCTATGTTCGTCGACGGCGACTTCAGAATTAAAATTAAGTGCTTTGTTTTCGAAGATTCTTAAAACGGTGCTGATATACAATTTTTTTATAATTACAGCATTAATGTCATTAAAGTGCTTGTCGACACTTTTATTAATAATAAAGAGAACACGAGCAAGAAAGAAATTTCAAATGTTTTCAGACATATAACTATTGTGAATGAGGCCTTGACCTCGGACAAGAAAGTTTTTAATTCAGATCTCAATTTTGGATGCTATCACTTTTGATGCTATACAAATTTATATTCATGAATTTCTGTATATGTTGTGAAGGTAAAGTTGCAACCGAATTTCGGAGTTTGGCTTATTGTTAGTAGGTTTGAAATGACACAGCCGAAAGATGGAAGAGAAAACGTAATGTAATGGTGCGACAATTATTAAAACTACTGGTCGGAGAAGAACAACTAAAAAATATGTCAGTCCGAGGTAAATCCAAAGATCTGGAAGCAGTGCCGCCGGAAATTTTAATAGCTGTTCACTGTAATTATTTCTACTTCTACAGAATAACTGCTTATAGAAAACATTTATTCGATAAACAAACAAATAACAGCAGTGTAATATTTTCTATTATGAAATTTGTAGATTTCGTAAACAAAACAGCGGTGTTTAAACTCACGGAACAGAGTAAATCCGCTTGGTAAATTTAATGTGCGGTGCTTTGAGAAACCCGAAAAGAAAAAGAGATGAGCAGGAATAAATGCTGAGTAAAGACCGATAATAATACTAAAAGAGAAGTCAAAGCGAACTATCAGGTCTTAGAAAGAAGCGTTAAAGTTTTACATAATAGTTTATATACGATTATTAACTAGCCTATACTTTTGTTCAAAATGTCACACAAGTTTATTAGTATCTTTAATTAGCTGCAAGCATTTGACTTAAAATATTAATATAACTACAGTTACTTTAATGAAAACTACTACCTACGTTCCTATGGGAACTCAAATAATATTTAATATAATAAATATAATTGTTGCCGACCAGATTTAGTTTGCTTTGGGCGCGTCAAATGTTGCCGACGCATTAAAATAAAAACAATATTCAATATTAGATTCTGTTGTTATTTACAAACCAAACCGAGTAAGAAGGGAGAAGGAGAGCGGAGCTAACTCATCCATGCAAGGGAGCAAAAAGGGAAGTTGGTACAATCGGTACAATGGGTGACTTATGGCTCGCTGTCGACTAAGTGAGGAAGCTGACGCGGCCTTGTGCTTGCGGTCGCTGGAGACCCGAGTCTTTCAGGGATCGGAGTAAGCGGTGAGTACTGATATAATACCATGACGAAGTGTAATGAGTTGGGACTCACCGGGAAAGGGTGGAGTGCATGCGGGTACAGGATCCCACACGTAGTTCCCCGGAAGTTCTGGCGTGTCAAGTTTGGAACATGACCGGTAACGGCGTGGAGGTTGGTACCGGGGGATCGGCCCGGTCTGAGAGAGGACCGGGCGAAGGACCCTGCGAGTTGGGTAACCCTTGGACACTGACTCGTCGGCGAGGGACCCTGCGAGATGGATTGTCCACGGACAGCTCGTCCGCGATCAGGGATGCTGGTCGCTAGAGACCGGCAGGGGTCTCTGTTACCCGAATGGCGGGGCCGCCTCGTGAGCTACTGAGATCGCAAGAGATCTTCTCGGATCCCCTGGACAGTCGCTAGAGACCCTTTCGAACCCTCCGCGAAGGTCGCGAGGGACCTTCCTCTAGAATTTGAGAGACCGTGCGTCATGTCTCGGTCAGCGCGCGGTGCGACACAGAAGAGTCTTAGCACGAAGTCGTTACGCCATAAATGAACGGTTGATGATCCAACTGACCTTTATCTGGAAGAATTCGCCTCCCGCACCCACCTATGCAAAGGAGATTAACAGGTTGGAAAATAACCAAGGGTTCATCTAAGTCTTGAGCACCGTGCCGGGCCGCCATGAGGTGTGGATTTCCCACTAAAATATTGAGGTGATAGGGTTGGGCACAATAATAATATAATAAAGCTAAAAATTCATTTCTCGTAATACATGTTTTTAATAGTAGGCGATTAAAACTTGCATTGTTTCAAGAAATAATAAATTTGAAATCCATTTTGAGTGTGTAGTTTACGGATGATTTGTAAAATGCGGTGAATTTGAAGAGTATGGCAACGGATTATTAGCCATACCATCTCTTATACGTCTTTGCCGTGCTACAAATGTACATTTGCCTAGGGTCTCTTCTAGACGTCGAGTCATACTAAATAGTTTTATATCCGTGTTATCGCGGATGAATTACTTCATCAATTGTCTCGCCACGTCGCGAAGTCTTGCATCGAGTAGAAAGTCTGATCTTAACACGTCGACTGCCACGTTGGTCACATATGACCGCAGATTGTTTTGTCTATGACGCCACAGTGGTCCAAGTCATCAGTGACCGAAGTGTCTCAATGAAAATACTTTCGTGGCGCCCTAAGCAAAAGATGTGAATTTGGCGTGGCAGTCAACGTGTTAACCATACAAAAAAGGGTCTAACCAGTGCATTGTACGCTCTAGAATTGCCAAAAGAAATCATCGGCTACTTTTCTGAGATCATTTGCAAAAGCCTTTAAATGAAATAAAGAACACAGAACGAATAACGGACAAAAAGACATAGAGGCGGCAAAAGCAGCTTCATTGAATTTTGAAAAACATGCGTACGGGAAACATGTGAACTACGCAAAGTGTTGTCATTCACATGTCGACGGCGGCGATTATACTCACGAGGGTCTCCAACAAACTTATTCATGAAATATGTGAATAATCCCAGCAAACTTGTCCCGTGCGGTTTCTCGCAAGCTAATAAGAGTTTCAATGCAATTATGTGCAGCAAGTATCCAAAAGTTCGATTCTACGATGCCTCAGAATCATTCGCCTTCAGAGTCGCAGCAGTAGTTTGTCAAAAGAATCTCGGCACATCGTATATTATTCAAAGCTACAAAAACCTGGGTCTTTCCGCTGGAAACGAAAGGATCAAATTTCGAAAAGTGAAAGACAAACAAAGAGCGAAAAAAAAAAAAGATAAATCCGCAACCGGTCTTTGTCAGAAAAAACGACTCTTCGTCCGAAAGAAAAGATCCGGTAAAAATGCCGTCACCCAATGACGTGAAGGAATTATATAAGGAACGGAATGCGGGCTTAACGAAGTGTCAGGGCTTCTGTGGGGTCAACCAACTACAAGTACGTTCGAAACATAAAATGCTTTGTATTTTTTATCGATCATAACATTGACATTTAGACTATTGACAAATAATGACGTTGCTCTGACCGATACCTAAATCGTGTTGTTTGATTCGGAAACTAGTGGACTTTCTCGTAAAGCTGAAATTTGCCAGGTCTTGATACCGTACCGACACGTGTAAGATTATTCAATTTCATCCCTTTTCTGCGTAATATCGAATACACTATTCTCCCGGTGGCACGTAACGGATTCAGGTACATATCCGATGTCAATAGCAAGAAGTTAATAAATCATTATCATCATTAACCCTCCGCGTCCACACTGGGTGCATCACACCCCTATCCGAAATTCAAATGCGTATATCTTTTGGCCTCGTCTTACGGACAGGGCTACACTCCCTGGCAGTATTAATTCAATTCTTTGCCTTGGAGATCTTGGCAACGGCATAGCCCACTGGGTCCTCAGGTTGTTTTAGTAAGCCGTCGAAGTGTGCCTTGGTTGCAGCACACCACTAGTGGGGTCTCGGTGTGGAAACCTTGATTTCGAGCGCCAACATTACCAAGCTGCCAACTTTACGAGCAGATGTAAAAATTAACATGTACAATCATCGGAATTAGTAGGTCGCAAATTTCATCAAATAAAAGGAGCCTGTTAACAAAACAAATCCGTTGTTCATTATATCGCTATGCACCCAACTGCAAGATAAGGCAACAATGCTCGGCTGCCAGCGGCCTGTGTGCGACGAGCACAGGCTGTACTTGTGTACCATGTGCGATGATTTGGGTGAATATATCTTTGTAATTCATATATTTTTTCAATAAAAGTTCATATTTTCTAATGAACAAGGGGCAACTTTCATTAATTTCACAATTTGTTCCGAATACGTCCTTTCATACTATTTTTAAAACTGCATCTCTAGCCTGTGTTCACTCGAGTCGAAAAACTAACTCTAAGCCTTGCAAAACTTTATTTCTTTAATTTTCGATTTGCCGACTGAAACGTAACTACAATTTAGTCCTACAAGATCTTAGATCATCACTATGAGGCCTAATTTAGAGTTTAAGAAGAGTACTTAACGCTTATAAAGATCTCTATGACATAACTTTTACTGCTAACTACGTTTTAGTTCTACAGGATCTTCAATCATTACTATGAGGCTGAACTTAGGGTTAAAGAGCTACCATAATTCTAATTAGAACCCCCAAGTTCTAAAAAATTATCAAACTTCATTTTTAGCCTCAAGAGGTTCTGCAATAAAAAATTACTTGTATTCAGATTCTTTTTTGTTTCTTGGATGACGAGATGGATGAGAATAATTTTCGAAATTAGAACCGCTTCATACTCTTCAGATCTAGTGCAATTGAAAATATATAGGAGCCTCGTATGAACTTCGCTATCATTGTGAACAGTGCAAATTTTTCGCCATTGAAATTTTTGCACAATAGCATAATGAATAGATGAACACCGATACTCACGAACATTCACAATTTGCGATTTTTATAAAATTATAAATTGACATAAAATAATATTCTTTATCGATTTTATATATAACATAAAAAGACGATGTTTTCATAGATGCTTTGTATTGTTCAGAAATATGAAGTGTGTTGTTTTTTAATAATCATAAATAATATTCCATCTTTTTTACTGGTAAAAATCTATATCGGGAATAATTGATAAGTACCAACACTGTAGCAACTGTTAAATAGTTTCTCACAGTCTTACACTATGTCCGCGATTAAAACAAACTTCCTTCTGTAAGTTCTTCTAATAATTAATGCATTTTCAACAATTGATCATGAGCAGTTGAAAGTTGAAAATCAGTATAGCGTGTACCACGTATTACTTTCAAAAATTCTTCATTTGCCTTCGTATCGATAGCATATAAAAAAATGAGAACTTCTTACCAGATGTATTGTACTCATCGAATGATCGAAAGAATTAATATTAATGTCCTTAAAAATTGTTGTTCATAGATTTGCAGGTATTTTTTAATAAAAGTACGGAAAAAATATTTTATTTTTCGTATTTTTAATAAAAATTGCCTGCAATCCTATGAAAATAAAATTTAAACGACATTTATATTAATATTTTTTTAATCATTCGATGAGTACGATGCGTCCTGTAAGGATCTCTTTTTTTTCGAACATTCTATATATTATTTATTAAACACAAATTCGAACCTCGGTGCTCTGGTAAAGTAATTAATAAGGTCTTTTAGGACAAGACTGGGCTTTAAATATTTATCTTTAAGGAGGACGTAGAGGGTCATAACAGCATTTATAAACTCCAATTAGAACTTAAACATTTCTTAAAAGGAAATATCTTCCAACTTGGGCCTCAAAATGGAGTTAAAATATTCATGCTTCTCTAGCTTCTAATCCCAATATGAGCCTTTATGTCCTTCATCGGCATAGTGAGGTATGAATTGGAATTAGTTTTTCGACTCGGGCAATGTTCAAAATAATTAAACTTTTTCAAACGAACATCAATACCATAATTTTTTACCAATAGTTACCTGTGTAGAATATCGCCCTGAAATACTGTTTCCCGATATTTAAAATAAAAAATTATGATTTTGTCCGCAAAAAGTGATTTTTCGTGATTTCTCTAACATTTTCGTTTGGTTTCCAATTTTTTTGACAAATTTAAAAGATACATTAAAAAAAAAACGAAACGTTAATTTGTTACAGAGATATTAAAGCAACTCAAAATATTTTTGTATTGCATACATTTTTATTGAAACGAAAATGGGATGTAATCAGAAACGATTGGGGTGCAGTACACCCTCTGTGAACTCGGTGTGCTAAAAAAAGTTGTGTGGACTCGGAAGGTTAATTTATCTGTTTTGCGACAGATTCGACACACCGTTGATTCTACGAAATATACTCAAAGTCTGGATGCTCACCGAATTTACGGATATTGTAAAAAGATTCGCCGATACATTGCCTATCTTCTGCAGTCATTTGGCAAATTGCAGGAACGAGAAAAAAGCTTTAGCCGAGTCACGCTGGCATCCGAGTTTCTACGTGATGTGGCAGTCGCGGACGCCCACGATACTCAAAATTATATTAACACTCTGAGGTAACAAGTTAGTAAGGTCGGCATCACGAATGATACAATATAAAGCACGGCAACGACGAGTACAGAAATAACCTAATAACGCACGAAAGTCCAACATTTTTTGCCTTGTGTTAACTATGAGAAACATAAGCGATTTAAATGAAACCGTATATTCTAGTATTTTTGGGTGTGCTTTTTCCGATTCCGTCGTCAAAATTGAGTTTCCTCTATCGGAAAATCCAATATAGCGATTTTGAAGGGAAAGAACGTGAAAAATACGACTATTTTTTTAATATTCTTTTTTTATATCGAAAAAGTGTAGGAACTCGGCTATAATCTATACTATTGGTGGACGAAATATTTGTACTTTAAAGATGCACTTTTACAAATTCTCGAATTCAACATGGCGATCAAAACGAAAAAACTTTTTAATTTCGCATTTTTTCTAATAATAAGATGAGATTCAAATAATTGACAGTACTTTACTATTCAAAATTATAGATTTAGCACTTTTAGTTGATTTTTACTCAAATACGTAGTTTTGTGCCGCAGGAAGCATCCGTTTCAATCTTTTCATTAAAGAATTGCAAAAGAGCATTCTTGACTGCCGCGAAAGGACAAAACTCCCACGCGCTCTAAGTGCGACTACGTACTGCTTTAACGATGATTCCACCAGAGACGCAAGAAACACCTTAATAGTGGAATTTGTTTTTCTGATGAAAAATTTCTATGATAAATTCCCGGAAATATCGGGAAATATCGGAAATCACGGCTGATGTACCTAGCGAGCCATTATCAATATTCTGCACGCGTCCTCTGTAGTAATCTTTCGGAGGACTCTATAGATGATTGGGAATGGAGGAAACGCATAAAATAATTCGCAATCTTATTTCATGGCGAACGTGTCGATCGTTACTGATTCGGGCTCTTTGTGCCATGCATAATATATTTCACGTTTGAGATTAGCTCCAGAAACGAATAGATCGATATTCAGAGAGCCTAATATGTAATAGTTTTTAAGCGTCTCTTAGTTAAATACGATTAGATTGATGTTAAAAGACGCTAAACCTTCTTTTAGTTAAAAGTCCTCTATTAAAAAAATCAACGTAGCATTATAGCAAAAACATGGCTGTTAGCGCTATGCGTATGCACACTTTTTGCACTACATATTTGAAAATGTGCTAATTGTCGTAATACGAGAAAATAACTTTTTTGAGGTAATGTTGATCAAATATGCAACCTAAGTTGTCAAACATTTAATTCGTTTATTAATTTTATTAGCAAGTTCAGTAGTTTTAAACGTAACAATTTTCCATGGTTATCCTTAGCTCATCAAAGAGCAACATCGATTGTAAGCACACGTGTCATATTAACATGAGATTATTCTTCAAGTAATCAACTAAATATATTGAGAGAGATGCGACTGTGTTCAAAAACAAATTTTCATAAATTTATTGTAGCAATTAACTAATCATCCAGGCGCTACAAATTATTTAATAATGAAAAGCGTACTGCATTTCACTTAAATGAACAGAGCATCAAGACGAGCTGTCTTTCACGTGTTCCTTTGGAGACACTAACCCCTTCCACCAATTCAGCAGCTGAAAGGAATGGAATCCTTCCACCTCTGACATCTGTTTGTTAATTTTACGATCATTATGTACTTCAAATGAGTTAATTTGATTATCAAAAACTCTTGGACTAACCTAGCATACTGCATTTATTTATGAAACATTTTGTTGAATTTATTAAGATATTTTTTTTAATGCGATGATTGATTATGTTGTTAACCTTTAGAGGGCCGATATTTTCGTGTAAAAATAATAATATTTTGATGTTGAATATGTATAGATATTGTGACGTATTTTCTTAACTTGATGCCAAATCAAGAGAGAGATTCAAATCCGAGAGAGCTAACCTACGTCACCTTCGGCCGTACACCCTTCGTCCTTGTATCCGCATGCCAGGCGGGCGCCAGCTGATCTTTATTCCATAGGAGATCAACAGACCGGTACGTCCTGGGAGTTGAGGTGGAACTGTCTCAACTCCGCCAAAACGAGAACTCTGACGGAACCTATCAGAACAGGCGGTAACATAACGGGTCCTTTGGATTTTTGGGGGCGCATAATATCGAGAAACGTAGCAGAAAGCATTGATTTTTATGGGTCGCGTAAAATCAACAAACG